>BCIT01000015.1:0-446578 GCA_001600035.1 Holtermanniella nyarrowii
GCTAGGAAGACGTCGCAGAAGCAACCACGATTCACCACGACACCACCAAGCAGCCCATTCGTCGCCCTATTCACCTCCAGCTGGATATCATTCAAAGCATCTGATTAACACATCACTTACCCCCAGTCCGAGTGCAAAAGGCTGCTGCTAAACTCACACACCTGCAAAAGAGAGCGACATCAAGTGTTTCACTGGAGAGCCGCCCGCAGAACGTAAGCCGCTCTAAGGCATGACACTCGGGTCTCAGGTGAGCTCCGTGACACTGTTGTGTCAGAAATTCAGGTAGGCATGATGAGTGTCGATAGTGTAGATTCGTGTTTGGCTCAGGATCAATGTATATCATGAAGAAACGAAAGTCAACGAGATCTGTTGCCACTGTTAACTGTCAGCTGGCGTTCAGGAATCACGTGCTCGTGAGCTGTTTGGTTCGAGGACGCGTACGTTATAGGTGGCAATGCCTGACCTGAATTGCCTTGGAAAGCAAGTGAAGGGGCATCACGGAATCTCAACAGCACACAGTATCAGAGCGACGGGCTTAATGCGTCATGCCTGGACCACAACAGCTTTCTCTGGATGATATGGAGTAAAATGGACTGTTCCGATCTCGGTCCCGTTCCATCAGGCACGGTCGCAATGATCTTCAAAAGCTATAATTTGCAGGCTTTATCCAGAGTCGGTCTATCAAACACAAGTCGCTCAACATGTCCACAGATAAAAAGATGACTCCTGCGCCGGCGTATCAAGAGTTGGATTCTCTGACGCCCGATGAAGAGAAAGAGAACACTACGTTTGACGCCTCTGGACCCGGCATGGACGCCCATGCCGGCTGCAACGGATTGGGAGGTATCGACATGAAACTGTGAGTCATCGTTTGAACCAGCTGATGATAGAAACCTAAAAAAGCAGCTACCGTCGCTTCCGAAAGACTACGCGCTTTCGATCGTGGAGCCGTTCATCGATCCACACGCCAACTCAATCCCAGCCCTCAACATCCTGATCCAAATTGTCGGTTCGAGGGGAGACGTTCAGCCATACTTAAGTCTTGGGATTGAGCTGCTAATTTTCGGGCACCGCGTGCGCATCGCAACCCATGACGACTTCCGAGACTTCGTGCTGGTCGACGGCAAGAGAACTTTTAAGAGGCGATTCGAAAGCCGGAACAAGAAGCAGATGCCAGCATGTTTTGCATCCCGTCTCGAATTCTATCCTATCGGGGGGGATCCGAAGGAGCTGATGGCATACATGGTCAAAAGTGAGTTCCTCGCCTGCTCCGCTGACCCTAGATCCTGGACTGATGCCTGGCCTGGAAGCCATCCAAAGCGGGGAGATCTCGCGCAAGCAGCGCATGCTGGCTGTCATGATGGACAGCTTCTACCTCTCCACCCACATGCCTGATCCTGTTAGCTGCAGACCTTTCGTTGCAGACGCACTGCTCTGCAACCCTCCGAGCTTTGCGCACGTCCACTTGGCAGAGGGCTTTGGACTGCCTCTGATGATGACTTTCAGTGAGTGCTGTGATTGTCAATCTGACGTCAGCTATGCCTTGGTCACCTACCACTGCCTTCAAGCATCCTCTCGTCAACATCAAGCAGTCCAACGCCGAGCCTTCCCTCACCAACTACCTCTCCTACGGTCTCGCCGAAATCATGACCTGGCAAGGTCTCGGCCGCTTGACCAACAAGTTCCGCACCAAACGTCTCAAGCTGCGCGAGCTTGCGAACCGTGAAGGTCCGTCGCTTGCGGACCATCTCAAGATCCCTCACATGTACTGCTGGAGCCCGAGCTTGATTCCGAAGCCTCATGATTGGAGGGAGCACATCGATATTCCTGGCTTCTTCTTTCTCGAGGACGACGACTATGTGCCAGATCCTGCGCTGGTTGCCTTCCTCGCTGCCGGACCTCCTCCCATCTACATTGGGTGAGTTGCTGTTTGTTCGTGCACGCTGACGCCAGATTTGGCTCAATTGTCGTATCTGATCCTGAACGGCTGACTTCAATGATCTTTGAAGCTGTCGAGGCCACTGGCGTTCGCGCTCTTGTCTCTGCGGGCTGGAGCAAGCTCGGCAGTAACAACGAGTCCTCCAACGTCTTCATCCTGGGCAATGTCCCGCACGAGTGGCTGTTCAGCAACGACCGAGTCGCCGCTGTCTGTCATCACGGAGGGGCTGGCACCACCGCTGCCGGCTTGCGCCATGGGAGACCGACAATCGTCATCCCTTTCTTTGGCGACCAACCTTGGCAAGGCAACCAAGTCCATGCCGCCGGAGCAGGTACTGCGCCGTGAGTCACTCGAAAAAGGATATACGAGCTGATGACAGGGTGCCCTATACTGAGCTCACGACCGACGCGCTGACTCAATGCATCCGCTTTGCGTTGGCTCCCGAGGTCCGCGTTCAGGCCGCCAAGCTTGGCGAAGCCATCTCGCGCGAGGCAGGCGAGGTTGCCGGTGTCAACTCGTTCCACGCTCATCTACCCTTGCTCAATATGCGCTGCGATCTCAATCCCGAGCGAGTGGCGTGTTGGTGGAGTGAAGAGCTTGCTTTGCGCTTGAGCTCAGTAGCTGCCGAGACGCTGATTCGAAACAAGTGCATCTTACGCAAGACTTTGACGCTGCATCGTGAGTGCTGGTCAACAATCTTGTGCGGCGGACGGGCTGACAGCAGGACCGCGCGAGTACGAGACCGAGCGAAGCGAGTTGTACCCGCTTGCCGGTGGCGTCAACGCTATCTTTCAGATGGCTATCGATTCGTGAGTCTTGTTCAGAAAGCGGCTTTCTGACACGACACAGCATCGAAGGCACTTCGCAGCTCTTCTACAAGCCCCACAAAGGATTGCTCAAGCTAATGTCGACTGTACCTCTTTATGGCTACCGGAGTCTTGTTGGATTCAGTGATGGTGAGTTCCCCTGCAGCACAGTCCGTCCATGACTGACATCATAGGTCTTCGGGATCTCACTTCTGCCTACGGTTCTCCAATGCAGCAGCGCAAGATAGATGGCACGATGTCTGGTTTCAAGTCAGGTGGCCAGAGTTTGTACTGGGGCCTGAAAGAGGGGATTGGTGGCCTGGTGACCACGCCCAAGCGCCAGCACGAACGATATGTAAGTCGGTTCTTGTAATCTGCTGACAGCAGGGGTGGCAAGGTGCAGTTGGAGGTGTTGCTCAATCTCTGCTTGACGTTGCTTTCAAGCCTGCTGCTGGCGTGCTCGCGCTAGTGGCTGACCCTATGAAGGGTATAGCTTTGGACTTGAACCGCAGATCGCTCGGCAAGAACCACCCGTTCATCGGGCCACGCACAAGTCTCGATACTTTGGAGTATGAAGAGAGCTCGCAACCGGAACGCCAAGCCGTCCTACAGAGCTTCAAGCAGGCTATGCGCTCTCTTGCAGAACGAAAACGTGGGTACGCTGTTCTTGCCGAGGAGGAAGCAAAAGCAATGCAGGAGGTCGCAGAGCAGATTCGAAGAGACTTCACGGCTCCTATGGCCTCGTCGAAGGAATGAGGCCGTTATGTAGGTCTTAACGAGGTTACATTGCTTCAGCAGTTTCATTGAACCCGTTATCACCTTCTACGTCCATCTCTATGCAAGAACTCAAAGCACAATTTGCCATTGTCCTTGCCCATGAGCTGCGTCATCCGCGCTTCGTCCATGGTGACCATTTCTTTGATTGACCCCACATGACTCGCAATGTAGCGCCAGTTGTTGCCAGTCACACCAGGCAGAGCACGCAGCATCTCCTGCGGCAAGAGGTTGAACGCTGCTGGCGTTGCACCGTCTGTGTCATCTGCGCTAGCTCCGATGGCAGCCGCCCGCGCTGCGTCGGGCTCTGGGTGGTTGAGCTTCAGGTCGGAGATGATGGCTACTGATTCTTGCGGTGACGAGCTCCAGATGATTCGCAGCCGAGGAAAGTTGAGGGCAAGCAACGCGAGCCTGTTTTGCAGGTAGTACGGGTCGTGGCCATCGATGGGACCCTCTTTGCCTTTGCCGTGTGCTTTGGCGTCTTCGCGGGTCTGGTATCAGCATTGTGTTGCTGCTTGAAAATGGCCCACCATCAATGAGAACTTGTGCTCTTCAAACTCGATCAGAAGGATGGGTGTTGCGTAGTGACGGCTCATCTTCTCAACTTGCTCGTGCCTATTGTCAGCAGAGAAACCATGAGAACTCACAGTCGGCCATTGGCAAAACTCCCCTGAAGATCGGCTAGTGACTTGCGCTCGATACACATTGATGGGTTGATAATGTAGTCACCCACGGAAAGGGTCTCGGGGATGACAACGATGTCAGCAGCATCAAGTAACGAAGCCAAACTAGCTCGGAACTCGCGAATGTCAACCACGACGACGGACGGCTCGTCGGCACCGCCACCGCCGGCATTGCGCGAGCTGTAGGTCGTCTTGAGACGCGTGATTGGATCGCGCATAGGATGACGCGCGTCTCCGTGGATAGGAATGACCATGTTCTGTCGTCAGAGCGGTCGTTATAAGAGCTCACTCCTCGCTCACGAATCAGGCGCGAGAAAGCATCCGACTCTTTGGAAAGCGCACCGAGATAGCGCTCTTCTTCAGACGAGGCTTGGTACATGATCTGATAAACTCGAAGGGCGAGGCCGGGATTTGATGTGCGATAGACCTCGAGCCTGCGGATGAAAGCTTGATCTGGGTCGTAGAGGATGACAAAGCGCGGGCGAAGCTCTTGGAGCATGACCTCGTCATCGTCTCCTCCAAAGTGACGCACAATAACGAGCTCCTCTGGAGCTACCAATCCAAAGTGCTCATCCCAATCATCGACTCGCCCGATGGCATCAAGCTCTTCAAAGGTGAGCTCATCCTGGTCTATATCGATTGGCTCATTGCCGGAGAGTGGATCTAGCGACCGCAATGGATCTGCGAAAGCTCGCGCGGCCGCATCCATAGTTTCTCGCTGGTCGCGACTGATGTCAGCCGTGTAGATCGTTACACTCACCTATCCGTATCCACCCCTCGCAGCACATACTCTGCCATGTTGGCCGGCGTGGAGCCCCTGTCATCTCCATAAATCATGCCTCCACGCTTGCGACGACGGTTGATTGGCCGTCGATCACGAAACTCCTTCTCCAACGGCTGAAGAGTCTCCTTCTCCACCTCCCCTCTCGCCGGCACAACCTCGTCGAAGGCGGGACGAGTGTACCCTGATCTCATTTGATCCATGCCTGCTTTCCAGTTGAGGTGGTTACGCAGTCGACGCAGCATCAAGCTCCGTCCAGCGCGGTTGCCAGTCGATTTGCCAGTCGCCGGATCGACGCGCTGCATGGTACTGAGGTATTCGCGAAGCTGCAGGCAAGTGCGGTCGGTGGTGGTCATGACGAGAATGGCGTCCGTCCCAGGCGCGGCTGCCGTCAGCTTCATCAAGCAAAGTACCCACTCATGTCGATGACCTCATCTTCAGACGCCAATGTTTGCTCAATCTCTTCGAGAACATCTGCCAGAAGCTTCCATTTCGGTAGCTCCTCCAAGACAATTTCAGATCCAGGTGGCAACCGACGTTTGAGTCGGGCCTCCTCGTCCACCTTAGCCTGCCTCGCTCGAATTGTAGAGGGTCCGGCACCTGCCTCCATTTCTCTGAGAGCATCCATCTCGTCTTCGTCGGCATCTCGCGCCTGCACAGGCTTGCGAATGTACATGCGCTCCATAGCCTTTTGCACAAGGATCCCCGCTGGCTTGGCAGATAACCAGTCTGTCGTATTGGCGCTTTTGCCCGTCTTCTTGGCTTGCTCGACGGCAAGCTTGTTGGTAAAGACAATAGTTTCAATGTAGCTGGCAAAGTGGACGCAGTCGTACTCCAGGAGGTAGCTAACGTTAGAAGAAGCCGACTGCTCACTCACGATAAGAGTTGACGAAGCTGAGTGAGATCTGCGACGTATTTGCGCGTCTTGTAGCCGACCTTGTGCCAGACTGGCCCAAGCTGTTTGCGGACGGTTGCATCGAAGGATTTGAACAGAGCATTCTGCACGTTGAGATCCTCGAGATCGAGATTCTGACATCAGCGCTGCCATCATGGTGAACCTACTAAGGAGTGGTTCCGCTTGAGCTCGATGATCATGGCCTCCATACACTCAAGAATTGCCTGTTGGATCTCCGACATCGCTGGTGTCAGCGGCTGGTAGAGTTCCACGACGTCTGCTTTGCGGGACGCAAGTGTGTCTTTGACCAGCTCATGGAATCTACATTAGCTTGACATGCAATTGCACCCACCTTGGCCAGAAGTGGACATTGCGCATATTCAAGTTCATCAGGGTATCCCTCAATGGACTCATCCCGAACGCGAATGCTTCTGGCTCGTCGGAGAACGCCTTGGTGAAGCCAGTCTAAGGTCAGCAAAGCTCCAAGCGAGCGTACATACGTGATTGACTTTGCGGTAGCTTCGAATTGCAAATGCCTCTTGGCTAGTCTTGGTGACTCTTCGGTCAGCTGCGCCGAGTCCGACTTGACACCTACCTTTCGGCATGAAGGACCACAATACCCGTGATAAGCTTGGTCGGAATGATGTCCTCTGCCTTGATCAGCGTAATCAGGCATGTACACACTAAGTAGGTCGACGACAAGGATTTGGCTAGTCACGCTGAAGAGGCCTCCCTTGTTGTAGAGCTCGGCCCTGCTGTCAGTGACTCGGAATTAATCGAAGCATTCTTACCTTTGAGCGCCAGTGGTATTGTAATTGAGCACTCTGAGCCCCGGATCTCGAACTCCCATAGTCCCAAGCTCATCTCCAATTCCAGCTTCGTCCGTTGCCGTTGCATTGACCTATCGTCAGAGAGGTCTCACAGATCTCTCACAATGATGATCAGGTTCTCTTTGGTATCGTAGGCTTTCAGCAGCGCGCAGATGATCTGACGTCAGTAAAGTCAAGATCAGAATGATCAAGCTGGATCTCACTCTTCGCATGCCCAAACCCTTAGACATGACCAACAAGTCATCGCTTTCTGGAAGGTTGACCTCTCGAATGATATGCCGATGAAAACGTAGGTAAGGAATGTGTCGCCGTGACATGATGAGCCAAGGGGTTTGAACACTAACCGGCTGCAGCTCTATCGCGAGTTGAGTTCACTCAACATCACCAAGGGCTCGATATTCTATCCGCTACATCAGCTCAAAGTGGCGACATGCGTGGATGTGTCGTGTCCCAGTCGGTCTCATCGCGACTGATGGCTGAGAGATCAGTCTCAGGGTACTGCACGGCAATGTTGTTCTGCCCGCTCATAAGAAGTCATTCAAATTGAGATGTACATCTAAGCCTACTATAATCGCCGTCCGCGGTACCGTCGCCACAAACCGCTCAACGAAGAAATCGGTACAGTAAAGCAGGGATCATGTGACTGGAGCACATCACTCCGCATTGAGCGCAATACATGTGCATTAGCCGAATGTCTTGACATAGACATCCCCGCTGACGTCTTGCTCCTCTGCGCTCTCATCTTCAACGTCCGCAGCAGATTCTGCACTGGCCACCGGCCAGCTGCTTTTGTCGCCCTCGTCGACGACAACGTCCTTGCCGGTCCTCAGAACCAGCGCGCCTTTTGGATCGTGCGGGAAGAGATCACCCCACGAGGACTTGCGAGCGTCGTGATAAGCTTGCTTGCTGAGTGATCTTGGAACTGTCATGCGCACGATCTCACCTGACATGTCAGCATTGCGTATAAACAAAGGAAGACTTACCGCTTGGGTGACATGTGTCCATGACCACATGACCCGTCCTTTTCAGCGGCGGCAAGATTAATCTTGGCCAGTGGTACGCCTCCTCCATCATCCCTTTCCTTTCTTCCTCGGGATTCCCCTCGTCCACTTCGGGCAGATCCTCCTCTCTCAACGTGGGCGTCTCTTGTACAAATTCGATTGTCTCGCCATCATTCACCTCCTTCAGTTCGACCTTGCCAAGACTCTTCATGCGCTCGATGCGCTCAATCTCGCGAGCCACGCCTCCTTTTCTTCCTTGACCTCGATTTGTAGGCAAAGGCCTCTCCCCGCGCTTGAAGACGATATAGCTGTACATAAGGTCCTCATCACCTCGCTTTGAGTGTTTTGTCTTCCGCATCGTTTCTGGTGTTTGCAGACGCTGACTAAAGCGGCACTTGTCTTGACGCTTATCGTGGTCACCAGAGGGCGCGAGCGGACAAGCCTGGTCGTGAGGACAGGGTGCAACAATGTGCCAGCTTCCAGATGCAAGAACCTGCAACCTGGCAGCCGAAATTGCATTCCAGCCTTCGTCCGTCGCGCGATCGATAATGATGAGGCTTTCAGGCTCGAGCGAAAGCAAGCTCGTGATGTGCTGGGCGCGAGCAGAAGGCGTGGGCAGTGTTGACAAGTGGAATGGCGAGAGAATAAGAGAAGGTTTGGTCGAGGATGTGAATGCTGCAACGCGTCGAGTGTGAGTGAGTGGAAAGGGGACTGTGAGGGATGTCGATAGTTCTGATGCGAGCAAGAGTGAGTCTTTCGACGTCTGCACGAAATGCCACCCGGTGATACCAGTTGGACTTGGAATGTCTTGAAGTAGCCCTTCATAATCTGCAAACGCCCTGACTGTCAGCTTGTCTTTGCGCTATGGTGCGATAGACTGCGCCCACATTGAGACTCACCAAACGCCACTTCCCGTCCCTCCAACTTCCAACACTTCCCCTTCCAGCCAATCATCGCCCAGTCTCCCCTCCAGCTCTCTAAAGATGTTGACAAGCACGGCATACTGTCCCGGCATCTGAGTCGTCGCTTTCGCAAGGGAAAGAGCCAGCGAGGAGACAAGTTTCGTCTTGAATCGCGAAGACGATTGTTGTTTCTGTTTCCCTTGGTGTTTAGCTAATGTTGGCGGATAAAGATGCACTTGAAGTGAAAGATACGCTTGACGGAGGGCTGTCGTGTCTGTTTCTACACACATCAGTTTACTGGTTAAGCTGGAGGGTCAAAGACTTACCTGCTACCTGAGCTTGTAGGCGTGCGTTGAGTTCATCATGAACAGCTACGAGCCCGATACGCTTGGTGCCGAGGAGTGCCGCTGGCGACGCTCTAGCTTGTCGTCGTTCAGGTTCAGCCTCAAGAAATAACTCTGGTGGCGAGGACTCGATCTCACGCTCTACAGCAGCTGCCGAGCTCGCTGTTCTCTTGCACTGTGCAGGAATTGCCCTGGATCTTGAGCTGATCGACAACAGCCGACTTGTTGATGCTGATGCGAGTCCCATGGTAACTTCTTGGGACGATGGCAGCTACGAATGGCTGCAGCTGAAGTGATCAGCTCAGAAGCAGCTGCACGTGCGCACACCAACTTTTGTGCTGCACATGAAAGTAAGCTGTGCATGAATTACACCGCAGTTTGTGGCGAATTGGCTAGCTATAGATTGCTTAACGATGCCATGGCGTCTATGAGCTGCAAGTGCGTCGTGATCCGACCTGACCGCTTGCCTTGTACCTTCTGTACCCAGCTCTGAAGTTTTCTACCGAATAGGTAGTCGGTAACAAATGTCATGCGCAGTGATGCATCATAGTTCATCCTTGACCTGCCCATCATCTTCGAGTTGCTTTATATTTCTGACCTGCGCCTCATTGACCTTTGCCTCATTCTTGACCAGCTCCAGCTCCTCATCCATGACTTGCGTCTCATCCTTGATTTCCCCCTCACTCATAAACTGCTATCAGCCGTGCATGACTCTCACTCACCATCCTCTTGGAACTTGCCCTTCGAAGCTCGCACTTGCCGCTACTCCTCCCTCCAGCCTTACATTCGGTACAGACCTTGCCGTGCTGCACAATCAAGATGTGCAGCCCGTACTTGTCTTCGTCGGGGATACGCTCGTTGAGGTGAGCATACGTTTGCTCGCGGTTTGCCTTGAGTGGGCGCCAGCCTAGCAGCCCAGTGATGCGCTGTACATGTGTGTCGACTGGGAAATCTGCACGTTGGAGACAAAACATGAGGACGCACGATGCCGTCTTTGGTCCAACACCTTTGAGACTCAGCAGCTCGGCCATTGCGTCTTCTGTTGAAGCCTCGTGAAGGTGATCGAGCGAATAGGCGCCGTATTTTGCATGCGTCTGTTCAAGAATGTTGATGATGACTTTGCTTTTGACCTGACTAAGCCCCCCGCTTCTGATAGCTTTCTCCAATTCTGCCTGGCCACCTTGGACAATGTTCTCCCACTCGTCACTTCCACCATATGCCTCGTCCATCGCCAACTTTGCCCTCGTCGAGTTGGTATCGCTCGTATTCTGCGAGAGGATTGTTCGGACGAGAGCGTCGAGAACAGAGGGGCTATCGCCGCAACCTGCTCTCGTCGCAGAGGCGACTACTTGAGCTGGCCGAACGCGAGCGCCATGGATCGAGGCCAAAATCGAGTGAGCGAGCTGGCACTCTTCTCGAGTGGGATGAGGGAATAAAGGATAGATTGAAGCTGAAGAGTGTTTGGCATGTTCGCTCAACTTGCGATCGCGTAGAACGGTTGCTTTGTCGATTTCGACCGGGTTGACATCGACTTGGCGCTTGAGGCGCTTGCGTGGTGTTTCTTGCTCAGCTTTAACGAGTGGAGAGAGTGATCGTTTGGGAGACGTCTTAATTGCTGCCTTTGCTGCGTTTGCGGCTCGTGTAGCTCTTGCCATTGTGCAGAGCAATGTATTGCGATGGCGAGGTATTCGGCGATCGTTGTGTTGGAACCAAACAACATTGTGACTACTTCACACGTCATAGCTAAAGCTGCCGATAACGCCCAGAAAATGTAAGGTCTTCTTCCAGATTGATTCAAAAACAAGTAGCAGCAGCAACCCTCCGTACAACGCATCAAAGTACATTTATCAATACCATGTCATCCAACTGGTCATTCTACGCCGTTCCAGCAGCCTGGGTACTCGCCATCGTTCCACACATCGCGGCTGTTCAAACTTATGACGCTCAACGAGCTTCTGGCACGCCCAAGGTCCGTTCAACTCTTGTCGCGCGAGCTCAACTGACATTCAGTGGGACAACGGCAACCCGAACGAAGCCAGAGCCAACATGAAGCAAGGCAAGCTCTCGCCTGGTATGCACGGCATGGTCTCGCGCGCAGAAGCAGCTCAGCAAAACTCGTTCATCAACCTTCCTTTCTTTGCTGCGGCGATTGTGAGGTCAATCTGCGTCTGAACTGACAAAAGGTCGCTGGCAACCTTGGGAACCTGCCTTCCTCGACGCTCAACTGGCTTGCAGGCTCGTACCTCGTCAGCCGGTGAGTGAATGCTTCGATAAAGCTGACGACAGTGTCGCCTTCACCTTGGCGTACATTTACATCGCCGACAGCTCGAAATCACTCGCCCGTACCGTCGCGTTCCTCACTGGCATCGGGATCAACTTTGCCTTGTTCATCAAGGCAGGCAACGCTCTCAACAACCGCACGTTGCGTTTGTAATCGCATGCATCAAGCTATGCATGAGCTTCAGTTCACCGTTCGAAACGTACGGCGAGTTAGCTTTGCGATCTTGGAGAAGCGAGATCTCCAGCTGTTGGTTCTTTCAGACCTGCCATTTTAAATTAGTTCCACGAGGCTGTATTCTTCCTCCTAGCGCCTGAGTTGTTTCTTACGAGTTCGTGCGAATGACCAGAGAGAGTGGATTCACTATCAAATCACGGAATCAACATGCTATACATTAAAACCAATACACTAATCATCCGAAATCTGACGTCAGCTCGTTCGACCTCTTGACTCACCTTGGGCGCCAAGAAGAAGGAAAGGTTTCCCTGCTCAAACTCAAAGTTGACGAGCAGCGGGACCTCGTTGGACATGTTGAGAACGACGCGCTCGGCCAGAGGAGCCGACTTTGCAAAGTTGAGTAGGTATTTGAGAGAAAAGGTCAAGTTGACGGCGCGTTCAAGAACAATCGAGACGCCAATCTCTTCTGAATCTGTTGATTTCTTGGCTTTTTTAGCTGCCGCTGGGGCTTTGCCGTTAGCCTTGCGCTTTTTGGCTGGGGTCTCGTCAATCTCTTCTGTGATTGTCAGCGTTGATGGACTAAAGCTCACCTTCTTCTTCCTCCTCTTTTTGCTCCTCTTCTTCCTCTTCTCCCTCCTCGTCTGGGTCCTGCTTGACGCGACTGGTCTGAGGGGCGGCACTACCCTGCTTGACGCGATCCTTGCCAGCCGTCTGCTTGAGAAGTACAGTCCCCGAACCCACATCACCCTCTGCACTGAATCGGACACCCTCTTTGCTAGCCTCGATCCTGACCGACTCTCCAAGAGCCGTCAAGTCGCGACAGATTCTCGCAAACTCTGCCGAAGACATGGTCACAGTCGCGTCGTAAGCCGTGTCGGGGATACCGAGGTGCTCTTGATCGATATCCATCAGCTTCATCTCGTACTCTCCCACGCGATCTGCGTTTGGAGATTCGAAGACGAGGCCGAGGACGTCGGCGTCGTCGGTTGCTTTGAGGGTAATAATGTCATTGTCCTTGGCACACTTGAGGATCTTGGTCAAGGAAACGAGCTGGGGTTAGCTCTGATGCGTTCGGATCTCACGTTGACACCGAGTGGCATGTTGCGGTCACACCGGAACGACTCGAATTCAGAGGCGTTGAGTTGGACGGCAATGAGAGCAACTGATCGTCAGCACAGTCGATCGTGTCATTCACCATGCGAGGAATCCATGGCCTGGAGTGACTAACATCAGCGCAATCATCCCCAGAGCGACTCACAAGACCATCCTGGTCGCAGGACCAATTGCAGTCTGTAACAAGATCTTTGATCGCTGCTGTCAGTCAAGTCTTACTTCCGTAGCGTACCGTCCAAGACCTTTTTAAGGACTGATGCCTGCTTCATGCGAGCTTCGAGCATGGTGTATGGTTTGAAGGCGTAAGTTAGGTAGGTGGGACAGGTATAGCAGAGAGTAAAGCAGGAGGAAGGGAGGGGCGCGAGGAATTGAACCCGACGCGTCGAACGCGCGCTTGTTTGATATCTAAGGGGTTGACACACATGACGTGGCTAATAGTATGACACGGTCAAGGCGATCAAGCCGCGGTTCGAGGGTGAAACAAGCCAAACAATCATGAACTCTTTACAAGTAAGCTATAACGATTTACAATGACTTATATCAGCTACACGAAACCCTCAACGTCTATGTTAGCTCGAGCGCCTACGTCTTTGAATCGGCCTCGGGCGTAGGTGTCAAAGCTGGCGCGAGTGGGTTAGTGGATGACAACGACACACGCGAAAGCTTGGTCGTAGACCGTCAGACAGGCAGCATGTCCCTGAGCTGTGAGTCATGCATGTCAATGTCTGCTGACAATAGCTACGACCCAGGTCCCTTTGGGGCGTGAAAAGATCATCACCTGCTACGGTATCCTGGGAATCCTCACCCTCGCCACAAGTGAGTGACCCGAGCTGACAAAGCTGACAACAGCCGACTACATCATTATCATCACGGGCCGAAACTCATCTTGCAGGCTTTTGTCCCACCCAATCTACACGGCAACAGATTACAGACTGCTTCCTCTGGCGGCTCACGCTTCCTCGGCCAAGCTGCTGGATCACCCTATTGAGCGCGAACTCATTCATCTCGTCGAACACGGTCTGAAAAGCTCAAAGTTGTGGTTCAGCTACGGATGGGATCTTACCAATACGCTCCAGCGTCAGGGACAAGCGCAGCCGGGACCGATGTGGAGTCGGGCAGACGAGCGTTTCTTCTGGAATCGCTTCTTGGTGCAGCGCATGATTGATCAAACGGAGAGTGGTGGACCGGATGTGAGTCGCGCGTCATGATTTCTCGCTGACCTGCTAGCTTAGTCGCTTCATCCTTCCCGTCATGTTTGGCTGTACGTGCCAAGCTCAGCTCTACTAACAGCAGCACTCGAACTACGCTCATCAGCAATCCACAACCGCGACGTCCTCTTCTGCCTCATCTCCCGCAGATCAAGACACCGCGCCGGAACACGATACTTTACACGAGGAATCAACCATAACGGCGACTGTGCAAACTTTAACGAGACAGAGCAGATCCTCCTAATGGATCCTCTGCCCGTCAAAGCACGTGGACGCGTCGATGGCGTCGAGAGACTGAGCTTTGTGCAGACCAGAGGAAGCGTTCCAATCTTTTGGGCTGAAGTTAATAACCTTCGGTACAAGCCTGATCTTCAGATTATGGATCTTCCCGAGACGGTGAGCTGCTTCGTTGATAAGAGCTGACGACAGACGGCGGCCATCACGGCTCACTTGCGCGCACAAATAGCACTGTACGGACCAGTCAACCTCGTCAATCTCGTCAATCAGCATGGCCACGAGCAGCCCGTCAAAGCAGCATTTGAGGCCGCGATCGCCGCCGCTTCCGAACACGACCATACCATCGCCCGTGACGCTCGTTACACCTATTTTGATTTTCACAAAGAATGCAAAGGTCTTCGTTTTGACCGTGTCAGTGTGCTTGTTAATCGCCTCGCCAAAGATCTCGAAGCCATGGGGTACGCCATCTTCTCTCTGCCAAGATTGACGATAGGTACTTTCATGCAACAGCAGGCAGCGCACCCTCAAAGACGCAGCACGGCGTCATCCGCTCAAACTGTATGGACTGCCTCGACCGGACAAACGTCGTGCAAGCTGCGCTCGGCAAATATACGCTTGAGCGTCAGCTTCGCGATCTTGGGGTCCTGCAGTCCCACGAGTATCTTGAGAGCAAGCAGAATGAGGAGTTTACGGCTGTCTTCAGGAACGGTGAGTCTACGCTGAGGTGTGGTCTCGATTAGCTTCGGTGGATTCTTGTTGCCAGCTGTGCCGAGCTACTTGTAACCGGATCGTAGTTGAACCGCAAAGCTACAACCACCTGCATTCACGAGCATGGCACCCAGAAATCTCGCTTACCGTAGACCTCCGACCGTGGCACGGCAGACTGGTCGCCTAGCTATAATGCTAGGTTGCGAGGGTCGTGAACAGCAGTATCGGAGGCGGCAACCAATACTCTTTTAGCGCGAGCGCGCGATGACGAGACTGGATCTGCAGGCAGTTGTTTGTGCAGGCGTATGGGTGTCCAGCTGAGCTCGTCATGACGTCGTGCTCGTAAACAGCTTCTATCTCGAATCAGCTCGCAACTTGGCTCAAATTGCCCCGCTGTTCAGAATCTTACTCTTACTGACATCTCAGTCTGGGCCGACCACGCCGACCACGTTTCCAAAGCTTACTCTGGCACTGGCGCTCTTAAGACCGACTACACGCGCACCGGCAAGCGTACCAAGGAGGGCGCTTTGCAAGACGGCGCCAACTCGATCAAGCGCTACGTTCGCAACAACTTCTTTGACGGAGACCGACAAGTAAGTGCCATGCCGGACGCAGCTGATCTCAGGACGCATATGACATTCTGACGGGTGCTTGGGTCGGCCAGAGAGGTGCTGTGGTTCCACTGATGGATACACGACCGCTCTTTATGCGCTGGGTGAGTGCTGGCCTGGTCAAGCTAACGGCAGATGCCTTATGTCTTTGCGTTCGCCATGATTATGATTCTCGCTTGCCGCTTCGTGCCAGCTACAGCCAGTGAGTTGTGTCCTCTTCCTCTGCTCACCGTAGCTATCTCGTCTCTCCAATGGGCTTGGATCTTACTCGCTCTTGGCTCGCTTGTGTACATCTGGGGCAACGTGAGGCGATCTTGAGAGATACGACTGACAGCAGGGTGTCTCTTACGTCTCTTGGCCGCGCCTGAACGCTCCCGTGGACACTCTCTCGTACCAGGGCGCTGGCTTCCGCACAGCTGCCCGAGGCAGAGGTCTTTCGTTCTCCAAGCTCGGCAAGACAATCCTCAAGCGCGGACAATCTGCCCGCAGGTCGCGCGCCAAGGCGACAGAGGTCGAGCTAGGCAGGAAGAAGGGAGGTTTGATTGACTAGATGCTTGATGGCGATGCACTTATACATGTGAAAGCCGGTCACTGCTCAAATGGTGTAGCGATGCCCTACAACCGTCGCACGCTGCTCTATGTCTTCAATTTGGATCGCTGCTCTTCGGTCCAGCCGTTTGTTAGACCGGCGGTACTGGATATGCTGGCCGATAGCTGTGGCGAGACCGAGGCTGACAAGCGCGAGGCAGACTTTGAAACCTCGTCGATACGGAGGATTATCGTCGCCTCTGAGGAGCTGAGATCCGATGAGCGCACCAGAATTGGCTGCCATGACAACTTTTTGTCAGTAATTTCGATCGGCTCACTTACACATTGCCATGGCGACCGAGCGCTGTTGTGGTGTCTTGCAGTTCAGAGACAACCATGTGGCGTTGAGAGGCTGGGGTCAGCTGTGTTCTCGACGTTCACATACGTGGTAAGCCGCATTAGTGCCCTGTACAAGAGCCAGAAGCGCAAATTTCTTCCAGCGATCACTGGTTACGGAGCTTTGCTGGAAGGCGAGCCAGAAGATCCAGAACAGCCCGATGGCAGTGATCACGAGTGGGCCGCGTAGGCGCAACTTGTCGCTCGTGTAGCCAAAGCCAAAGGTCACGAGTAGACTGATCCAGCCTGGAACAGATGAAAGCGCATTCGCAGTGAGTTCTGTCATCAGCCGAGGGAACACTGGACAAGGTGACGCCGGGTAGCTCACTTTTGAAGGAAAACTGCTGTATGAGAGATGGCGTATACGTCCCCATGGCACCAGTCGGTGCGATCAAAGAAATGGCAATCAACACATGCGGCCAAACTCGCCACGACCCCAAAGTGGCGAGAATATCATTCTTGATCTCCAAGCGCGAAGCACTCTGTTTCTTGGCAGCATCGTCTGTGTAGACTCGAGCTGTCAAAATCTGACGCTCGCGATCGGTAAAGATGCTGAATTTGGGGGAAAAGATGGGTGTCGGCTTGGCCGGTGAGCCTGGAAGGAGGAGAATGAATACCATGGAGACAAAGATTGCCATGCTGCCTTCGACTGCCTTTTAGCGGGCTTTGTCGTTGTCACTCGACTCACTGATCATCAGCCACTGCCACCCGTGAAGCTGCGGGTGTCTGTCTCCTAGAGGAAGAAGCGCATAGGCCAGAAGCCCACTGGTAGCACTCGCAAGACCAGAGCCAAGGAAGAAGACGCTGTTTCTCGCCGCCAACTCTTCGCGTTTGTAAAAGGTCGATATCACGTAGAGAGAGCCTCAAGTCAGCGACAGTACGTAGTATGCACTCACCTGGGATGTAGCCGCACTCGGTGATACCAAGCATAATTCTCGTGGCGAGATACCCGCCGTAGCCCTTCTGAAAGGCTTGCAGAGTGGCGACGAGGCCGAATGCAAGCACTTGGAATGAGATCCAGATCTGAGGCCCAACAATCTGCAAGCAATAGTTGGAGGGGATCTCGAGCAAGATGATACCGAGATAGAGAAGGGATTGACCAGTGTTGAACTGGTCCTGCGTGATACCGACATTCTTCAAAAAGCCATCGGTAAGCGCGTTACTGATATTCCCGCGTTCGAGCTGAATGTTAGCGCTGGACGACTTAACAATGCCACGAACCTGAAAGACGTAGAATCCAAGAAACAGAAGAGGCATGACTACCAAATCCAGCTTGCGCCGTGTCCTCCGCTCCTCTTCCTCGGTATACGTGAAAGAATCATCGCTGGCGGTGGCGATGCTGGCGCCGGGTGTCTCGAGCTTTTCATCAGACGACAAAGAGGAAGCACTCTCTGCGTGTTGAGCTAGCGCTGGCACGGGATCAGCTGTTCGGAGATAGTTGGACATTATCTGGAAAGAATAAGGCGTGCATTCCGAATAACCAGTCTCGCAGTACATAAGGCCGGCTCGTGTTTGCCACCCTGACAGAATCAGGATAGCACCAGCGTTCGCTCTTTGAGTTTATTCCAGATAAAACGGTCTGTGTTGGCGCAATCATTGCAGATTCGGGTCTCGGACATGCTCAAACCCGAGATAAAGTGCAAGCACTTTCCCTTGCCGAGCATACGTGCTAGCAGTCGCGAAATGACAGAGCTTGATGGCGTGCCACATTTTCGGCTTCAGCCGAAACCTTGCAGTTTAGCTGCAGCTGGCTGGCTAAGCCATAGATCATCTCATCGCAGTCACGTCAGCTGGAAGAGCATCCCGAAATACATGGGCATAATAAGCGCCAGATGTACGCGCTAATGGCTCCTTCAAAAAGCCAGCCTTGCGACTTTGTAACCTACCACAAATCCATCGTACAAACTCAAAATGACGCGTACAAAGCAGCCGAATTTTTTGGTGGTCCGTTTTTTATGTGCAGGTCTGTGCTAAGCTGCAGATTGTTGCAGATGATCTGGGATTCAGTGATATTGGCGCCTTCGGATCAGAGGTGAGCATCTGTCTGTCTTCAGGCTAATAGCAGATTTTGACGCCAAACCTTGACAAACTCGCCGCTGAGGGCGTTCGTCAGACATCCTTCCACACCGCTTCAGCCTGTTCCCCAACGAGGTGCGACTGCAAGCACATTAGTGAAGTTGACTTCTAGATCCATGCTAATGAGTGGGACGGATAATCATCTGTATGTCGCGTCCGTGTGATCGTACACTGAGGAGCAGTGCTGGCCTTGGACAAATGGCAGAGACGATTGGACGCGACGAGCTGTATCAAGGCAAGCCAGGCTACGAGGGTATGCTGAACGAGGTCTGTGGGAGCGTGAGCTTGATCAACTACTGACGGGTAGCGTGTTGCCGCTCTCCCGGAGATTCTAAGTGATGCTGGTTACGAGACGATCATGTCAGGTAAGTGCATCGATCGAGAGTGCTGACAGCCGCAGGCAAATGGCATCTGGGTCTTCCAGCACACGCTCAACCCCATGCTCGAGGATTCCAGAAGGTGTTTGGTCTGCTTCCTGGCGCTGGGAATCACTGCAAGTCAAGTTTGACGAGTTGCACTCACACCCTAGATCTGTATGAGCCGTTCCTGGAAGACAACACACCTGCCATGAAAATTCTTCCTCCCCTCTACGTTGAAGGAGCTCAGCAGATTTCGCACAAGGACATTCAACAAGTCGACGGCAAGCCGTTTTACTCGACCGAGTACTTCACCGACCGCATGCTTGGCTTCTTGAAGGACCGAGGTGAGACAAAGCCTTTTTTTGCATACTTGCCGTACACAGCTCCTCATTGTGAGTGATAAAGCCAACTTGGTTGACATTAAGGGCCTCTGCAAGCCCCTCCCGAGATCACCGCAAAGTACAAGGGATGGTACGATGACGGACCTGAAGCATTGCGCTTTCGTCGTCTCGCCAAGCTCAAGGAGCTCGGTCTCGTTGAGCAAAAGTTACGCTGCGCATCTTGCTTCACTGACGAGTCAGGTCGAGCCACACCCTATGATTGGTGCATACGGGATTGAAGAGTGGGAGAAACTCAGTTCGGAAGAGCGGGCTCTCAGCGCAAGAAAGATGGAGGTAGGCACTGTCACTTCGGCGATACTGATCGTACAGGTCTATGCTGCCATGGTGGAAGTCATGGACACTCAAATCGGCCGCGTCGTGGCCCATCTCGAAGAGATTGGGGAGCTCGACAACACCTTTATTTTCTTCTCTAGCGACAACGGCGCCGAAGGCTCATTGTGAGTAACTGAATCCATGAATCGGGGACATGCTGATGATCAGGCTCGAGGCGATCCCGATCATGGGTGAGATGCTGCAGAGCACGATCAAGCGTTTCTTCGATAACAGCTTGAACAACGTCGGCGCCGGCAACTCTGTGAGTCTAAGTCAAGTCTACCAGCTGCGCTGATCGTAGTTTACCTACCTCGGACCGCGCTGGGCACAAGCAGCAACTGCTCCGTCGAGGATGTACAAGGCCTGGGCGACCGAAGGCGGTATCCGTTGTCCTGCCATCGTGCGCTATCCTCGGTTCTCTCCAGTCGCCGAGCGAAACCGTGGTATCAATCACGCTTTCACGACTGTCATGGACATCTTGCCGACTATTGTGAGGGCTTGGTGAGCTGCAAGCTGACTGTGAAGCTGGAACTTGCTGGCGTGCAGCATCCGGGCTCGACATTCCGCGGCCGCAAAGTCCTTGCACCCCGTGGCAAGTCTTGGGTTCCCTGGTTGACCGGAAAGAACGAGGTTGTGCACGACGAGAATGCCATTCACGGATGGGAGCGTGAGTTTCGGCTCAAGTTTTCGACTGACGACAGTCTTTGGGCAGGCAGCAATCCGCCAAGGCTCTTGGAAAGCCGTCTGGCTTCCTCCGCCCACTGGCAACGACGAGTGGCTGCTGTATAACCTGGCGAGAGGTACGTCGATACATCCTTGAGAAACGAGCTGACGTTCAGACCCCGGAGAGACAAAGAACCTGGCAAAAGTCCATCCCGACAAGCTGGTTGAGCTCGTCAGCTATTGGCACGAGTACGAGGCAGAGACGGGGACAATCATGCGGCCTACCGGAGATATCCAAAGTCCTGGCTTTGGGCGAACTACCGGTGTCAGCTGGGAAGACTGGGGACAATGATAGCGCGTTGATGTAGAATGTAGACATGCTCTCCAAACGCCCACCAAAGAGCCACACTCAGTAATTCTCCCCGGATCTTTCCGTCGCGACCCCATAGAAAGTTGGGATCTTCGACGTGTAGGCTAGGTCGTGCATATGAACAGCCAACAGGTCTCGTTCCTCTTCATCACCGTCTTCACCTTTGGCTCTCTAGTCTACGTCTTCCATCTCTACCTGCTACCGAAAGCGTTGGATATCCTCAAAGAGCTATGAGCGTCTTTCAGCAACTGTCCGACTTTGTTACGAGCCATGTCGTTGAGCTCGCCCTTGGCCTTGGCCTCATCGGTGCCGTCCTCTTCTACGTCGGCATGGTGACTGGACCCAGTGAGTCTTTGGTGCGGTTCACATACAGTGAAACACCGCTGGATGTCCTGTAGTTTCGCAGCTGCAAACACTGACCATCAGACCCAAAGCTCATCGCCGTTCTCGACCCTCTCGAATGGCGTGGCTTCAAGCTGATTGCCAAGGATGCTCTCTCTCACAACACTGCTCTGTATGTCGCACAATCGATGTTCGACTGACCCATAGCTACAAGTTTGAGCTTCCATACCCCAACGCCGTCCTTGGTCTCCCCATCGGCCAGCACATTTCCGTCGCGGCCGAGATCGACGGCAAGGATGTCATCCGGTCATACACTCCCACCACCTCGGATGAGGACAAGGGACACTTTGATCTGGTTGTCAAGGTATGCATGTCGGGGACGATCGTACGATGCTGACCGCACAGACCTACGAAAAGGGCAACATTTCTCGCTACCTTTCGCTTCTCACTATCGGTCAGGAAGTCAGAATCAAGGGACCCAAGGGCAGGTTCCAGTACTCGTGAGTCTTTTGTCTGGTAACGATGTTGCCGGGCGTGATTGTTTTTGTTTTGAGCTGTGATTTCACGGCTGTCAAGGGCTGTTTGACATACAGCTTGGCTTGTACCGATGTGCCTGCAGGTCGCCTGATAGAGGCTGCCATTGTGGGACGACAAACGAAATTGGCTGATGCCAGAGAGACTGATCTCGACAGCCAGCATCTCATGGACACTTGTACTGCCAAAGGTGTCGATCAGCGCTGAACTTGAGATCGAGGTCACTCCAAAGCTTTCATCGTTCGTCTGGTCGGGGATCCTACTGCGTCTGTTCTCTTCTCGTAAACATGTGTATGCGGGCTAAGCCATGGCAAAAGCCTTCTGGGAGGGAAGTTGGCAGTACAGAGCTGTGGTGTTCCAAGCACATGTCAAGATGCTGCATTATAGCTTGCATCAAGATATCTCCGCGCACGTTGTGTGTATCAGTGCATTCTTCTAAGCTGAGTGTCTGCGTTCGCCCAGATTCTGCAACTTCACGTCAGGCTCTCGGCGAGCTGGAGGCCAGCTCGGCAGTTACATGAGATGTAACCAGGATCACTCACAGAAAGAACCCGTATGTTAGCAAATCTCACAAGGCGGGTCTGCGCGATCGCGTACGGCGAGGCAAGTACACCGATCTACTATTTTTGTGTGATCACCTGCCTGATTCTTTTGCTGTTAATCCTAATTCGTGAGGTCGGTCGCTTGCTTCAAAGGAATCAGCTGTTTTGACGTAGCTATGCAGCTTAGCTCGTGTCAGCCTTCGAACTGTGCAAGCAGTAAGCGGTGCCTGCCTTATTCGAGCATAGCTGATCATCGGGACTGGATTTGGACTTCCAAAGCTTTCATCATGAAGAAATCCCTCTCCACGCTCGTCCCTTCGCGACTAGCAAAGCCGCTGCTTTTGGCCGGAAAGGAGCTGTCTTATTGACAGCTGCTGAGGCGAGTTTCAGCTGCACCCCTTGTCTGCAGAGGGCGAGTCCAAGTGCTGTTCTCTGTCTTTCTGGTGACCGCATTTCTTGGGGCGCTATGTCACTGATGGGCTTGAGCATCATTGAACCTCTGAAAAGTGGAACCGTCGGTTTTGTATTCGTGGTGAACAAGAAAACGCTTCAACAGCCAGAAACTGCTCGGTCTCGGCAGCTACTGATGCTGCGCGAAGTCGGCCGGGATCGGCTCTCGGTCTTTGTTCCGTGTGAATGCATTCGCCATTTCTGTCAACCTTTACTGACCTCTCAGTCGCACGCTCGCTCCCCACCTTTTAATGATTGCCGGTGGTACTGGAATCACGCCCATGTACCAGATCCTCAAAGCTGCGCTATCGGACCCTCGTGACCAGACTGAGCTCTCTTTGATCTATGCCAACGTTGAAGAGGATGACATTCGTGAGTTTTGCTTTCCCAGAAGCCAAGCTGATCATCAGTCCTCCGCAAAGAGCTCGAAGCGCTCGAAGCCGGTTCCAAAGGACGCTTCAAGCTCTACGTAAGTCCCGGTGCATTCCTTCGTGCCTAGCTCACAAGGCAGTACGTCCTGAACAAGCCTCCTGCCAACTGGACAGGCGGTGTCGGGTTCGTGACTCAAGAGATGATTGAGAAGCACATGCCTTCGATCGGTGCGGTCCCTGGTTCAGGCAAGGTCCTCATGTGTGGTCCTCCTCCTATGCTGAACGCTATGAAGTACGTCGTCGTTCAGGGTCGCGGCTATCGCTGCCCGTGCCCGTGCTGATGCTGATGCTGATACTGATTTCCTAGGGCTCACCTCGCTGCTATCGGCTATCCTGCTCCTCGGACCATCTCCAAGCTTGAAGACACGGTGTTTTGCTTCTGATGAAGAAGCATGCTGGTAGTTCCGAAGAAGAAAGAGTTTGCAGATGTAGATAGATGCCAATGTCAGCATGTGAAAGTTTGTTTACTCGGTGATCCGCGGCCGATTATGCCGCGTCCATGAAGCGCGCGTGGACGGCGATCGGGAAATGTTCAGAGTATTAAGCTTGCTCGTAGAGAGGGTTGTGATAATCAATCTCTCATCAGTCATCGAGCTGTTAGTTGTAAATCATTATTGGATTGATCGAACAGTAACAACAATCTTCTCAGCTCAGCCAGTCACTGGCAAAGATGGCAACGACGAAACGCGTCGAGCCATGGCTCAAAAGTCAAGAGCAGGCCGATCCTGATGAGCAAACGGAGCAGCCAAGAGCTAGCAAGAGCCGGAATCCAAAAGGAGAGATTTGGTGGTGTGAGTGGCTTCAGTCGATCTCGATCAAGCTAATCATCAGCGAATGGCATCCTCTTCATCTGTGCGTCTCATCAGCTCCCTTGAAATCTAGCTGATAAGCAGCGATGCACATCTTTGCCATCTACGGCATGTTCATCCTCTCTCCAGCAGACCAATTGAGCTGGAAGACGACGGTTCTATGTATTATCAGTTGGCAGCTGGCCAGTTTTGGCATCACATTAGGCTATCATCGACTTTGGTCGCATCGTGCGTATACCGCCACGACGCCAGCACGCTTCGTTCTCGCTTGGATGGGCTGCATGGGGTTTCAAGGTAGTATCAAGTGGTGGGTTCTCCGTCATCGCCTTCACCATCGGTGAGTTGAACAGCTGGCGATAACGAATCTGATGGCAGGTTCACCGACTCGCCAGAACACGATCCTTATTCAGCAACTCGAGGTCTCTGGTATTCGCACTGCGGCTGGATCTTTCGCAAACCAATCTACACGAGGATGAAGTTGATTGAGAAAGCCGATCTCGAGGCAGACCCTGGTACGTCACAGCGAGGCAAAGCGCAAACTGATCAACAGTCGTCCGCTTTCAGCACAAGTACTACATCCCTCTGGCTCTGAGCTCGGGACTTGTTCTGCCTGCGCTGGTTGCGCACTTCGGATGGAACGATGGGATTGGCGGGCTCGTTTGGGGAGGTGCAGTGGCTAGGTTGCTTATTTGGTGCGTCTGTCGGTGGAGGAGGTCCAGGCTGATGAGAAGGCATACTACGTTCTGCATCAACTCGCTCGCGCACTGGACGGGCTTGCAGCCTTATACGCACGAAGTGACGGCCAAGGGCAATTACGTGAGTCGCTTCTGTGCGTTTGTCAGATGATTACTGATTCGCAGCTACTCGCGTTGCTAACCAGTGGAGAAGGGAATCACAAGTGAGTATTTGGTCTCACATTGACATGACTGACATCTAGCTTCCACCACGCATTCCCGTACGTTGACAACATCTAAGAAAAGCCACTGACAAGCAGCAACGACTTTCGTAACGGTCCTCATCCCGCGTACGTGTTACGATCTTACTTTCCTCCAATTGACAGATCAGCGACTGGGATCCATCCAAATGGATCATCTGGATCTTCCACACCTACACACCTTTGGTCCCAACAGTCACGACCACGCCCGAAGCTGCAATTCTCAAAGCCAGAGCTCATGTGCATCACCACGAAGCTGAAAGGCTGAACGGTCTAGTGCCTTTGACTGCTCGGGAGATCCCGGAAGAAGAGCTACCTGTTTGGTCCAAGGCTGATGTGCTCAAAACGCATGGAGCTTGGATTGAAGATGATGGGCTTCAAAGACGACGGGTGTTGTTGGTTGTGCAAGGCTTTGTGCTTGATGTCGGAGAATACATTGATCAACATGTAAGCTGGAGCGAAGTGAGACTTATTGATGATCAGCCCGGTGGCAATCAACTTCTCCTCGCGCACGCCGTCGCTGCCCTCCCACACGCATCCACACCTTCATCACCTAGCTCAAGTACGTCGGCGTTAGATTCAGGCTATTCCTCCTCTGTCCTCGAAGTGCCAGAAGTACCTTACAACCCTTTAGCCGGCAAGCCTCTCAAAGACGCTACACGCGCTTTTTTCGGCGGCATGAACAATCATTCTCAAGCCGCCAAAGAGCAGATGCGCTGTTTGAGGATTGCAAAGCTGCTCGAATGATTCATTGTTGTCCCATACTTGTTAATATGCATCGTACTATCTCTGTTCATACACTGAATTACAACTGTGCGCTTGATGATCAGGACGCTTTAGTGTTCAATGCGTCGGTGTCATTTGGTTCGCTTGAACGCTTGAGCCAGAGCGGCATGAGCTGCCAGTAGATGGCCATGAGTACCAGAGGGAAAGCGATGAACTGGAGTCAGTGAGTTTTCAGGCTGATGATCCCACATCAAGTCCAGCAGCCAAAGTATTGGTCCATCCAACGTTCGTCTTGTCGATCATTGGTATGACACCGGCAGACTTTTGTCAGCCGAGAAGCTGGGTACTAACGCACCGAAGAGCCTGTGAATAAAAAGCGGATAGCGAGAGCAGCCGACATCTAACGGATCAGTGACAATTAGAAGAATTGCAAAGACTTACAACGTTGTTTGAAGCATCGACCTTTTGGCGCTTGGCGCAGTCGATGAGGTAAGTGTTACCTGTCACTTAGAGCCGTCATTGATATCTCAGTACGTACCTGGCACAAGCACAAGCATCGACGCGACACCTGAAACAAACAGCGCAATGAGAGCTGGCGCAATCCCTCCAGCGCTTGGCGTCAGTTGAATCCTAGACCAAGACTCACCCAGTGTGCATGAGCCATCCGCCAGCAATCAGACTAGCTGGAAAGAGAATGACACCTCCGATCCAGATGATTCGCAGGCGGTCTTCAGCGATGGGTGCGCGCTTGAACTTCCGCGCATAGCGACTCATGCTCCAGTCACTCAATTTGCCACCGATGAATCCGCCCGCAATGTTGCCGGCACCAGCGGCGAGGTAAAAGGTGCCGATGATGGCAACATTCTGATTGTCAGCAGAGTCTTTGAGATGCCGGCTGACTCACTGTTATGCTGTACCTCGGTGCCATCGTGTAGGTCAACGGAACAATAATGGTATACGCGCCAAACTGCGTAAAGGATGTGTATAGCGACTGCCGTTAGAGTCCTCTTGATTTCAGCTGACTCACCATGAGGAAAATGTCGTGATGCTGCAAACATCTAAGGCTATCCAGAGGATTGGGCAGCTTGAAGATGAACTTGCGCTTGCTCGCAGCGCATGCGACAGAGTGAGGCGAGGCGCTATGCGCAGTATCCGGGACAATGAATATCTGCAAGACCAACACTACCCCGGCCAAGGCGGCGAGTAGCCAGCAGCTTGAACGCCATGTTGGTTTGGTGTACTCGACCAAAAGGCCAGAGATCGTCGGTGAGATTGCCGAACCCAAAGCTCCGAGTGAGAAGAACATTGCGAGACCTCGACCTCTCTCCTCTGGAGGAAAGAGATCGGCGACAGCTGCCGTACCCAAACTGAGCAGAGTTGTTGATCCACATCCCTGAAGCACCATGCAGCCGAAGATCTCTGAAACGTTTGTAGACAGTGCCATGCCGATCGAGCCGGCCATGAAGAGCAGCGCGCTTGTCGACAGGACAGCAGGTCGACCGTAAAATGTTGCCGCCGGACCCAAAATGAGAGGTGCAACTGCTCCTTAGCAACGCAACGACAACAACTCACCGCCAAGCATGACATGATACACCGCAAGCGCATAATTGATCACCTCTTGTGTCGTTTTCAGATCACGAGCCATATGCGGTATCGCGGGGAGAAACGAAGCATTACCGACGGCTACAAAGTCAGCTTGATGCACAGCGTTGACTCACATGCAGCGAGAACGCCAAGGCCCATGGCGCCCACAATCAGTGCTTTGGTGGCCTTCGAGAAGCGCTTGTAGGCCGTGTTGTGGACATCTCCTGATGTGGAAGCGGCTGGAGATGAATCTGAGGACGTGGCCGCCGACGACTTTTCTTCGTCAGGACGTTCATTTGATGCGGTTGAAGGGGATGGAAGCATGATAACCAGGTGTATGAGACCTGCAGAGCAATTTGCCGGGTGTCATAGTGCAAATCGGAGTTTGTACTTTTCAGCGCAAAGCTCAAAGGAAAGGGTCCTTTGTTCGGCTGCGGGTGCCAAGTCACCAGACAAAGGTACGGATTCACGAACATATCGTGTGTCACCTTTTCGACACAAGCGAGTGATACGGGGTGTCTGCTAGTGATCGCCCCTGTGAAAAGACAACGGATCAACGCGCGGTAGTCATGTCCTAAATTTGACCTCAGCTAATCCTCTTATGAGTCACTCACGACTGTGAAGCTTTGTCGATAAATCTAGCTCCAGAAGACGACATCTGTCAGTGCAGTGTAGGGAACAACGCACAGTGCGTGGAGCGGTGTGGAGGAATCAGGGGGAACCATGTCACCACAACGACTGCAGTGAAATGTACATGGAGTTATCGAGTACTTCAAGTGAAAGTCACCCAGGAATACATGAATCCACAGCTGCGCAACGCATAATTCAGGCTACACGAGTGCGTCGCTCGTCCACGTCTCCGACTGGCTTTCGTCACGTTCAACCAAAACGCTCTGTTTCTGAGTTGAGCGTGTTAGCCTTACTAGCACCCCACGCCAATGAATCGTAATCAAAACGAGTAAGTATGCCAAGATCTTTCAGATCAGGTACGAGCTGTATAACGCTGGACTCA
The DNA here is from genome assembly GCA_001600035.1 of Holtermanniella nyarrowii. Lineage (NCBI taxonomy): Eukaryota > Fungi > Basidiomycota > Tremellomycetes > Holtermanniales > Holtermanniella > Holtermanniella nyarrowii. The sequence goes on from BCIT01000015.1 coordinate 27,757, forward strand.
CAATCAGACCCGCAGCGAAGGTGTTCGTCCACCCAACGCTTCTGTTCATGTCAGCTAATCTCACTTAGAGACACTGACGTTGCTTGTATCATCGGAACAATACTAGCTGACTAGAGCAGTCAGTTCATCACTCTTGCCTCACGAACGTACAGCTGCAGCAGAGAAGAGGAAGCGAACTGCCAAAGCAGCGGACATCTGTCGCGGTCAGAGACGTGCCCAGTCGAGAGGAACTGACAATGTTGTCGCTTCGATCGACTTCTTGTCGCTTTGCACAGTCGACGATGAAGGTATTGCCAGTTGTGCGTCAGTAATAATCTCATTCAAAGCATACCTGGCACAAGCACGAGCATTGCAGCCACTCCAGTAAGAACCAAGGCCGCCAAAACTGGCACAATGCCGCCAGCACTGACTATCAGAGGCAGGTCAGCCGATTCTGCACTTACCCGGTCTGTATTAGCCACCCCGAAAGAATGAGGCCAACTGGGAAGCACACCAGCCCACCCAGCCAGAGTGGGCGCAAACGATCTTCCGCCACCGCCTGACGCTTGAGCCTGGTAGCGTAATGGCGCATACTCCAGGAGCTCAACTTGCCTGCGATGAGGCCGCCGATGACATTACCCAGCCCGGTACTTAAGAAAAGAGAACCAATGCAGGCCGAATTCTGCGGCGGTCAGTATCCCGCTCACGTGAAGAGGGACTTGCGTCAATGTTGAAACGCGGGGCTAGAGTGGACGCTGCTGTCAGTCCTGTAACGCGAAGTGCTTACCAAGTGGCGTGATAACGATGTAGAAGTCGAAAGCGGTTACTGAGAGGTACAAAGACTACTGTAAGATGATGATCACACTGGAGCACTTACAATAAGCAGCACATCGTGGTGACCCAGGCATTTGAGGCTATCGAAAGGGTTGGGAAACTTTGCGATGAAGCTGCGTTTTGTTGCTGCACATTCTTTGGCGTGAGTTGACTGTGTATGAGCCGTGTCGGGTACAAACAGAAGATGCAATAGCAGCGTCGATCCAGCGAGTGCAGCTAGAAGCCAACAGGTCGACCGCCAGGCTGGCTTGGTATACTCGACGAGGACCCCACTGATAGCCGGTAAACCCGCATTTATCAGAGCTCCTATTGTGTAAAATGCGCTCAGTCCTCGGCCGCGGTTCTCTGGCGAGAAAAGGTCAGCAACAGCAGTGGATCCAAGACCGATCAAGGTGGTAGAACCGGAACCTTGCAACACCATGAAGCAGAACAGCTGCGTCACGTTCTGGCAAACAGCCATGCCTATCGCCCCGGCTGTAAATAGGCCAGCAGCAACCACCAATATCGACCTGCGCCCGTAGTATGAGGCGAGTGGGCCCAGGAAAAGTGGTGCGACTGTATTCAGTCCGGAATGTCGCGATAGACTCGGCACTCACTGCCCAACAAAACGTGATACGTGGCAAGAGCAACGTTGATCACCTCGAGTTTGGTATTGAGATCCTGCGCCATTAAAGGCGTTGCTGGAAGGAACGCTGACACGCCCAGGTCTGGCGTCAACAATGCCGTTGAGTTCACCTACATGCAGTAAGCATTCCGAGGGTCATAGTCGCGAAGATGAAGGCGCGCATAACTTTGGAAAAGCGAGGCAAAGCCACAAGTTCTGAGCTAGGTGAAGAGCTGCTTATAACGTTAACCGGAGGCTCCGTTAGCACATCTCTTGAAAGCAGATCAGTCATTAGATCGGCCGCGGTTAAGAAGGAAAGTGGATGATCGAGGCACAAGTTCAAGTCGGACCTGACGCCCCCTGCATGTCAAAGGAGTGCTGCAATTCGAACTCAGAGAGATCCTTTGTGATGATCCTTTGTGATGCGTGTGGCGGCAAAGTGGCGAATGGTGTACACTCTGCTCGTGCATCTCATGGCTGCAGGATAGCCACTGTGTACGACTGCTTGGCACGCGCAGGCTGACACCGAAATCATACCTCGATTTGTCCTGAGCTCATCGGCATCTTGTCGATTCCAAGCGAACCGTATCGCCCCCATGTTGTGCGCTTTAGCCATTCGGGCATCATGTGCCAATAGACAGTCATCGCGACAAGAGAATCCCAAAATCTGCATGTCAGCAAGGTGTGCTGCTGCACAAGCAGCTTACATCAAACGCGGCAGCCAAGGTATTGGTCCAGCCGACGTTGCTAAAGGCGGTCAGAAGCAGCCGCTTAGAAATGACGTACGTCGCTTCTATCGTCGGAACGACACTGGCTGACTATCCATGTCAGTCCTAGACTGGCTCGCAGTACTTACGGCTGCGCCAGTAAACAAAAAGCGAACCGCCAGTGCAGCAGACATCTATTATTCAGCGGAGTTGACTAGGAGCAGACGCACGGCGTTGTTGCTTCGGTCGACCTCCTGTCGCTTTGCACAATCGATCACGTATGTCTTACCTGTGTGATCAGAGACATACGCCAGTCCTAATTACCAACCGGGCACAAGCACGAGCATTGAGGCGATACCGGCAAAGAAGAGCGCAAACAATGCCGGTGCAATCCCTCCAGCACTAATGATCAGCGCACGGACATTTTGAAACCGCTGACTTACCCTGTCTGCACCGACCAGCCTAACGCGACCAAGCCCACTGGAAGCAAGCACTGACCGTCGATCCACACAGTGCGCAGCCTATCTTCGGCCACTGCGGGGCGATCGTATTTGGCAGAGTAGTGGCGCATACTCCAAGAGTTGAGTTTGGCCCCAATGAAGCCGCCCGCGACATTTCCAGCACCGGCGGATAAGAAAAGCGCGCCGATGAGGGCCAAATTCTGCAAGAATCAGTCAAATGGGCCGTGAATAATACGGACAGTGATCTGGTAAGCTGGAGCTAGTGTATACGCTCATTGTCAGACTATTTCAGCTGTAGCTCTCACCGATTGGAGTCAGAATCGTGAACCAACTGAACTGTGTGATGGACATGTATAAGACTGTTTTTAGCCATCATGTTGAACAGGTCACTCACCAAAGTCAAGACATCATGATGCAGAAGGCACTTGAGACTGTCGAGCGGGTTAGGAAACTTTGCGATGAATCTACGTTTCCTTGCCTCACATGTCAGCGAATGGGTTGACTTCATGTACGCCGTGTCGGGTATAAGAAAGAGATGAAAAATCAGTGCTGTGCCGGAAAGCGCCGTCAAAAGCCACGACGTTGACCTCCAGCTCGGCTTAGTATACTCGACAAGAAGGCCTGAGATTGCCGGAGCATTGGCTGCCATCATAGCTCCCAGTGAGAAGAAGATGGCAAGCCCACGTCCGTGGGTCTCAGGAGAAAACATCAGCGACGGCGGTAGAGCCCAGACCATTCAGAGTGGTGGAGCCGGTACCTTGCAGTACCATGAAGCCGAATAGCTGCGGTACCGTGTTGCACAGCGCACAGCCGATGGCACCAGCTGTAAACAGTCCAGCGCTCACTGAGAGGATAGCTGGTCGACCGTAGTAAGTAGCAAAGGGGCCCATGAATATTGGCGCGACTGCGATCAGTGTTTGTGTATCAAAGCACGTACTACCGAGGACCACATGGTACGTCGCAAGTGCGCCATTGATCACTTCCGCGCTAGAGCCGAGATCACGCGCCATCAGAGGCGTTGCCGGTAGGAAAGCTGCAGTGCCAAGATCTGATGTCAGCCACGTCAACCGCAATCTACATACAAGCAGTGAGAACACCCAAGCTCATAGCAGCGATGATCAACCATCGCATTGATCTAGAAAAGGGATCATACGGGCTGATCTCCTAATCCGAGGTCACCGCTGTATCGAGATCAATTGGGTTCACGTTGAGCTTCTCACTCGGATTAGCCGGTAAAGTGGACTGAGCAGAATTGGAGGAAGAAGAAGACATTGATGATGATGGTGCATCACAAGGCTTTATGTATTTGCCTGTCTTCAAGTTTGCACTTCAAAGGAGTGCAGTTTTCCGCCTCGACTCTCCGCCACCCTTTGTCCGTACACACAATTGCCTGTACCCCAACAGCATAACCCCTCTCAAGCCGCGTCTCGCACAGCCGCCAGCATTGCAACAGTCTGCGAAGCTTCCTCAAACGCATGAACCCTTAAAACATCCGCAACGCCAGACTGCGCACACCAAGCAGTTACAGCCGCGTCTCCATGCCCTCTCGCCTTGGCATCCGTCACGCGCGTAACTTTGCCGATGAAGCCTTTTCGGCTTGCACCAACGAGCATGGGAAGTCCATGTAGGACTGTGCCGGGCTTGACTATATCGGAGAGATGCTTGAGGAGAAGGAGTTGATCATTTTGCGATTTAGCGAAGCCGATACCTGGATCAATGATGATATTCCAGCGCTTAATGCCTGCTTTCAATGCGCGCTCGACGACTTCTGCCAGCTCGGCAACGACACCAGCCACGACTCCACCCAGCGCAGAATAGTCATGTAGCTCTGGAGTGGTCATACTCATGCTGTCCCCACGACTGTGCATGAGAACCACAGGCACATCTAGCTCCGCCATCGCTTCCAGCATCCCCTCTTCTCGCCCTCCCCGGACATCATTGACGCAATTTGCGCCTGCCTCAATAGCTGCTCGGGCTACGTTGGGTCGATACGTATCGACAGAGATTGGTATCGTATGCCCTGAAATTCGAATAGCCTGGATGAGCGGAACGATGCGTGAGGCTTCTTCCTCCTCATCACATGGCGTCGAGCCTGGTCGAGTGGACATGCCGCCGATATCAAGGATATCAGGAGGCCAAGTTGATGCTAGCATCGCTTCGACTTCCGCCAAAGCTTTATCGACATCTAGTCGACTCTCGTCGCCGTCGGAGAAAGAGTCGGGTGTAGCGTTAAAGATTGCCATGATGTGGGGTGTCGCTGGGCTGCTGAGCGTCAAAGGCAGCGAAGGCGATGGGAATGGAATGGTAGGTTGCAAAGCGGGAGGATCAGACACCGGTAAGGCAGATAGCAGGGTTTTGAGATTGGCGTGGACTTCGGGATGGACATAATTCGGGGCAATACTACCATCAGCTCATCCTGTCAAGTTGACAACTCACTCAACAGCAGGTCGCAACACAAATTCACGCTCCTTGACTAACGAATGTGGGACTTTGAGCCATCCCACACCAGGTCCAAGCTCGCCTTCTGCATCTCCGCGCTTTCCAACTTCAACAACCTCGTCGCCAAAGAAGATCAAGTCGAGATCAATGACTCTTGGACCGTTTGCGAATGTCTTTGTCCTTCCGACCGAGCGTTCGATGCGCTTAAGGTTTTGTACGATTTCAAGAGCTGACATTGTTGTCGTGATCTGATGCATCAGTCAAGATAAGGCCTCCAAAAGACAGATGAACTCACCATTACACAGCCATTCAAGAACAAATCCTGATCCTCGACATACATCGGTCGACTCTCATAAAGCCGACTCACAACGCCCAATTTAATACCATCCGTCTCCCTCAGCTCCGTCAGCGCCTTTGATATATTCTCTAATCGATCACCAATATTGGAGCCGACAGCAAGCATGGCCTGTATGCTTCCATCAGCACTCGAGAATGGTGCAGGGTAATCTGCCAACGTGCGTGTGATGGTGATGGACGGCAGTGCGAATGCGAGAGCTGAGGGTTTTCGAACCGTGATAGCGATCTTTCCCAGAGTGCCGGCGGTTGGTGATTTGAGAAGGTGGTGTGCGAAATGGTGGAGTAAAGCTTCGAGGGTGCCGAATGATGATTGCTCGAGATACTGACATTAACTGTGCCCAGACGATGAGCTCACCTCTCGAGCATAGTCTGCAAAGGCTTTGTGATCCCAGGATTGTGTTGAGAGGTCAAGTCCAACCAAGAGGTCAAACTCGAGCCACTGTCGTTCGAGTCGTTCATGGTCGAGCAAGCCGATCACCGTCGCCACTCGGAGGTTCCGCATCTCTGCACTCGAAGCCAAGACGCCGCTTCCAGAAAACTTCATAGCATACACCGCCGCCTCGGCATGCAGTAGCGCCATTGGCAAGTTTACATCCACTCCAATAGACTGTATCCCTTCAAACTCCGCCAAAACAGCCGCTGCGACCTGCTCTCCAACCTCCCTCGGACTTTCCCACTGCCGCTCCCTGTCATCACTCAGAAGATGATAGGCTATCTCTGATACACTGTGGTAGTTTACCGACAGTGCTGACATGGTGTCCGATGATACGGATGTCGGGACGCATGATGGATGGAGATTTAGCTTGAGAGTCAAGGAGACGGGGCACGGGACTGAGCCTCGTGCAAGACCGAATGCCGATGGGCCCAAGCCTTTCTGGAGTTGTATGGCTATGTCTTTGACTGTGATTGCGTCTCCCATCTCAAGTGCAAAAGTCGATTGTGATTTAGCTATAGCTAAGATGCCGCAGAGCCAGAGTTCAAGCTGGTTGAGACGAGGGGTCCGCACATGAAATCACGCCCATAAAGTTCGCGGACATAAGATTCCGGGTTGCCGGAAATTTCAAGCTGGAGCTCAAGAAGAGGACCAGGGGGTAATCTTGTCTTGACAGCAGCTCAGAAAAGGGTATAGAAGCTCACTAGAGTCTCTAGGCAAGATGGCAGTCATTCCAGCCTATCTAGAATCATCAACAATTCTCATCAAATCACTCAAAGCAGCTCAAGATCCACCCCAAGCAGGCTTTCCTTCCAAGATTGCAATTGCGCAGGATGCTTGGAAGACGCACAGTGTCTATGTGCCGCGGAAAGCAGAGGTATTGAGAGAATGGATCATCGAAAGCTGGAGTCGAGTTCGAAAGGGCAAAGGCAAGGATATGTGAGTGTTCTGGTGTAGTGCACTGTACAGAGCTCATGGGTAGCGGACTGCATCCTGTTCTGGTATCAGGCTATCATCAGCTTTTGCTCGACGTGTCACAGAGCTCGACAGGCGCTTCGACAACATCAATGACCGTCTCCCCACCTCTGTCCATTCTCCAATCCTTCTTCAATCTAGCAACATTATCAACGCCAGCAGACTTGAGCCATCTCGTGGTTGTAGCTCAACAAGCATTCGCTCTCATCTATCCAGCTAATCACACGCCGTACAAAGCTGAGGCGTGGGCTGACGCATGGACAGCCCTGGTTAGCTGCATCGCCAGCGTAGAGCCAAGCAGCCTCAGCGACGAGGCCAAACTGGCATTGGAGAAGCTAGCAGAGCTCGTCAGCAAATCAACAGTCACTGCCTTGGCTGGCTCACAGAATCGGAGAAAGGTGAGAATCTCTCAAGAGCTCACTGACGACAGATTGCACAAGCTGCTTTCCCAACGCTGCCGGCTGTCGCTACTAGCTTGCGCAAACATGCATACCTTGTAACGGCTCTCCAAACAGCATTCACACCCCTCTTTCTCCCACTTGCAATTCTCCAAAGCCATTCACCAACACCCATGGGTCTAATCCTCCCTTCAATTCCATCAAGCCCACATCTCCTCCCCATCATTCTCTCATCATACATCTCCGGAGTCCAAGCAAGCAGATATACTCTCTTCCCACCACCAACATCTTCCAAGCTTCCTCCCGACGTCTACGTTGCTGGTATGGTCCGTACAGCGACACAAACGGCCCTCAGCGATATCTTGAAACATATTGAGGCGCAGAGCTGCTTTGAGGCACGCTTTGGGTTGTGGAGTGTGGTTCAAAAGTGGGGTGGTTATCTTGAGAATGAGTTGGGCTGGACAACTTTGCTTGCTTCTGAGGGTAGGAGAGTCGAGAGAACGCTGAGGGATGGAGCGGGTGATGAGGCTGAATGGGTTCTCAAGACTTGTGCGGTTCTCGTCAGTCTCGATCATGCAGCTGCGGACGTCAACGAGGACATTCTAGGATACTGCTGGACGGTGAGTTCAGATCCACATCACAAAGCTGACAAAAGGCACCTGCCAGTCTAGACGAATCATCAAAAGCCGTCTTCTCATCCCTCATCACCTTCCACACACTCACACATACCGTACCCGCCTTATTCAATCTTTTAACCACATCTATTGAATCCCTCTTCACACCCATCGCAGACGCCTCCAAAGTCTACCAAAGTATCGCGACAGGTATCCTCTCTTCCCCATGGCTCGCACAAGAGATCTTGAGAGCACTGCGAAGCGGTTTCGTAGGTGATAAACGCGGTCGCGTGTGGGCAGAAGTTGTTGGGGCTCTTGATTCGGCGCTGAGATTTGCGACGACGACGGCTGAGACGAATAAAAGGAGGAAGTTGGATGGGACGAAGGTGGAGGTGGGATCGTCTGAGACTGTTGGGCTTCTTTCGCGTTTGATGCGTTTGGTCGTAGACGCGGCTGTGGGTGTTGAGGACGCGAATGAAGAGGCCACAGAAGCTGTCAAACAGCTCAAAGGCTGGTCTGTGGTTCCCTGGGGCGAAATGCTGCCGACCGCCGAGGACAAGAAGAAGAAGCGTAAAGCTCCTTCATCGTCGATCAACGATCTCGAGCTCGCAGCGCGTGTGCGGCTGTCGCGCATGGTTTCGCGTCTGATCTACGCTGCTGGCGATGATGTCAATGATGTCTTGTCGCATGTCGTTTCGGCTTTGGAGGCTACAAGCAGTCAGGGCGCAGGCGAGGCTTCATTCGAATTGGTGAGTGCTCAAGTAAGACGAAACTGATGACAGACGCAATGGGCCATTCAGATCTTATCTACACAACAGTTTGGCGAAGGTGATCAGGTGATTGCATTGCGCGCTGTTGATGCGGTATTGTCACAGGTGAAGCAGTCTTCGGCGGAATGGTCTGGGCGCGTGGCGGCTGTCACGAGTGAGACCGCGTCCGTCGCGACTTGGAGCTTGCTTGCGGAAAGAGGTCTCGTACTGCTCGAGTGAGTGCTTGACGTTAACTTAAGAGTGAGCTGACGTTAGTCTCGTGTCGACGACCGAGCAGCTGGGAGTCCTGGCGAATGCGCTGGTGGTTGCTTTTGATGAGACGACTGCAAGAGGCGTCACTACGGGCAGTGTGATCGTGAGAATCTTGACGACTGCCGAGTTCTGGGAGCTTTCTCGTCTCAGAGGTGCGTTTTGACCCGCCTGCTTGTCTCACATCAGTCGCTTTGCTCGACCAGATCCGAACAGCAGCTGCCGCCGACGACGCAACAGCTCTCAAAGCATTCGCGATCGCAGGCTATTGTCCGACATCTTACCTCTCCAAGAACCTGCGAGGTGCTCTGGTTGACACGGCGTACGCTCTGGACCGCAAAGCAGTCAATGGTGGCTTGAGACGTTTCCTTTTGCGACTGGCGGTCGATTTTGGTGTACTCGGGCCACTGGCGACGGACTTTGAGACGATCAAGCACTTCATGTCTGCGTCCAGCGGCTCAACAAGGGAAGTCTCGCAGGAGCTAATGTCCAAGGCTTTTGAGTAAGTTTGGCGCACCGGATTTCGCTGACAGTAGCGCCGTTGCCGGGGATGCAGCTATTATCGCAAAGTTGCTGGAGTTTTGCAAAGCCATCAAGCCTTTCACCGCTGTTTCCAAGAAAGCCAAGAAGGGCAAGACCGTGTCAGAACAGGATCTCGATGACGCTTCTCGCCATGCTCTGCTCTTCCTTGAGCGTCTGTCGAACAAGCCGTTCGAAAAGTGAGTTAGCAGAGCTGGTCGAACTGACATCAGGTTGGCAGCGCATGCTGAGAGTGCTCGGGAGGTGGTATCGCTGGTTATCAAGTACCTTCAGCCCTGCGTGCTCGCGGAGCAGCCAGTGTCTGTCAAAGTCGATCTCTTTAAGGCCTGGGAGACGTCATTGCGCGTTGCCAAATGGTCCGGTTCTCTTGATCGTAAGTCAGCTTCGCAACGTCTCTGATAGTAGAATGCAACCTCAGCCAGTCCGCTCAGCTCGTCTCCGCTTCTCTCAAAGCCTCGCCTGAAAACGCCGTCATTTTGGGCCCTGCTACCCTCTCGGTTGTCGTCGCGGAGGCCGCTGTGACAGGTAAGAGTTCGGAGCTCGTTCTTGCTTCCTACGTCGCCATCAGCCAGCACGCAGGCGTCAGTGCCGCACTCGACACCGCCCTCCTGGCATACTCGCCATCCGTAGAGAGCTACGAGGTGCAACTCCACGACGTCGTGGACGCCATCACGGCTAGCGCTTCGGAGACGCTGCTGTTGGCGCTGCTGCGAGCCGCTCAAGTTCTTTTGCGCGTTCATGTTGAAGGCACCGGTCGTTTGGTCACCGACTTCATTTCGAGACTGCTGTTGGCACTGCAAACAACTGCTGGTACCGCCGAGGTGATGCTGTCCGTGATGGAGCTTGTAGAGACTGTTGTGACAGAAAGAGTGAGTTCACTGGAAGGAAAAGGCGAAGCTGACGGCAGATTGTTCAGCTCCGACTACCCGAGGTGACGGTGGTATGCGACCTACTGCTCGCGTCTCTTCTCCCATCCTCAGCACCTCGTGTCAATACAACCCGGCCTGAAGTTCTTCATCACGCCCTCAACACAATCTACACACTCGCTCGTCACCGACCAGATCTAGTCCTGGTCACATTGCCACTCTTCACTGCCGTTTTGTCGTCCGTGTTCAACACCTTGCTAGCCCCTCGAGCCAATCTCGGCGGCAAGGTGCGCGCTCGAGCCGTCGCCAAGCTTCCGTCATGGATCGCGGATGGTCAGGGGCTTGGAGACGGCGAGGCGAAGCGATTGGCAAGAGTGTTGACGACGCTGGCTTCGCGTTCGTCACGGACGGCCGCTGCCGGGGCTCAGGAGAAGATCTCGCTCGCTGGACCTTTTAGCAAGCATGCGCCGGCTCTACTAGTGGCCTATGTGCGTGCCGTCGCAGACACAAGCTCTGGCTTGTCAACAGGCATTCGCAAGGAGCTTGAGCCAGGGCTGTTTGCTTTATGCGAGGTGATCACTGCCGGTGGTCGGGCTGAAGGTCGTGAGGGAGAGGGTGTGGGAGAGGCTTATGGATTGGGAGAAGTCAGTGGTGATGCTGAGCGAGAGGTATGGGCAGATCTATGGAGGAGATGGGGCAAGGAGCGTTATGTTGGCCAGGGATAGACTTGATGCATGTTTCGGACATGGCCGAAGCGGCGAGACGGACCGAATATAGACCGAGCAACCTATTCATGTTCGTCTCGATGCCAGTTTATCATTAAAATATGCTGCCTTCGATCACTGATGAAGCCAAAGTTGCACTATATGGCCTTCTGAAGGACGTTATCGACAATCGCAAATTGCCTGCCCTGTTTATGACGGCTTGCAACGCCGATCAAGTCATCTACGAGAATCAAGATGGCTGGGTTGATTTTGATGATGAGGAAGGCAAGCGGGTAGACGCAGCAACCAGTGAGTGCATGTATGAGACTTCCTGAGTATAGCGTTGCATCTTTTCTCCATGTCCAAGCTGGTTACATCCGTGAGTCACATCTACAACATCTGAGTTAATAAAGAGATCGCAGTCCATCACCTTGTAGATTCAGGCCTGGCCGCACTTCATGACGCTGATCTCGTCGGACGGTATCTGCCAGAGATAGGACTTGGGAGATTGGAGCTTCTCGAGGGATGGGATGAGGAGAAAGACGAGCCTATTATTCGCAAGGCGACCAAGGGTATAACGCTTGCGCACTTGTTGTCTCACAGCGCAGGTGTGTCTGAAATCTTCCCTTCGCCTACTCACAATCAGGCTTCTGCTACCCTCACAACGGCCCACCGATGCTGGAAAAATGGCTGAAGAAGAACCCCCGAAAGGGTCTCTTTGAAGCAGGCGCTTCAATCCAAGACTACATCCTGCCAGTGATCTACGAGCCAGGAGGAAGCTACCACTATTCTCTCAGCGTCGATTGGGCAGGGTTCTTCATCGAGCGAAGAACAGGCATGTCACTCGAAGCTTACTTCAAGAAACACATCTTTGAGCCACTCGAGATTACCGACATCAGCTTTTATCCTCGTGCAGACATCTTGGAGCGCTTGATGAAGCCTTGCTCGCTTGAAAGAGACAAGCTTGCTGTGCTTCCGCCGAAGCCGATGGGCAAACCTTTGAAGGTGGAAGAGGTGACTGTCTTGAATGGCGGCGGCGGCCTGTATGGCACCACTCGAGACTATCTCAAGATCCTCCAAGGTATCCTGCGTTCAGCCCCATCATACAGAGGCACGAACAAACCCCTTCTCTCACCCGAGTCATTCAAAGCCTTGTTCACAGGCGTGCTCTCCTCACAAGGTCTTCAAGAGCTCGACAAAGTCTTGGAGAGCATGTGGTACCAAACACCCTCTGGCGCGGTCCAGCATTCTCCGGGGATGTTGATCTATGTTGAAAAAGGCAAGCTCGGGCGCAAGGCGGGCAGTGGGTGCTGGGACGGAGCGATGAAGACTGTCTTTTGGATCGATCCTGAGACTGGGATTGCGGTGAGTTGATGTTTTTGATCGCGCTGATCGTAGGCGGAGTGCAATACCAACGTCATGTGTCTCGTCAACAACAATGCTATCGGCCACACGGTCAGGGCGTTCGAGAAGGCGTTGTACGAAGGCTTGCATACATGACATGCTTTGAGATGTATACGAATACGTCTCATTCGGAACAGGTGCACGGACAGACCCATCACCGCCGTTGTGTGATCGCCAGCTGGAGAAGCATAATCTTATCAGGGCGGCAAATAGCTGAATCGGTGCGTGGCGCGGTCTTACTTTTGACGACGCGTAAGCTCACCTCCTCTGGCAGTCTGTTTGACCGACTCTGCTCTGACCGCCCCAGCTGTAGATCAAATGATTTCAAGCAGTGTTGGAGATCGTAGAACCTCGCACTGGTAGGCTTTATGCATGGTTCTCGTCGATGTTGCTCCACGCAGCTGCAGTAGCTTATAGATGTTACAAATTGTCGCGGACGTTGTAAAATCCCACATGTCCAGACCTCGCCTCTGCATTCGAGACCTTCCAAATCCTCTTCGAAAACCATGTCAGCTCCTCAAGTACCCGTACAGAAGCGCAAAAAGCCATCACCTTTACCCAAGCCAAGTTAGTCAATTCACACTTCGATCTCCCGCAGAATCTGACAATGCAGAACAACGCTACCTCTGCCTCGGCCTCGAAGGTTCAGCCAACAAGCTGGGCGCAGGCATAGTTTCCCATTCACCTCCCACAGAACCCGGCTCGAGCTCAGCAACAAAAGTCACAGTGCTGAGCAATGTCCGGCATACCTACATTACACCTCCAGGCGAAGGTTTTCTGCCTAGTGATACAGCTAGACATCATCGTGAATGGGCTATCAAAGTTATCAGGGAGGCTGTGAGGAAAGCGGGTGTTAGGGTGGGGGAATTGAGCTGTATTGCTTTTACGAAAGGTGTGCGGGATGAAGGGGGACCGTGGTGGGACTGATGGACAGGGCCTGGCATGGGGACGTGTTTGCAAGTTGTTGCGCTTGTTGCTCGGACACTTTCCGAGCTACATGGGATCCCTCTTGTCGGTGTCAATCACTGCTTAGGCCGTGAGTCACTCTCCACTCTATTCATCTACTAATGAAAAGACATTGAGATGGGAAGACATATTACTTCCTCTTTGAACCCAATAGTCCTCTACGTTTCTGGCGGAAACACTCAAGTGATTGCCTATTCTCAACAACGCTACCGCATCTTTGGAGAGACTCTTGATATCGCGATTGGCAACTGCTTGGACCGATTTGCGAGGGTTATTGGATTGAGGAATGATCCCAGTCCTGGATATAATATTGAGAAAGAGGCTCGCAAGTGAGTGTGATGAAAGGGGGTGGACGGAACTAATGGGACAGGGGGAAGAGAATGGTGCTGCTGCCTTATGGGACTAAAGGGATGGACGTGACGCTCACGGGCCTTTTAACTCGAGTGGAAGAGTATACGAGGGACAAGCGGTTCCGGCCGTATGCGCCTTCATCAACTGTCGCCGCACCAATCTTCAACGAGATGCAAGATCTCAATCTGACTTCCAACACCACTGTCGACGTCGATGTCGGTGTACCCTCTCTCCTACACGAAAGCGCTACCTCTGCCTCTAGATCTGAAGCCGAAGATATCATCACGCCCGAAGATCTCTGTTTCTCCTTACAAGAAACGACTTTTGCCATGCTGGTTGAGATCACTGAGCGTGCAATGGCCCATGTTGGAGCGAGGGATGTTTTGATTGTTGGCGGAGTAGGCTGTGAGTCTGCGCTTGGATTACTGGATTGGAGGGTGACGGCACGGCTGATGGATGATAGGTAATCAACGGCTGCAGCAGATGATGGGTATCATGGCCAGCGAACGAGGTGGCAGAGTCTTCGCGATAGATGACAGGTACGTTAATGTCTCATGCCAACACTGATAATAGTTTCTGTATCGATAATGGAATCATGATTGCTCAAGCCGGTTTACTTGCTTTCCGAATGGGTCAGACGACGCCTTTGAACAAGACGACTGTCACGCAGCGGTACGTCACTTATGCCATGACAACTACACTGGTTGCTGATAAGTAGCTTTCGGACTGACGCTGTGCATGTCACTTGGCGAGCATAGTTGGGTAAATCTCCGAAACTGCGCACGACGCTTGTTCAAGGGTGGACAGACGTTGTCGGCATTTTGAACGAGTGATCGAAGGGTACTTTTTGCTCTGAGAGCTGCTTGTAATGATCCTTGCTGCTGTTCTCTTGAATGTGGTCTGGATGCATACTATATCATATACCCTATTGTTGTTTCATAGCCTACCCCTTTCTGTCGGCTCGCGCACTGACCGTCGACGGCGGTTGAACAAGCGACTGGCTTGCATCAGGTTGAATTTTTGTTCCTGGCGTCGCGTCGTAGGATTCAAGCACAGCATTTAGAACGACAATCACCAAAGTAAGGAGAACAGCACGCTGTAACAACTAGCAGACACGTTGACACTGTCAAAGGCAGGTAGCCTCAGAGGCGCGTGACTTTGCGTCAAAACACCTTCAGTGTAAGTTTAAGTCGAAAGCTATGCATCCAGAGCAAAAGATAGCTAATTATCTTGCCGTTAGTTAGTCTCACTTCTCAATCTCAGTCTAGCAGTAGGTATATGGTGACGAGCGACGAGGAGGAATGAGTCGCTTCTTGCGGTCAGTCACGTCGAAACGTACAAGCTGGAGCCCTGCTGATGGACAACAGCAAGAAGACGGATCGATGGCCTTCTGGACCAAGAGATGACGAGTCCCTCGCTAAAGACGTTGGCAAGCTCGTCAAGCCAGCTGCCTCAAGCTCTAGCTCTCGCTCCAAGAAAGCAGGCAAGAAGACAGAGAGGTCCGAGAGGCTAGATGAGGAGAGAAAGACGGCGTTGCCAAAGCTTGATACGGTTGATTTCCGAACGTCGCTAATCTTACCTGGGTTAGTGCCATGTCGATCTATCGCTGCGTGTGTGCTGCTAATGTTTCTTCTAGGCTGTCAAAGCGCTTCTCTGTCCTCAAAGCAGCACCCAGCAATGCAATGTCGGAAAACGACCTACGAGATCGACTGGCTGTTCAAAGGACACGAGCTACGGGTGGACCATCTCTCACGATTGAAGAAGAGGAGCTCGTCCTTGCAGAGCTTCGTTTAAAGCGTCAAGAAAAAGACGAATGGGACGGAGAACCACCAACAACAACGTCTTTCCACTCGTACGTTTCCTCAACATCTCCAAGCACGACGCAATCCACATCGAATCCATCATTACATTCCTACTACTTTGATCGCTCGCCTTCACCTCCTCCAACCTCGACTTCGTTAGGCTCATTGAATACATTCGGTGGAGGAGGAGGAGCAGGGAGTACGTCGAGTGTTCTGGAGAGAGATAGAGGTGTCAGTCGGGCATATGGCTTGACGAGTACGAGTGGCATGCGCGAAGCGGAGTATATCAGGCGAACTCGAAAGAATTCAGAAGCTCAACGATCCGTCTCGGCAACCGACTCTCTCCATTCTCAAGCCGATTCCGAACCCTTTGACACCGATAGATCCGTCAACCATACCCCGGTTCCAATCCAAGATCCCTCTCCTCAACGATCCGAAACGATCCTTCCGTTCAGTGGTGCTCGCATCTCTTCACGTACAGGTTCTCGTCCGCTCTCACCATCTGCATCCGCTGCACTGGCAATGGGGACTTTACCTCCTCAACCTCCCCCTCCAGCCTCGCCACTGCCGACACCGCCGTTGCCGCAGGGTGAAGTGATGATTCCGCGATCCCAGAGGAGGACGAGTCTGTTGGCTGGTTTGACGTCGGCCCAGATCAAGAGGATCTCGGCTGCGCTTGTGGAGATTGAAGACGATATCGGGCATGGAGCTTCTAGAAGCGGGATTGCGCGGAGCGGATCGGATGTTGTGATTGAGGAGGATGAGGATGAAGATGAGGATGATGAAAGGGAGAGTCTGCTTGATGAAGCTGAGGATGATGATAATGTTGGAGACGAGCAAGAACAAATCGAGCAGCTACATGATAAAGCCGAATCATCCCGCCGCGGCTCATCCAGTTCGTTCAATGATCCCTCCACACCAACAGCATCCGCTTTCGCTTCCCACAACCACTCTTCCTCATCAATGGAGAAATCAAAACCAGCAGCACTCACGCCTGACGCAGTCGCGAGAGGCTATGTTCCGGGCATGGTTCGGCCTTTTGGTTCTCCTTCGACCGAGTCTCAGACGAGGCACAGGGCGGGATCCATGGGCTCGCAGTATTCTCAAGCGAGTGGTCGGATGCGTTCTGGTTCGACACCTCTACCACCTGCTAGAGTCTCTTCACTAGCTAGATCACAATCTTCATCGCAGGCTCCATCGAGATCGCCAACGCCTTCAAGAAGCCATACACCCACGCCACCCGTCTCTATCGCTCAACTCCGGAATGGCAATCAACCAATGGGTCTTCAACATCAGCCATACCACTTTATGCGCCGACCGAGCTCGCCATTCGTCGCTCAGGCAGCGGCAGCGGACAGTTCGCGCGGGTCACCAGAGCCAACGAGTGTGCGCGAATCAGCATCATCCATGGGCTCAGTGGCGAGAGCTCATATCGCTCAAGTCGCACCTCTTGGTCTGCACATACGGAGTGAGTCAGCTGCGTCTCAATCTTCAGTCCGGAGATCGACGGATAGTCCACTGTCGGCCCTACGTGCTCGAGAGTCTAATGACTCTTTGGGCTCGGATTTCTCGATCGACGGTGAGATGGATGCGGACTGGTCGGACCTGCTGCAGCCTGCACAGGTACAGCCAGCTCTGAATCTCGATGATGTCGAGAGCGCGACTGATTTGCTTGCTGGGTCTAGTGGATTGTCAAAAGAGGATTTGGAGGAGATGCAGAGGAGATTAGTGAGGAATGCCAAGGAGATTAGAGATGCTTTGCGTGGACCTGCGTCGAATGAGTTGCCAAAGCCGGGTCTTGTGAGTGTTCCGTTTTGAACCAAGCTGACTTTAGATGCCAAGACCTTCGTTCAGAGGAAGACACGTCTCGACTTTGCCTGAAGATGAAGATGAGCTGCGAAGGGCCATCAGTCCCCCACCCGTCGCCTCTCCCGTCTTCCTCTCGCGTCACCAGCACAATCCAAGTCAGACATCAATTCAGCGCATGCTGCGTCGCAATCCTGGCTCGCTAGTCGAAGAGGCGGAGCCAAGTCAAGACGGTGACGAATACCAAGCGCACCAGCAGCCGACTCCAGAACTGTCCGAGTCAAGTCGACAGATGTCAATCGAACCCACGACACCCCGACAAGACTCTCCTCTGGCCAAAACTGAGCGTACCCAAGCTCTAGCTCAAGCGTTGTTTGGCGATAACGGCAAGCTGTTGACTCCGGAAGTCGACTCGCCAGGCTTTGTGTCCATCTTGGATCTCCCAGAGCCGCCATACGCGCCTGTGAGTATTCGTGATGATCCTGCTGTCATTCGCGATTACGAAGAACGCATTGCCAAAGCGACGGCTATGCTTCAGCGCACACCATCTACCAAGCCGCTCACTCGCAAAGGCACCAAGCGAGGCCAGACGCCAAAAGTCATCTCGAGTCCTCAGTTGGTCTCATCGACGGTACAAGTACCTACTACACCGCTTTCTCCACCTGGTATCTCCTCGCAAGACGCAGTAGATGTCGATCCGGCGATCGCTAGAGCTTTGGAGAAGGCTAGTGGCACCAAGATGAGCACGCGAATCAAGCGCTTTGCGAGCTTCAAACGTACACCGACGCCAGATGCTGTTGCGCTGGCTGCATCTCAGACTTCGGTCAACGACCAGTCTTTGCAGAACGATTTAGCTGCTCCCATTGATCTGCATGACAACGGCTCTGGGTCCGCTCCTGCAGTCATGGATAACTTCAAGTTCCCTAATGCGGCAGCAGCCGGCTCGAGTCAACCGCATGCAGAGGTCTCGAACGGCAATCCCATCCCATCTCCCCAGTCACCTCCTCTTACTGCGAATCCGCAGAGCTTCAAAAGCGTCATGACTCGTTTCAAGAGACATCGCAAGAAGTCTGATGCGGCACCGCCTAGGTCCCAGAGTCCAGGCTATGGGCTTGTGGAGCCAAAGGAGCCCAAAGCTCTCATCAAGTCCATGCCTGGGCAAACTCCGAAGCCCGCGCCGCCAACACTGCAGCTGGGCAAAGCCAACGGGGCGCCAAATCAATCTCACACAGCCAAGCCATCAGCCGACTCTGCGCTGGTGCAGCTGTACGACGCTGCAGGAGCTCTTGGTCTCGACTCTCAAGGTCTCGATCAACTGCTTGCAAAGTCTATCCAAGACAGCGCTTCACTTGCAGCAAGCGAACGCGAGCGCTGTGCGCTCAACGCTTTCACGAGTGACTCTGCTCCTCCACTTCCTACCAGCATTCTGCGGTCAGCGTCCACCTCTGGCGCCAAGGACAACGTCATTGTCCGCAGAACAATCATCATCCCTCAAGACAACGACGTCTACGCACTATCAGAAGAGCCTCAACCAGAAGCTTCATATTCCCAGCGCAAACTCTCGATCAAGCGCAAGCCGATCAAGCTCAATCTCGCTGATCGCGAACTGGTCTCCGGTGATACCGTGACAGGCCACCGGCGAGGTAGCAGTGTATCGAGCGGCAGACATGTCGACACCCTCGTTGTGGTCGAGGAGACTAAGCGTGCTTCGCGGAGTCCGCGTCGTGTGCGGCGGGACTCATATGACCCTGAGATGTTGTCTCCAGTAGATCCAAGCTTTGTCTTACAGCTTCCACCTTCGCCCAGCGATCGGTCCTTCACTTCGCGACAAAGTGAGCGACAGAGATCTTCAACCGGGGGTTCTCTATACGACCTCTACGCCGACTATCACGACGAGGTTGACCCTGTTGCAGGACCCTCTCGGGGGGAGAGGCCGGCGTGGCCAGGACAGCCAGGGCCTGCGCGGGGATCTCAACATGCAGTCGAGATATGGTGAGTGAGCTGGTTTGATGTCAGACACTGACGCTTCAGCGAGCTGAGCGACGGTCAACTCGTCTGGTCCATCGTCGAGGGGCAAAATCTCGATGCTCAACAGCACCGCGAGTCCGTCTACTCGGAGGAAGAAGAGCTCCAATCACAATACGCATACTCAAGACCTGTGTCTGCGGTGGTCCCCAGCGGGAGCAGCGAGCCTCTGCAGTTGTACATCAAGGGTCATCAGCGAATGACTAGCGCCAGGCGGTCGACCGAGATGGCGTCCAAGCGTCGGCTCGTCCAGCAGGGAGGTGAAC
Source organism: Holtermanniella nyarrowii (assembly GCA_001600035.1). NCBI lineage: Eukaryota > Fungi > Basidiomycota > Tremellomycetes > Holtermanniales > Holtermanniella > Holtermanniella nyarrowii. Next base: position 47,307 of record BCIT01000015.1, read on the forward strand.
GACCAGAGACGAAGGTGAGCGGCCAATTCTGCTTTTGACTGACGCCAGGTTTTCTACTCGTCCACCAACAACGTCGTCGATCTGATCGAGTCTCTGTCGCGCAATCTCGATCAAGGTCGCTTCGACATCATACCTGATTCCGCACCGGGTTCGCCGCGGTTTGAGGACCGCTCTGGACACTACGACATGGTCGCTGCAGCATCCGGCGGTGGCAAGACGAGCACGTCCGCGAGCATGATGACCACATCGAGCGACGAGCCGGGCAAATCAAAGACGGTGGAGCAAAGGCTGCAGGTGAGTCATCAGTGCAATTTTGGCTGACTTTCAGGCCCTTCTCGATCGCATGCAGGCCGTGCCCGCTGGACGGCTATGAGAAGCCAGCACAACGAACAAAACGACCTATCTCACGACTTCCATGCACGTTATGCCTTCTCAAAGCTTCTTCAATGCTTCCTCAGTGCCCACGCGACGACTTTGAGAGCAAATTGTGGCATGTGCTGGAAGGCGACTCCTTTGGGCCACTTTCAGCCCAGATCACTTCAAAGGCGAATCGAAAACACTGAGGAAAGTCAGCCTCTTCCACATGACCACAAGCGACGTTCAACCTACAAACTCGTCAGCTCAAGCTACCCATGCCGCCTTCTCGCCGGCCATGGACGAGATTCTGGCGACTGCCAGCGAAGAGCGCCTGACCAGTGCTTTCGTGAATATCATGACAACCTTGGCTCGTCTCAAATCCGAGGCAGACGTCTACACTCACATGTACAAGTCATCAGACGTCGGCTTTGGCAACTATCGCAGTGTCAACAAGCTCTCGGCGCTGGTCCATGCAGCTCTGGATGCGATTCAGACAGAGTTGGGGCAAGTTCAGAAGCTGAAGACGGATGTTGAAGAATACTTCAGCACTCGCAGCAAAGCCGATCGCAAGCTACCGAACTGCGATCAGTTTGGCAGTCCAGACACACAATTCAGAGACTGCATGTGGTCCACCCTCCAATCGATGCGTAAGGCTCATCGAGCACAGCACGCTTGGCAGACTTCGCCAGGCAACTTGAGCACGGAAACAAGAACCGAATTCAACGAGATGCGCTCAAAGCTGCCTGCCGTGGCTGAGCGGTACCAGAGGCTCTTCGAAGGCTCTGAAATGTACGAGAAGGCGACTGAGCAAGAACGTGCGGTCTATCAGAGGTTCAAGAGAGTCTTGACTGACGATGAGGAGACTGATACCTTGAAAGATTTCCGGATCAAAGCTCGTTTGTAGCCCATAGTGATGTGATGCATGGCACAAGTCCTCACTATAATCTGGTGAAAAGACACTGACAACCCTTGCTACTAGTACACGATGGTCATGAAGTGGATACAGCTCATGCTACAAGGGAGAGTCTTTCGCCACCCAGTCGCGGTGGAGGTATCGGGACAACCGGCCGAGGATCAAACGACCAATACTCGAGCTAACTTTTCACCGCGCTGAACTGTTTGGCGCAGCGAGCAGCTGCGTAGCGAAACCCTAACACTCTGAAGATCAGTAAGGGAATGGCATAATGCAAGAAGGCAAGGAAAGATAGGGATTGGTGTTCTGATGCGCCTTGACGCCCGTCCGCGAGGTCTCCATTCCAAAATGTTCAGAGCCCAGAGGAGCTTTGGGGGGGGGGTGTCAGGCGACCGGCGAGGTGCTTTGGCAGAACTGAGCATAGTAGCTGCAGCTTGCTGATCGCTCTCGTGAGACCTCGGGGACGGGCTCGGTGTTGGTGTCAATAGACACCAGCCTGCGTTGTTGCCTTTCTTGCTTTGTGCCATGACAAAAACTACAAGCTCCGAGTAGCGCAGGCTGAGCCGAAATAACCAAACAGCAGCATCCAATACTCGCCTGGGACTCAGATCGAGATTCGCATGCTCCCGGTAGCGGTGTATAACGTCCTCATCCCACCAGCCTTGGACATATACGGATACAACAATTGGTTATTCTTAGCAAGGGCTACGGGCGGAAGAAGCATGGGTCAAGGTGAGTCTCTGCCGGAATCAAGGTCTCCTCAGTTGAAAAGCCGCAGGAATTCGAGGACCGCAAATCTCCGAACCACAGTGTTCGAATACTTGGGAGCTCTCCAACCTTGATGACATACCTTTCACCCTTCGAGATATCGACATGATATATCCTTTGAAAAAGAGCAACTAGAGCTGATTCTCCTTTGGGTAAGCTCCTTTGGTATCCTTGCTGAATGGCCTTCCGATGGTTCCTGCTAAGCACTCAAAAGCATGCTAAGCAATGATCCCTTACAGTCTTCCTCGCAATGACAGCTTCCATCAAGCAACGGCCTTCGTCCACAGTGGACGCTACAAAAAACTCCAAGGACAACGCTATTAGAGATGGCAACCCCTCTGGAATCTCCACAGAACTCAAGGGTGTCATCCTTACCGCCTGCAAAGAACGCCAAGATCTGGCATTGAGGAGCATCTTGCGGTCCTTGGACGAGCTGAGAGAAGAGACCGAGGTGTACAACCGAATGTACAAATCATCAACGGTCGGTTTCGGCAACTACTGTGAGGTCAACAAGCTCTCTTCAGCTGTTCACGACGCGGCGAATGAAATTGCCGAGAAGCTGATCCAGGTCGATTGGCTTCAAGATAAAGCTGAAGCGCACTTCAAGGATCACCCCGGACCTCTCCAGCGACTTTCCAGCGACCAGTTCGGCGACCCCGGCTGCGCGTTTCGTGATGCCATGTGGTCGACACTTGGTGCGATGCAAGATGCCCATTGCGCAAGCGCACATGTGGCAAACGGATCTTAATCTGGAATCACTATCAGAGGATGGACTAGCCGAACTTGACAACCTCTTTCGCCTGAAATCCGTGGCTGACAGGTATCAGGCGCGTCTGGAAGGCTCGGATCTATATGAAACGGCCAGTCTATTCGAACAAGCTGTGTACAGGAGGTTCAAGAGCGTCTTGGCCAACACGAGGGAGACGGATACTGTCCCAGACTTCGCCTTCCGTTTGAGCAAGGATTCCGGCACTTCGCCACTGGGTGCATGGCCAAAATCCCGCTTGTAGTTGCGCTTGCCCGATGTATTTCGTCTCAAGCCTTGACCTATGAGATTCATACACCCTGCACGCCTCGCGACCCTCTCCACCCGCCGGATTCCAAATCCTCGAAGGCAGGTGATCAGCCATGCGCTCCAGAGAGGTCCTTTTGATTTTGATAATGCTTACATGCACCTGTGAGCACTCCTTTGAGGTGTCTTCCCTTATCGTCGATGTATCGACCAGCTGAAGAGGCTGTTCGAGAAAGAATGTCAACACAATGACAAATACAACCCTGGTGCCGGCTGAAGGGGATATCTCACAATCTCTCGACAATGCACTCCACAATGTCGCCTTGTTGACCATAGATCACAAAACCTTGCAGATAGTGGAAACGCTAGCCAAGCTGGAAACCCTTTCAGACGATTACACAGCTGCAGCCAAGTCGATTACTGATCCCAACGACGTGATCGAAGGCGCCACAGAAGCTTCAGATTTCTCGAGACTCGTCCTTCAGTCGAAGATGGGGACTCTTGGATGGCACACCAAGAATTCATCCGCTCACAAGATACCCGCTAGCCAACACGACTACAGCGACTCTCTCACGACGAGTTCGATGGTCCGGCAAGCACGTTTGGCGACTGCTTGCGGTCCACGCAAGATGGCTATCGTGCGGAGCATGCCTACGGTCCTTTCCTTCGGATGGGCAGCGCGGGAATGAAGAAACTGCACGAGAAGACCATCTTACTGCTGGCTTTGTCTGGCGAGACGCAGAAAGCTTCTGAAGGGTCGAATACGTTAGGAGCGCCACTGCTGAAGAGCGCGATTTGTATCACAAGTACAAGGAGTACCTGATGACTGGGGACGAACGCCTGATTGAAGGCTATGCCAGTACGATGTAATCCCAGTTGAAGTGTTGTTGGCCGATGCATCCCGTCTCAAACCTCCACATAAGCTCTGTAAACCTCAAGACCCTCTCCACCCGCGGTAGTCCAAGTCGTCGGTGTATCCGCACCAACAAACACCACCTCTCCACGCTTCAACTCCGCCTTGCTCTCCCCACCCCAAGCAACAGCTCCAGCACCCTTGGTGACAATTGCAATACTGGGACCCTTGATTGCTCTTTGCCTTTCTGCCTCTGCGCCATTCGCAAGATCGATTCTCACGACGGAGAACTCGCTAATAGGAGGGTCGTATAGCGTTGATGCGCCTGTCGATGGCTTGGAGAAGTCGACCGATTGTTGAAGAGAGGCTGAGCCATCGCCTGATTCGTAGGTGAGCATCGAGACGAGTGTTGGGACATCGCGGAGTTTGGGTGTCAAGCCGGCGCGTACGACGTTGTCTGATGTTGCCATGCACTCGATGATATCTGCTGTGTCAACATTCCAATCACATCAGCAGGGCAACTCACCACCCTCGAGGTATGCATGCGGCTCATCAGCACCAAGGAAAGCCGCCTGACCCTTCTCAAGCTTCATAACATTCAGCATGAACACACAAAGAACGCCGATATCACCCGGATATTGCTCATTCAGCGTCTTGACAAGCTTGACCAGATGCCTCTCGCTAGCCTTGATCTCCTTGCCTTCCTCATAACGCTGTACAAGATCCGCAACTGCAGCCTTGTACTGCGCGTCTGCAGTCGACATGAGCGAGCCAAAGATGGCTTTCAGAGCTGCTTTCTGTACGTCGTTGGTCTTGCCTTCTGCGAATGCTGATCTGGGCTGGGCGAGCTCTGTGAGCTTTGTGGAGATGTCTTTGGAGGTTGGGTCAACGTCGATGGCTGACGCAAGAGCTTTGACTTGATCGCCTGGGATGAGCCATGCCAGCTCGCGCACGGTCAAGAGGTGGAGGAGGATGGTGGGTAGTGGAAGAAAGGACAGAAAAGCTAAGAAGGGGGTGAGCGCAATAGCCATCTCTGGCTGGACCATCATCAGCAAGCGTACCACCACGATGATTAAGGCCAACCTTGTGGTTCGGGTCTGTGCGTCAGCGTTAGCTTCGCAAGAGCGTAGAACTCACCTTTGTACACATCCCCACGTTCAGCATGCAGTCTCTCAGCAAGCTTCTTGTTTGGGTGGGCCTGCACACTCAAAGCTGTGCCGACACTAAGCACTTTGAAGAGGAAAGGCAAGTGACCGTCTTTGCAGTTCGAATAGTGCTCCAAAACGGACTCGTGCAGGAGCTCTGGGTGAGCACGGATATGGTCTGATAGTAAGGTATCGGTACCAGCGAGCTTGGAGGGCAACGTGCTGTGGGTGCCCATCCACAGCTGCATTATCAGCATCTCGACGGTTGAAGCACAAACTACTTACCTCAGCATAGGTCTTGTTCTCGTCGATTTTGAAGCTCTCGATACACGTCGACGCAAGCTGAGCGGCCAAACTGCTGCTGCCCTTCTTGCCCCAGTCATAGTTTTGAATACCAGGCGTGATCTTGAAAACGGGAGAGGATGAAGAGGACATTTTGAAGATGGTTTGTGCGGGTGATTTGTAGTTGTTTGACGCGTCTTCAAGTATCAGAGTGAACGCGAGAACGCTGGCAGCTTCCTGATGAGCTGATCAAGGTGGTTCTCGAGAAAGAAGGCGAGGTTTGGACGGTACAAAGGACGCGTCGTACAGCTGCTGAAAGCTCGAGCTAGATCAATGTCGTTCGCACGTGCAGATCTGGCCTAGCTATGCATTAATGGCCACCTGCATCCAGCTGCGTAATATACTATAACCAGTCCAACATCAACCAGTATGGATCCAAGAGCAAACTTACCGTCATCTACACCTCTGCACCTGACATCTTTCGCAGTGCTATCGCCAAGCAACGTCCCTTTACACATCCAGAGCTATACTGGAGAAAGCGATCATCTGAGGTATTACCACCTTGCTCACTCGGCTTTGGATGTTATCGAGGAGAAGAGTGTGTATTTCGTATTCTGATGGATTGTACTGATAGCAGTCGTGGCTGCGAGTCAGAGCACTAGGCCGCCAGAGTCATATCTCGGCCTGTTGTTTTGCATGGAAGACATGGCCATGTGAGTGCCACCCTGGTATTTATGGATACACGCTGACGATCAAGCTATGGCTATCAAACGCCATCAAAGCTCCGACTAGTCCTGACCGTCGCAATGGTCGACGCAATCATCAAAGACAGTGACATTCTCGCCGTAAGCCAAACTTCTCCTCCACCTCTGACATAACAGATCTTTCGCGCAATCCACAACCTCATCCTCCAAACATCCTCAAATCCCTTCATTACATCCTCAACAGCACTGACACCACCGAACGGGCCAGTAGATCTCAAGCCAGAGTGGTTTGCAAGCTCTACCAAGTTCAAGGCGAGTGCACGGCGGTTAGGCGAACTGTTGGATGGGAGATTGGGACGTTTGGGAGCTTAGAGATTAGAGTTGGATGAGTTGATGACAATCATGAAGGTCTGTAGGGGGTGGCAGGCACAGACGTCAGGCTGCCAAGAGACCAGAGCGGTTGAGTTCAGGGAAATTGAATCGCAATCACCGCAAGCAACAGCCATCGCTGTGTACTCATTATCATCTTCAACTAGCTGGGAGCCGGAGTCATTGCTGAATTCATTATCAGTAGGTTTCAGGATTTCGCGCCAAAAGCTGACAATAGCAAGTCTATTTGGGACTTTGCGCGCCATAATCGGAGCAACACACCGAATACACAAATTCTTCACCGAAAGAGACCTTAAGTTGATGCATCCCAGCAGGCTACCGGCAAGACGGTATCGCGAATAAGCAGAGGTCTAGGCCTTGCATGCGCCATGAACATGAAGAGCAGCTGATTGCATAGCTCGTCATGTGAAATTGGGGTCGTCACATCTTTTGCCGTCAGCGAAATCGCGGCCGATTAAACCCTTGCTTATGGCGTCGATTCCTCTGTGTATCAGTGATGACGACTTGGGCGACGAGCGGTTCTTGCTGCGACGTGGCGAAGAGACTGTGATTCGCGAGGAGTATGTGAGGCGCTATCTCGGATCGAACCACCGAGGACAGCGTATTCAAGAGATGCGTGACAAACGGGTGGTTGACTGACGAGGTGAGTGATTGACGCATGAATTGACGATATAGTAAGTGAACTGACCTTACAGATCCGCCTCGCTGGATACCTCTTGGACGAATGGATAGAAATTCACAAAACATTGCAAGGTGTAATCAGTTAGCAAAACTTCAAATTCAATGTACCCAGAGCCCTTGACTGTGCCGAGGTGAAGGGCTCTGGGCCCATTGAGATCGAGGTTTGGCTTGCTGGTCACGCCTTGCGATGTTTGTGGATTTCTATCCATTCGTCCAAAAGTACGAGATCATGTTCTTTGGCCAGCACAGGCTTGACTGCCACCTACTGATACTTGAGAGCTCGCCATACCCAACATAAATTAGGCGCGTCCAGACGGTCTCAGTGCCAGTCACTGTCCAGCACCAAGTCTTGCTCGTCGGCTTCGCAGCGGACGTATTGTCATCTGTGCTCGAGAGCATAGCCTGCGTCATGAGCTTCAGCCGTCTTGCATAATATTGTCAAGCAGTAGGCATATAGCTCATTGGCAACATGGTCTGTTCATATTCACATGCATGTCTTCGCCTGGCTGACCAACGACCAGCCTCACAACAATTCCAAACTCTAATCGTCTTTGCCTTCCCTCGCCCTCACCAACCTTTTCGACTCACTACCTTCACCCTCTCGCTCACCCTCATCCTCACCCTGATCTCTATAGCCTCCCACATCCTTCGACAGCCCCTTCTTTCCCTCCCCATCATCATCTTCGTCATCCTCCGAATCGTCTCCCATTTGGAAAACGACATTCTCCTCACCTACAAGATTCTTGTGCTCGTCGTCGTCATCGTCATCTTGCAGACGACGATGTCCACCGGCTTCAAGATCTCCAATCTCATAATCGTCGGCATCGGCTTCTGCTTCATCTTGAGCGAGTTCTTGAGACATTGCGAAGCGAATACTATCGCGTGACTGTCATCAGCTTTCTTCCCTTTCAAAGAAACTCACAGGACGCCAAAGCCACGCCATGGCACCAAAGACAAGCAAGTAAATACTTGCAAGCGAACCATCAAGCATGATCCATCGATACCTCCAATTCCTCGGTGCGTAATCCTCATCCAACCGGTTAGACAAGCTCAACGACGAAACAACAAAGAAAGCTGCAACGGCAATCACAGCCAGCATCAAGATGCGATAGAGCGACTTGAACATGGTCAGCTTGTGGCGCTGTTTTCGGGCCGCAAGGTGTGTGATTGTGCCTTTTCGTCAGCGCTCAAACGTGCAGAGAGCGTACCGTTGAGACTGATGATGATCCACATGAGAAACGCCGTGAGGGTAAGGGCGAGAGGAAAGATCATGAGGAGGACGACAAAGATTGATGCGCTTTCGAGTTGAACTTCGACTGTTCCAAGCGAGTAAATGACGCCAAAGATGAAATGGGCAATGGTGAGAATCCGGATCCGGTTCATGACTGATCCCAAAGTCGGCGTCACGACCGACAAGCCCATAGCGACGATCAGCAATAAGAAGAAGGACGCAGAGTTGCGACCCGCATTGAGGATCGAGACTCCTTATCAGCCTCTTTACGGCGCAAGAACTCACCTATAATGAGGAAGATGAACGACGAAGTGCCACCGCCATGCTTGTTGATATAGCGATAATAAGCAAACGATCCCAAGTTCTCAACGACCAAAAAGACAATCATGCCCGTGATATAGTACTGCAGCTGAAGCAGTTCCGCCCGGTGCTTGAAGCACAATGCGCCCCAGCCGAGACCAAGCGCAGCGTAAATGATCGTCATGACCAGATAGAACTATCATCCGTTAGCATATCCGGTGTGTTACGAAACGCACGTTGATCTTGGGATACTCAACAGCTGGCAAAGCACCAGCAAAGACGTTGCGGAACTCGACGACACCAGAATACTCTGCGTGATCGACGGCACGTTTATCCGTGACGAGCGTAACGGGCACGACGCCAACGCACCTTTTTTCTTAGCTCTCGGTTTGAGGTATGAAGGAGAAACGTACCAGTAGCCGGTGTAAGGAACGGCTTTGACAATTGGCGCTCCGTAAACAGGTACGAACAATCCGTCCGAAGAACCAGAACCAGGCTTGGCAATAGGTTTTCCAAGCTTTGGCCGTCCTCCACTAATCGGCTCCATCTCCTCCTCACCATCACTCGGATCTTGCGAAGCAGGCTCATCACCTCCAACAGGCAGATGCTCCATCTCGTCCCCATCTCCAACAGTCGGGGCGTCCGCAGGCCAGCCGCCAGGGTTAATGACCTGTCCTTCATCCGTTTCAGGCAGATCATCAATCGGCTCATCGCCGTTGAATTGTCGTCTCTGATCCGCAACAAAGTTGAACTTGAGGCCTGTGGTGAAGATTGATGTCTCGTTGATGAGTTGACCTTCCGGTAGGCCGGATGTGATGAAGGATCCTAGGTCTGTGGGATCACACAAACCTGATTGAACTGTCCAAGTCATGAGTCCCGTCCGTTCCAATCCAACCCAGTCAGCACATACCAGCTGATGAAGTACAGATATACGTTTTCTACCATCAGCTTGACCCAATCATCCTCGCACCAAACTCACCGGAAGCTCGGGATCCGTCTCGTGCCCAGGCGTGTTGACGCCCAAATACTTTACATCTGCCCATTCGTACATGACGACTGCGACCTGACCGCTTGACGTCGGATTGAACGCCACTGTATCATATCAGCTTGCAGAGCGTGCAGCGAGGAATCAAGGGACTTGCATTCGATAAAGGCATCTTTGCCTCCGTACATTCCTGAACATACTTCTCGCACACTGTCCGTGTCTTTGATCTCGACTATCTCGTCAGTTTCTCTGCTGCACCACGGCACGATTATTCACCTTGGTATGCCTGAGCAGCACCTATCAGACTCAAGCCGCCGAGCAAGATACCGAGAACATTGTTTCTCATGCTGGCGTTGGGATGTCGACAAAGGAATATTCCACCTCTCTTGACTCTACACCGAGGAACACGGGGCCTTCGTGACTACTGCAGGTCTATCCAAAGGATCTGATCTTGCTCTACAGGTTGCGTTGGATAGTCGAGTTGCTGGTGATGAAAGTTGTTGTAAATGTTACTCCGTCTCGCTCTTAACATGCATTGTCGTGCCTGAGGTAACCCGGCCGCAAGAAGAAAGTGGCGAATCCGCATCCATTCCACTTTGCATACGACCAAGGCCGGCTGCAACAAACTGCAGGTCCAGGAGATCAGTCCATACCGAGCAGAATCAAGTGCACATGCTCTCATCATCTACTACTCCTCTTCCAGCGTCTCATCTACAAATAACACCTAACCAAGCCCTTGCCAGCTTCAGCGCCCATCCCCCTCGCCAAGCCCTCAACGCTCCCAATCAAACAAAGCAGGTCAATCCGATGAGGCTCCTTGGTATTGCTTCTAGGCTCCACAACATCCGGCAGCTCTGCCAACCCCTGCTTACCGCGTCTCTCGTTCTCTTCAACACGCGCAGCGACAGCCTGCTCATGCTTGGTCTTTTCTCTCGCAATCTGGCGAGACAAAAAGGCGAGGTTGTTCGCTTCGTGGGACAGCAGAGTCATGGCGTCTAGTGTTGAGGAAAGGGTTGAGGGGAGGGAGGTGGGCAAAGGGTTGAGGAGGGGTGCGAATGATTTGGGAAGGGGGACGCGCGGTTGGGTCAGAGAGGTACTGGGTTGAGTGGGTGTTGAGAGAGTCGAGAGGAAGGCTTGGATCAGTCCTGGTGAAGTCACGCTCAATGGCAAAGGTTCGAGCATGTTGAACGGTGTCAAACGGTGTTCGACCAATCTATCTCATCAGCCTCTTCCACAGACTCACACAAACACTCACGAAGCAGTATCAAAGCGACCACTCTTAGTAGCCTCCCTCAACCCCTGTCCAATCCGATACGCCTTGACACTCAACTCGCCCAACAAATTCGCATCATGCACCACAAGTACAGCCTTGCCCCGTCCAGCAACCCTCTCCACACTCCCAACAAGATCCAATACATTCTTGGTAATGAACCCACCGTTCTTGGTACTCAAATACACTCCTACAGGCGAATCAGGGATATTGGCCGGACGGAGGTGGTTGATGAGTTTGGAAGAGTAGGATGTGCCTGTGAAACCTGAGAAATCGTTGGCGGGAAGAGAGAATGAATCTTCAATCTCCATGACGGCTTCAAGGTCTAGACCGAGCAGAATACCGACGCGGTCTTGTTGGGCTGAGAGAGCTGTTTGGGGTGGTGCATTACGGTCATTGCTGTACGCTTCTTTGGGTGCAGAAGGTGCAGGGTCTGTCGCATGTTTGAGAATCTTCAAAAGTACCTATTCCATCCATCAGCTTTCTGTTTCATTTTCAAGACATGCAACACACCAAAGAGTTGAGCTTTACACTCTCAACAGACACGGCAGCCTCGACATCTAGCATACCTTCCAATCTCGCTGGAACTCTGGCAGCTTGAGCATCACGTTGTTGCTGTTGTTGTTGTGCTTGAGGGATAACTTGTGGGAGAGAAGCCGCTAGGGCTGCTGCCATTGAAGTCATTTTTAGTGATTTTGGTACTCAACCTGAGCGAGGACAAAGAAGGGAGGGTGGTGTCGGAATTTCACGATGGGGTTAAAGAAGGGGGTTTGGCGATCGACTTTGGCATTCTCATTTGCGTGGGCTCACTGCAGCAAGTGGAACTGTGAGTTAGACCTGAGCTTGGCGCAGGCAATGTCAACCTTGCAGGCATGATGATAAGCCATTTGTAGACATCTTCGATCAAGAGTGTACCTCAATGCGGTCAGCCCGGGAGCGCAATCGGCAATGTCGGTCCGTGATTGACATCTTAATATGCCTGGCTAGAGCAAGAGTTTCGGATGCTCCCCAAATGCTGCTTGGTCGAACCAATTGCCCACTTCAGGATGGAGTCTCTCCGAAGTAAGTATGGCCTACTCGGTTTAGTATCGGTAGCGAACTTCGCCATGCCCTGAGCTCTGGCCAATAATGAGCAACGACATGCATCATTGCAAAGCTGGCCAATATCACTAATCTTGAGTACCCTTTACTCGTCTCCAGCTTTTGTACTAGCGCTTTGGCAAAGTAGCTTGCGCAGGTGAAGTTGCTTGCTAGGACGGAAGACTTGCAGTTTACGAGGTTGCAGCAAACAACATGTCGGAGTCAGACGACATGAGAGCATCTGCTGCGGCGAGAAGCCTGCGCGCCGCATCTGCGGCCGCGGCAGAGTCTGTCAAGAGCTCTTGAGCGCGCGCTCGAAGTCTCTGGCCTTCCGCTTCGAGGCCGAATGGTCGATTGGGAACAGGGAACGCTGGCTGATGAGATGCGTGAGGATCTTGGCCTGTGAAAGCTTTCGTAGCGGCGGGAGACGGAACTGCAGCTGACATCAGTTATTGAGAGAATCGCAACAAAGCCGGACGCACCTTCGTTGAAGGACTCGCGCTTTCGCTTCTGCACCCTCTGACCAACCTCCTTCTCGCCACCAGCGACCGCACTCTGCTTTATGGAAGTGACAGGGATCGCAACGACAGGCGACCCCGACCCCAAGCCCAAAGCGCTCTTTGCTTCGGCTACAGCATCGACAGAGACTCGCCTCGGCGACGTGAGCTCGAGCGGTGGCATCACATGGACACTTCCCACTTCGGTACAGGTAACCTTTACAGGCCTCGCAGAAGCAGGGTCTGCCCTCTCTTCCTTCAGAGCTAGTTTCGAAACGCGACTGGCGTGCCAGGAGTTGCCTTCGAACGCGTCCTCTTCCCACTTGGCGATATGACGAGCGTAGACTTCACTGCTGATCGGCGTCTGGCTTCCTTTACAGACTGCTGGACAGCCGCATACACCCATATCTCGCCCTGTCTGTACTGTCAGATGGTTCTGCAAGAGGATGAAGTACTCACCAACTGCTTGACCTGCTCGACATCCAGGTACTTGTAGACTTCTCGAAAGTACAAAGGTAACACGCGCTCTTTCTCGGCGATCTCGAGACTTTGCTGGCCGAAAGGAGTGCATTTCGGGACATGGTGCCAGGGGTTGTTCACCCACCGATCCATGTGCCTCTTGTATAGACTACCACGCTTCGCGTCTTGAGCACCTTTGCACATGCCAGGGCATCCACAGATTCCCATCTCATCGTTGGACCGAAATGTCAGAGCTGGCTCCTGGAGTTTTCTTCAACTTACAATCCAGCTGACTCCGTAGTGCTTGTATCGCTCTCGAAAGTGTATAGTGCGCTCCAACTCTCGTGTCTTCGAGTTGTAGTGTGTCATGTAATTGATGCGTTCGCGCTCTGGCCCCACCAATGGCCCGATAGCCATTGGATCAGCACATGTAGTAGCTGAATAGCTCAGCTCAGAGACAGCGAGCTCCCATGCGGGAATCAAGTCGAGGTCATATCGATCGGCCCAACCATCAAGTCCTAATGAACGTCGCAACCCGTAGTCTGTATTCGGCTGGGGTGCCATGGGTTTGGCCATTGTATATTGTGCCAGTGCGACATGTGCACTCCGTATGCTCGACCGTCGATAGGCTCTGTGCTGCCTCTGCAGGAGAAAGGACAGCCGCAAATGCCCATTTAAAGCGAACTCTAATCACATCAGGTCTGTCGCCAACAAAGCTCCAAGGCTGCGGTACTCACGAGCTTCCACTTGACTTGCTCGATATTACAGTGCTTGTACGCCTCCCGGAACATTTGGTATGGTTCGCGCTCGCGCTGTTCGTGCATGATGGAATTGTCGTTGGGCTCGAAGCGAGCACTCGCCAGATCTTCCGCGACGACAGCTGAGCTGGAATGTTTGGGGGGCTCATGTATTGCGACAACTTTCTTTGACTTTGCTGTAGGGACCATATTCACAGTTATCGGGTCGGTAGATGGGATTGAATGCCTGTTGACGCGAAACAACACGTCGTGTCCAAAAGACTTACGGCTAGCAGCACGAAATCACTGCTAGAGCTTCTGGCATCGGCAACGACCTGTCGGCCCTTGGGCGAAATCACTGCTGCGCATGCAATATTCGAACAGGCAGTGGCATTTGTAGACTAATACCTCTCAAAAAGCTCTGATTGACACTAGCCAGCTAGCAGAAGGCAATCTACAAGTCAAGCTCATACCTCTGAGACACAAGGATGCCAACAAGGCTGTTAAGAAGGAGACGCAAGCGCAAATGGACGATGATGGTGAGCATAGGTGCTCTGGATATGACGATGAATGTTGTACGCGAATACCATGTCTGATACTGGTGATTTTCACAAGTCTATCACATCTTGGGATTGCCTGCTGCATCGAACTCGACGACCTTGCCTGTTTTGTAAGAATGTGACAGAGCTTGAGCGATTGCACCAGCTTCACAGGCGTCTGCGATGGAGACAGGCGAGGCTTCATTGTCAATCCCTCTGCTCTCTCTTGGCTATGAGAACTCACGCAAGTCATCAAGGCAAGCCGCCGTGAAGTCGTTGAGCTCGGTAACGAAAGCCTCGCGGAAGCGATCATAGTATGTCGAGCTGCCGTCAACCCCATAATAAGACGTTGACTGACTGAGCAATCTTATGCGTCCCACGAGCATCATGGATCTTGACTCGTGCCGCCTTGGAGGCCTGTCATCAGCGTCAACTGATCCAATCACCTACCCCTTTGACAGCGACACGACCTTCAGTCCCAAAGACCTCGCAGCGTGCTTCATATCCGTGCGTTGCAGTCCGACTAAGATGAAAGACGATACGCTTACCATCATCGTATTCAATGACTGCAAACGCGTTGTCGGCGTCACCAGCTTGTATGAGCTCAGGGTACTGTACGATTGTACCCGATGCAAGCACGCGCTTGACTCGATTCTTAGGCGAGATGTTCAAAAGCCAGCGCGCAGCGTCAATCTCGTCAACACCGCTATCGAGCCAGATCCCGCCACTTGAATGAGCGTACGCCAAGGAGCTTGGCAGCTCCCCGGATGAGCTGTAGCGGTCTTGAGCTGTCGATTTGACAAGCCATGGCTGGCCTAGCTTGCCACTTTGCATGATCCAGCGGGCTTGACGATAAGACTCGTCGACTGATGCTATCAGCTACCGCCTTAAACCCACTTTGCCACATACAGCGACGAGGAAAGCCGACCATGAACTTGAGGCTTGGGTACTCTTGCGTGAGCTCGAAAAAGCTCTGAGCTGTTCTATAGTCCACAGAGATGGGTTTCTCAATCAGAACATGCTGACATCAGCGTTTTCAACATTTTGCCACCAACCAGGCCAGCCTCGAGAGCCTCGGTCGCGACATCTACATGACTCGCCGTCGACGAGGCTACGACCACAGCGTCAAGGTTTGCTTTGAGGTACATGTCCGTCGTGGAGGTGTAGAGCCTGACATATGTCAGCTTGGTGCTCAGCAGGTCGACGCACTCGACATTGTTGGGTAGTCTGTTCTTCATCTGGGACAAGACGTCTGACCGGATGTCGGACACCGCAACAAGCTCAGCTCGAGGTACCCGCAGTGCCGCCTTGTTTGCATCAGGGTGCCATGTGCGAGACAGAACATGCACTCACATTCTTAGCGTGGCGTAAACCCATGCGGCCTAGTCCAATGACGCCGATACGAAGTTTATCAGCTTGAGCCATGCTGGTTGCGATGTTGATGGTAGGTCGTTGATACGTAGAATGTTTGATCCACATGAGTAATTGCGCTCATCCCACGCAATGACGTACCAAGATTCTCATCGCATACGTCCTCGCACCATTTGCATCCGTATGTGAATACTTGCAATTGCCGCTTGCTTCCACTGCACGCGCGCCATCGCCCTTGACTGATGTTGAAGCCGACTTACAATTGACTAGAATCAGAGCAGCTGCCTCTCATACAAGTACAAGAAAAGGCCCGATGAATCACAGATTGCTTTGCTCCTTGGTTTTCGTCAGTCAAGGCCCAGAATAAGAAAGCACAACGAGTCTAATCAGGATCAGCGATGCATCCCTCTACTTCTCCCTTCCCTCGCCTGCCCGTGATCACCCTAGCCAAATCAAGCAGCTCACAAGCTAGCTTTCTTCTCGCCACGAACGACCTCATCGACCGCCCTCGCAAAAGTCTCGACATTCTTGGTATTCAAACCTGCCATTGAGATCCTTCCGTTCCCAGTCAGATAGATTGAGTATTCTTCTACGAGGCGTTTCGTTTGGTCTGGTGTCAGGCCTGTGAATGAAAACATTCCCTTTGCGCGTCAGTATCTGAGAAGAAGAGAGACGTACAATCTGCGAAGTGATATGTCCCCAATCGTTTCTTCCGGCCGGCGCAGGCGTCTTGAGCTCGTCATTGAGCAACTTGAACAACCTCTCCCTCATCTCAATGATCCTCGAACTCATCGTCTCGATATCCTTCTCCCAAGCCTTGAAAAGCTCCGGCTTGGTCAGAATCAACGTGACCAGCTTGGCACCGTACGCAGGAGGGTTCGAAATCTCGCTTCTCTGAAGGACAGAAAGCTGAGATCCAATCCGCTTGGTCTCATCTGCGTCTTTACCGACAAAGTGTAAAGCGCCGACGCGCTCGTTGTAGAGCCCTGCGTTTTTTGCGAATGATTGACAGACGAGGAGGGGGACGCCGGCGTCGACAAAGATTCGAACAGAAGTGGCGTCACGCTCGAGCGAACCCGTGGCGAAACCTTGATAGGCACCATCCATGAACGCAAAGTGACCTTTACGGATAAAGATTTCCGCAAGTTTTTTCCATTGTTCAGTGGATGGATCGACGCCTGTAGGGTTATGCGCGCAGTTGTGCAATAAGATGATGCTGCCGTCTGTCGAGTTCTCCAAAGCGTTGGTGAAGCCTTGCCAGTCGAGACCGATCTTCTGGGCGTCATAGTAGGGGTATTGAACGGGGTTGAGACCGACGTTCTTGATGATGGAGTTGTGGTTTGCCCATGTTGGGTTTGAGATTAGGATCTCGCGTTCGCCTTTGAATTGGTAGAATTTGGCAAAGAAGAGGGCTGCTAGATGATTTGCGCCTGTGCCAGAGAGGGTTTGGATGCTGCTGTTAGCTTGAACAAGTGGTGAAGACTTACCTGACGACGCGATTCTCCTTGATGGCTTTGCTTTCGGCACCAAAGACTAGCTTTTGCGCAGCAGTTGTAAAGGCAGGGTAGCCGGTACTACCTCGTCAGCTTGTCATTTCGACCCATCCAGCAAGCTCACATTGGAAGGTACTCGTGATCGAGGTTCTCATCGGCCTCGAGCAGCTTGGAAGCCTGTACATCAGCTTGGCGTCCCAAAGTCAAGCCTGAGAACTTACCTGCTTGACAACAGGAAGGACCCAAGGCTTGCCGTCGTCATCACGATAAGCTCCGACCCCAAGGTTGATCTTCTTGGGGTTCTCATCGGCCTTGTAGCTCGCAGTGAGTTGGAAGATGCTGCATCGTAAGCTCATGTCTTGAAGTCTCACGCAAGGACTTACGGGTCGGGAGGGGCCAAAGGCAAAGAGTTCCAAATTTCTACACAATCAGTCTTGCCTCCCTGGCATCCAATACTCACCAGGCATATTGTTAAAGTTGTTGAAGAGAAGAAGGAGAGCTAAAGATGACAGTCTAATAAGCCGTCGGAATCGTCACCGGCTTTATCGAATCCACAGCCAGTTCGAAATCACGGAATAACGTCAAATGATCCGGAGGCTCCGCGCCGAGTCCGCGGTCACTGATTTCGAACGGATAGGAGGGATTGGAGATGTGAGAAAGATGGGCGGTAGTGTAGTAGATGTACTGCCATTATAGCTGATAACGTGTCACAAAGGAAGAGAGATAGCAAACTCAGTAGGAGATAGAAGACTGTCTATGACTTTTGGTGCTCCGGACCGGTGTGGGGACATTGACGGCATGCATGTAGTGGTCTTCAGACCTGCTACAAGGAATCAAGCTAGCAACCATGCAAAGGTCAGTAGCATCATCATCAGAGACAAGCATGCATTACATCCCCTTGGCACCTTTCCATGTTTAAAAAACATCGCAGCACCAACACAAGCACCTAAACCTCAACCTTTGCCACTCCAGTTTCCAACTCCTTCCCAAAATCAGGCAATTGATCACCCTTGAACCCCTCCGCAGCATTCCCCATAGCAACAGCCTCAAAAAGCTCATAAGCCCTCTCGATATCATCGTTCACAATCACCACATCATGGTTACCTTCCATCGCATACTTGATCTCCCCAACCGCAGCATTCAAACGCGCTTGCAAAGACTCTGGTGATTCGGTCCCGCGGCCAGTGAGGCGCTTACGGAGTTCGGCGATTGATGGAGGGGCGAGGAAGAGATAGACTGGTCTGAGAGGTGGTGAAAGTGTTGATGATTTTTCTTTAAGGGTTTGAACGCCTTGAGTATCAATGTCTAGGATACAGCGACGGGGATGCAGAGCTGCAAGTGCAGCGATCGTAGTTCCATAACTGCCCGTCAGCCCATCAATCCATCCTTGTCTTGTATA
Source organism: Holtermanniella nyarrowii (assembly GCA_001600035.1). Classification (NCBI taxonomy): domain Eukaryota; kingdom Fungi; phylum Basidiomycota; class Tremellomycetes; order Holtermanniales; genus Holtermanniella; species Holtermanniella nyarrowii. Next base: position 65,773 of record BCIT01000015.1, read on the forward strand.
CTCACCAGTTACCAGAGAACTCTGCAGATTCCAAAAACTCGCCATCAGCTACCCGGCGTTTGAATTCATCCCGTTCAACGAAATGGTAATCAACACCATCGACTTCTTTGACGCCTTCTTTGGAAATGCGAGGTTTGCGGGTCGTGTGCGAGACGCTGAACCCAAATTTGCCGGGATGATCGACTTCGTGAAGACGTTTGAGCAAAGTTGACTTGCCTGTCCCTGATGGACCGCAGATGACGAGTGGCTGCTGTCAGTTTTGTGTACGTTTGGAAAGGACGTACCCTGCCGACGACATCTGGGTTAATGGGAGTCGCTTTGCGCTTAGCGGCGACTTCTTCGGGAGAGACAGTATTGTTCTCGACGATAGCAGCATCCTTGTCCTTTTCAGCGATAGCAGCAGCCTGCTTGTCAAGCTGTTCCAAAACAACCCGAGCGCCATCCACAATGATCTCATGCTCAATCTATCATCAGCTGTATCCCTCCCAACCGACTCACCTCGTGAATCCGATTCTCAACATCCTCAAGCGTATCCTCCTTCTTGATCTCCACCTCCCTCACAACCAACGGCTCACCCGCATCAACCTCCTTGACGACCCGATGAATCATGACACCAGTGTTTCTGATTTTGCCCTCCTGAAACGCCTGGAAAGCACGTTCAATCGCGTGCGCACCGTCAAAAGCCCCAGGAAGAGCAGGGTGGAGATTGATGACGGGGATAGGAAAGATCAGAGGATGTTTGACATCTTCCGCCTTGTTCTCCGCCTGATCCACGTTGACCCCGTCGGCAGGAGGCGGAAGTGCAGGTTTAGCAGGTGGAGGCCTGGTACCGGCTAGGATATCCAAGAACCCTTCCGAAAGAATGTGCATCCATCCAGCCAAGACCACGAGATCAGGCTTGGTCTCGAGCACGGCCCTTGCGATTTCGGCATCATAGTCTTGACGAGTCGCACCTGGGTTACGCGTCTGAAACGTCTTGAGCGCGCAGTGAGACGTGGTGGGCGGGTTTGGAGAGTGTTTTCGTGCGCGTTCAATACCGTATGCAGTTGAGCGCGATGACAAAACATGCGTGATTCGAGCGGGGAGACGAGGAGTCAAAGAAGCGTCTAAAAGCGCTTGCAAGTTTGTTCCTAACGATCAACTTAATCCCAGGTATCATGACGTACCTGAGCCCGAGATGAGGACTGTGATTCTCTTCTCGCGCTGTGCTTGTGCCATGATTGATCTGAAAATATTGAAAATAACTTGGTTCAGTGGTGCTTGGACAAACTTCTTTGGTTCCTGGTAAGGAATTGTCGTGAAAACGTGGCAAGCTCAAAGTGGCACTTTGAAAAGGTTCATCCTGAATATTTGACAAGGCATCACAGGTCGTTACTAGGTACATACATCGTAAGAACACACTCGACAGAGACGAACAAGATCTACTGGCCGTCTGAATCACTGATGACGTGCGGAAACGCAGGTGTAGTCGTTCCACGGCTGTTTCTGACGCGCTTTTGACGGGGTGGCGACCGTTCGACAAAGTCATCCAAGACTGCTTCACTGAGCCGTCAGCCTTGTCCAATCGTATGATTCACCTCGCATCACTCCCCAAATACTTCGCTTCAGTTGTCTCGTTATAATCGTTACAATCACTTCCATCCTCTTCGTCAATGCGATACTGCGATGCGTATCGATGGCGCCGGCGTGGAACAAAGTGAGGCCTAAATGACACCTGCTGGGGAGGAGGGAGCGCGACATCCTCGCCTGAGTCGGCATCACTGCAATGTCAGCATCTTGCGCCAAAGACCATCGCTCACCTCTCTTGTCTCGCGCCTTCATCGTCGTCAGAGACAACATGGACCCGCATCTTGCTACGCGCATCGCGAGCAGGTGAGCGCACCACAAAGTCATCCGAGACTGCTTCGCTAAACGTCAGCCCAAGACACACGCGAGCAGCACCTACCTTTGCTCGTCATCATCGCCAGAGCCAGAAGAAACGTGCGCCCGTTTGGCAGGAGAAGTATCGCTATCCTCCGCACTGCTGGTCAGTATGCAGTCCAGACTTGTAAGTCAGATTACTCACTCAGAGTCAACAACAGCTCGTCGCCGCTTGACACCGGCACCAATACCCAGGCCCGACTCATTCTGGTCCTCATCACCATCCTCATCTTCATTTTCGTCCTCATCCATATATTCCTCGTCCTGCGAGCCACGGCTGCCATAATCACCCTCATCATCATCGGAGTACTCGATAAAGCTCAACCTTTCTTCCTCCTCTTCCTCCGTCTGAATGTCCGAGCTGGACTGCCCGGGTCCGCGAACCGGAGCGTCAGAGTCGTCAGAGTTGTCAGAAGACTGAGCAGGCTCCTGATCCCCATTCGTCAACCCCATCTCTCTCCTTTCCCTCCTCGACAATTCAGGGGGATCGAAGTTGCCTGCACACCCAGCAGAACATAAAGTATCTTCAATCTCGTGCCCACAACCACATCTCCACACCTCCTCTTCTGCATCCCACCATTTCCTAGGCTGCGTATCGAGAAGAAACGTCCATTTCCAGATATCGCCATCAGGTCGACTGAGCGAGATCGCCTTCTTGGCGGTCTTTTGGATGCGATTGATACCGGGAGGTCTAGCTGCTCGCAGGTTCTCTACAAGCTCGCGGCCGAGGTAGAATGGGACGGGGCGGAGGAGGACAGGGGATCGACACATGAAGCAGAGTTTGCTGCGCTGAGTGAGGTTTGTATGGTGATCGTCGTCTTGACCTGTTATGACTTCTGTTGCTGGTCGACCTTGGACCGCAAGGAGGCAGGAGGACCGGCGAAAGTACTCGTACAAGCTACCAGTCAGACTTGTCTCGAAACAGTGACGGATTTGGCTTACCAGTTGAGGCAAGCTGAATGACCACACGGCGCAAGTCTGAATCGTCAATGAGTAATAGTATTATACAACGCACACTTGAGGGTCATCCATGACATCTAAACATAGCGGACAAGTGATCACAGTCTTGAGCTGCGTCACAATAGTATGATGAATCCCAAGTTGCTGCGCGTCAGCCGAGCTAGTAGTCCGCAACGTACAATCTCTTGCCTAGCTTCCAGTTCCTCGCGAGCTCTGAACCGTCTCTCGAGGTCCTTCCCTCGTGCTTGTAGGTTCTTGACTTGTTGAAGCTGCAGTTTGATCGCTCTCCGCTGCTCTGACGATGGCTTCATCGTTGCCATCTTTCTCGCTTTCGTTCGTGAGATACATTGCGGCTGCTGGCTGGCTTGTTGCTTCTTACGGGAGTGGGACTCTGCCTGCGACACAGAGCTCTCATCCACTTTCGCTGACGCGGTGCTGGTCACCCCGAAGAGAGCACCTGCCAGCGCAGCAATGGACACTGCATCCGCGCGTTCAATCTCTTTCTTGGCAGCTTTGCGTCTTCTAGGATTGAGACGCTTTGATCTCGCTGCGGATCTGTCAGCTCAGGACTGCATACAATGTAAGCCGACACAACTCACCCTTGCGAGGCGCCTCCTTGTCGACTTCGCTGGCCTCGTCCAAAATTGGGACCGATGCAGATCTCGATGGACATCGCATATGAGTGGCAGTCAAGTCATTATCAAGCCTGAGACTCGTCATTCCACCCCAATGTTGCTCTGAATAATCTACTACTGAGGTTCTGACATCTTGAGAGCGATGAAGACGGCAGCCTTTACCTTGTCCGCGACGAACGCGTGCGTGCACGGTCAACCTTAGCTTCATGCTGCGGCTGCTGCTTGAGAAACACAATAAGGTTCGTCTGTGTGTGGTGTGCACGATTGACGGCAGGTACCAAACAACCTTGCCTACCTTCCACATGTATAATCGATCGGAGCCCGACTTATGCGTCCCTCGCTAACACAGATATGTGAACGTGCATGTCTTCCTGGACGAGGCCTCCCTACGTTGCGCCCGGCGGTCTTGACAGCTCAGCAGGTAAAGTCACCCCCAGTGCCGAAAGCATACTAAGTTATCAGACTGTTCATGTCGTCGAGTCAAGTGTTCGAACAGGCGGCGCATATCATGCGGCCAAGTGGAAGGCTAAGACCCTGGCTGATATGTGTAAGCTTCGGGCTCATGGATGACTGTTCAGACCTCATTTTGCGCCATCACGTCTATTGCGGGTCACCATTTCGGTACCTCACGCATCAACCTCGCTGCCGCTACCGCTGCAACTGCTGTAGTTGACCTCACAGACCATTGCACACAAGTCTAGACGCTGCTGGCATCTTACCGCAAAGCGGACCGACCGCGGCTTGCTGGAAGTTGCCGCTTGATGTCTTGAACCATCGAATGTTATCCTTCCTCTTGACGACCGTCTTTTCATAACTAGCAAGACTGCCATCGTCGACCTGCGCTTCGTCATACTCGACCTTTCAAAGCTGGGCCGCCGCTACCATCACGAGCTGCACATTTCCGCGGGGAATGTGGAAATTCATTTCTAGCCCGTCAAAGTCATCCGCGCCGGAAACCTAGCGGGCTCGACAGGCTACAAAAGACGAAAGCGAGGACGAGGACGAGACGAACGATTGGTCTTTCATCAAGGTTACCGATTCTGCAAGAGGTGACATCTGCGGCTGCGCAATTCAAATACCAAGCGTCACGACAATCGATGCAGGATTCTGCGATCAGTGCGATGGGCGTCATACGGCACAAAGAGTGCTTGGTGCACGGTGAATGCCTGGCGTAAAAGTCATGCGCTGACGACATAGAGTTGTGCCAGTGAGTGAACAAATGGTCTGTTCATCCCGCATGCCATCCCGAAGGAGGAAGCGGCGTCTTGCACTGAATGCTTTGAGCGACTGCTAAATCAGTGATGCACAGATGTGTGTAAGTCATGTGTCCGTCCAACGGTCACACTTTTCCTTCCGGATCAGGGATTACTGATCACGCTTCGGACGAGCGCTTGCGATCGGGTCGGGGACTCTTCTTCTTCCGTCGGAAACGACCAACTGGTGGACTCTTGTTGCGCCACATGCACTCATTTTTGCAGGCACATTTGCACCCGGGATATCTCGTGAGTTCAAGCATACGTTCCCGAGGTGCCGCACAGTGGCGTTACATTGAATACTAATGCTTTTTGAGTTCTGATGATGAGATTGCCTTGGACATGACGGAATCCTGGCCTATATAACACAGGCCGTCGAGATGCAATGCCCCACGCTTCTACTTTATCCTCTTCCACTACACTTCAACAAGAACATGTCTTTCTGCAACCCTTTTACCGACTTTTACGGTTTCGGCCACCCTTGGTCGACTTCCTCCCCTCTTTACCCTTTGGAATATCACGAGGAGAACTATGGCATTGCCACCCACCTCATCTTGCCTCCTCCGACATTCTTCCCGGTCCCACTCTCGCCTCCTCCCGCCTACTCCTCGCCGCCTTTGATCCTCGAGCGCTCATCGGGATCCGAGGCCGAGTCGGCGGTACTGCCAAAGCCAACGGCGCGCCGGGCCCAGCCGCCCAAGGCTTCCCCTGCCGACCTCGCCAGGCTTCCCGAGGATCTTGATCTGGCGATGTACAAGCAGAGCCTCCATAAGGACGGTCGGCCCAAGAGGTTCATGGCTTGTAAGTGTTTGTCGCTGTTGGCTCGATCCTGACGTTCAGGCTTTGTCCTTTACCGGTGCTATCGGAGCCGGCAACTGGAAGGCTCGGGCAAGCCGTCGTCCGAAATCAGCGGCATTGTCAAGGCGGAGTGGAGCGCGATGGATGAGGTGAGTGTCTGTTACATTTCCTACATTGCTGATATTCTAGGATGCCAAAGCTCCTTGGCGAGCATTGTCCGAAAAGCTCAAGAAAGACCTTTACGATAAATATCCCGACTTTCAGTATTCACCAAAGTCGGATGGCCCTGCCAAGAGGAAGGCGGGCAAGGCTAGTGGAGGCAATGCTGCCAAGCGGATCCAAGTTTGAAGTTTTGCTATCTTGACATGACATAGACATGATATATATAATGAGTGATGACGCTTTGAGATGATATGAATGATCATCACCGGTTAGACTTTGCATTTGCTGCATTTCTTGGCCCACTCGTCTCATTGATGCAATCAAACTTGTTTTCGCAAACCACAACCTCTTCGGGAGATGGAACACTCTGCGCAGCTTTTTCCAGCGTCCAGTCCAAGCTCAAATATCTGAATCCCAGCCCTAGCCCGGCTTCCGGCTCATGCGAGCGCATACCAAGGGGTCGTCAGAGTGCGATGAGCTGGATCGGGTGACAGATGAACTCTAAAGGGACCTTATGGAAGGCAACTCGAGCTCACAATCTCTTAAGATTGTCCATGAGATCGATGTTGAACAACAAAGACATGAATAGCTTGGTTGGCGAGGACTGCAGCTATATAAGCGTGACGACCATATTGACCTCCACCTTACCGCTCGAGCGGGCCGGCTTGCCGGACGGCAGTTGCCGGTTGTGGATATTGACGTAGTGATTTCTTCTTCTTCTTTGACAACCATCTTTTTACTTTTTATAACAATCAAATATGGGAATCGACAGTGCAAGAGGTAGGGTAAGATCAAGGACAAGGCTGATCAACCAGGCTACGCTATCCACGATACCAAGAAATTCTTGGTACGAGCTTATCTTGCAATCTCATGCCTTTCTAACATTGCCAGGACTTCAAGCTCATCGACTACCCGCTCAAGAAGGAAGAGCCCAAGGATGTCACTGTTGCTATTTCTCACTGCGGCACCTGTGGCTCCGTGAGTCATCTCCCTCCATGACGGGGTCCTCACGATCCCTGAGCTGTAACCGAACTTTCCCTGACTTTTCAGGACCACCACACCATCAGCGGAGGCTGGGGTCCGTTAAAGTCCGATTTCTGTGTCACCGGTCATGAGATCATTGGCAAGGTCGTCCAGGTTGGATCCGAGGTGACTGAATTCAAAGTCGGCCAGGTGAGTAACCTCCTTTTCCGGCCTGAAACATGACTGAGTGAGATAGCGCGTTGGTATCGGAGCCCAATCTGGTAGTTGCGGCGAGTGCCACGCTTGTAAGAGCGACAATGGTGGGTGTTGCGCGAGACATCAAGCTGACGTGACAGAGCAGTACTGCCCCAAGTGTGTCGACACGTACAACAGCCCTTGGCACACTGGAGAGATCCAGCAGGGTGGCTACGCTAGTGAGTGCTCTGTCATTATATCTTGAACCAGACTGACTTTCAGCGCACATTCGTGCCCAGGAGCAGTTTGTCTTTGACATTCCCGAGGCTGTCAAGTCTGAGGATGCCGCCTCCATGTACGCTTCTCCTCGCAATTCACAATCTTATCTAACGCAACAGGCTCTGCGGTGGTCTCACCGTCTTCTCACCCCTCACTCGCGCTGGCATCAAGAAGGGCTCTCGCGTCGGTGTAGTCGGTATCGGTGGTCTCGGCCACTACGCCGTCATCTTCGCCGTCGCCATGGGCGCAGAAGTCACTGCTTTCTCTCACAGCGCCAACAAGAAAGACGATGCCGTCAAGATGGGTGTCAAACACTTTGTCATTACCGATAAAGGCTTCGAGAAGGATCACCTTCGCGAGATGGACTTGATCATCTCGTCGACTTCTTCAAACAAGTTGCCGCTTGCAGAGCTTTTGAGCTGCCTTGACGTGCATGGAAAACTTGTTTTCGTCGGGATGCCTGATGAGCCACTTTCTATCCACCCTAGCATGCTTGGTACGTCCCTTTTCTCTGTCTATCGCATCGCTAACATTTGATAGCGGGTAACGGCGCATCATTCGCCTCGTCTCACATTGGTTCCAAGAAAGAAGCCATCGAGATGCTCAAGCTCGCTGCAGACAAACAAGTCAAGCCTTGGATCTCGACGATGCCAATGAAGGACGCTGCAAAGTCTATCCAGCTTGTTGAGAGTGGAAAGGTTCGCTACAGGACGATCCTTGTGCAGGACATCGAGCAGTAGAGATGGAATGATGCAGCTGTGATAGCTCTTCTTCTTCAATAGCACGCGCTCTGCTTCGAGTGGGTTGATTTAACTTAAACGTCCTTTCCAAGCTTGCGCGCGGCCTCATACACCTTAAGTGGAGGGGGTGTTTAAGCTTTGAGCAGCATCCTGTCCTGCTGCTCTCCACCGGCCTGAGCCTTCAGTGTAGCGATACCTAGATCAACTAGGGTACCATGTCAGGCTTCTTTGGCTTCAACTCAGCCCTTCCAGAGCGCAGGGACACTCAATTCCAAGACTTTAGCTCTCCGATGGATGACGCCGGAGCAGAAGTCGATGTCGCAGTGTACAAGTGGGGACAAGATGATCTCGGTAGTCTGCTTGAAGGGGGTGATGACTTGAACGATGAGACTTTTGGTGATGATGGCGAGATTGGTATGCATCAACGCGATGGAAGAAAGCAGCTGATGAAAAGGCAATGATTTTCAGTATTCGCAACAGCCAGTGCAGCAGCAATCGTATAATCGCCAGCAACCCCAGTCTTTCAATCACAATGCTTTTATCCCGCAAAGCAACAAGCCGAACAAAGCACCCGTAGACCTCTTTGCGTCTTCCGAAGCAGATTTCTTTGCCAAGCCCAAGCGCGCTCCGAAGATCACTAGGCCTGCAGCTCCACAGGAGACGCATACCGTCGAGTCGCTTTGGAACAAGCAGCCTCAGCCTCAGCAGCAGCAGCAGCAGCAGCAGTGGAATGCACCGCAGGCTCCAAAGACTCTGGAAGAGATCGAGGCAGAAGCCATGGCTCGTGCTCCCCCTCCGAGGAACATCACGAGCATGGAGGAGATCGAGGCGCAGATGGCGAGGGCAGCGATGCAGCAGCAACACCATCAACAGTTGCCTGCTCAGCAGCAGTCTCAAGGTCAAGAGCAGTTCAAGACGCTTGCAGAGATTGAGCGCGAGATGATGGGTACCCCTGCTCATCAGGCTCAGGCTCCTGTTGTTCCTTCACCGGCGAATGTATCGGCTGTAGTTGCCGCACCGGCTGCACCGGCCGCTGCTCCGGGCTCCACCAACGCTCAAGCCCAGCAAGCTCTGCTCGAACGCATGTTCCCTGCTCTCGGCAGTGCCCCTCTTCCCGGCCAAACCCCACTCTTCCCAGGCGGCCAACCTGCTCCTGCGCCTGCTCCTCCCGTTGACACTCGCTCGCCCGAAGAGATTGCACGTGCAGAGCGCAAGCTTGAAATTCGCAATGCCAAGATCAAAGCTATGAGCAAATACAACAATTTTATGCTTTCCGGCGACAAGGATTTCATAACCCGTATCCAACTCAGTCAACTCGCTACGACCGATCCATACATTACCGACTTTTATGCTCAAGTCTATTCCGCGCTCATGCGCTCCAAGGCAGCTGCTGCAGCGGGCCAAGGCTCCGGTCCGTCCGTCATCCAAGTCGCGCCGGGTATCGGCATGGGCGTCGGTGTTGGCGGTCAGTATTCGACTGCTGGTGGGAACCGATTCGGCAAGCTTGGCACTGGTGCGATGCAAAAGCTTTCGACGCAGGTCAAGAGGCTTGTTGAAGGCAAGAAGAATAGGCAGGAGAATTCGACTCCGACAGAGGGTCTTGCGCGTGCGCTTGGACGCGTTCATTCGCGTACGACTCAGGCGGCGCCGAGAGCGGTACTGCAGGTCCCGACGTCTGCTGCCAAGGTTCAGCCTCAGCCTCGTCCTTCGTCGCCTTTCTCGCAGCAGACGACTAGGCAGCCGTTGAACAAGAAGCAAGTCATGTACGCTCTCGAAGAGTTGTACAATCTTGTGCTTGAAGCTGAGCAGCTTCGTCGTCAGGCGCCACCCCCTGGTGCTCAGGCTGAGATGGAAGACTGGAAAGCTAGGTGCCAGCAAAAGTCGGATCTTATTTGGACGCGCTTGATGGTGCTTGAACCGCTCGATATCAGCAACCCTCATCCATTCATCTCCCTCCTTGGCCCACTCAAAGGCCAGCGTCTCTTCCCTCGCGTGATCCGTCATCTCACACCCCAGCAATCCATGACCCTTCTCACGCTTCTCGTCGCCACGTACGCCCAGCTCGACGTTGTCATCCGTGCTCCACCACCACCAGCTGCTGATGCTTCGCTTTTGACCAAGGCGGATCGTCTTGATCGCGCCAAGAGGGAGGCAGAGACGGAAAACTTTTTGCATTGCGTTGTGCCGGTCGTTGATCATTTGATCGGCAACTGTGGTCTTGGACTTGTTTCGGGCTTGCTTGGGATCTGTGTCCAGAGGATGGACGTCGCTCGTGTGGCTTCGACCAGGGTGAGTGTCACTGGGATTCGGCACAATGCTGACGTATAGCCCGGTGTCGCCCTTTTTACGACCCTTCTCTCTCGCGCTCAAGTCCTCCTCCACGCACCAGCAGGCGCACCCACTCCAGACGCATCCGAACAATCCCAATGGTCAACCTCCTACCTTTCTTTCCTCCACGCACTCCTCCCCCACCTACCCAACATCTTTCCCTCGTCGCAGGCTCAGCGCGCCGCGTTTGGCCCAGGTGCTTATTTGCTTGGTGGAGATGGGACTGCTCCAGGTGCTGTTGGGGAACGTGAAGGATTTGAAATTGAGAGGCGTGAAGCCGAGGTTTGGGGTTTAGCTGCTGCGTGAGTTGATGGCTTTGCTAGGGCTGGGTAACTGATGGGTAGACTGGCTGTGAATGCACCCGAGGAAGAACAGATGAACCTTGTTGGTTCTCTCCGTGACAAGGTTAGTCTCAGCTTCTGCGCGTCATGCACTACTGAGAAATCAGATCATCTACACGGTTCAAGCAGCACGTAACCCAGCAACACCAGCACCTCGCGCAGAACTCAAGACGCGCAACGTCAACATGTTCTTGAACGGCTTGGTGCGTCTGATTCATTGCATTATCCTTTATACATCCACTGACAAGGCAGGGTCTCGACGCCTCGCTTCTGGACGCTTAAACAGACGGGAAAGAGCGACTGAATTTACTGAAATGTCGCTGAGCTAGGGAGTAAGGAAAAGAATGCATAACGTCGTTTGATATCGTTGCGGGCGTAGCTGTATACAAGTGGGTGTCGTGAGGGAAGGGAGGAGATTGCCCTAGTCAGAGTCTGAACCCGATGCGAATTCGTTATCAGATGGATGCTTGACATGCCTATGCCATCAGCCTCCTTTTTTTGCAGCAGAGTAACTGGACGAACACTTTACGGCCAGGCTGCAGTTTTGACATGTTCTTTGGCAGTTTCACAGGCGTGACCGCTAGCCCATCATCAGCCCCACGCAAACAAACGCAAAGAAAAGGACATACGTTTCCTGATTTCTTGGGACGCAGATGCCTGTTGGGTAAGGTTCTTAGCAACGTTGTTAGCTTGATCTAGCTGTCGTTGAAGTTCTTCGATCTTTTTCTGATAGTGGAGCGTCAGTTTCGTCATCCTCTTTGAGAGGAAAGGTGGGACGTACTTGAGCTGCGGTATCTAGAGGCGGAGGCGTCGCTCGCGTCAGCGGCGGAACTGGAACGGACGCAGGGAAGGTTTGCGATGCGACGGGTGTGACATTGATTGATTTACGTGCATTATTGAGATCTGTAACCAGCTGTTTCATCAGCTCCGTCCAACATGACGGAAGAAGAAGACGACGAAGCTCACAGAGGTCGTAAGGTTAAACAAAGCTTGCAATTCCAAGTTTGCGTCGGTCGAGGGTTTTAGTGAGATACGGAGTGGTTCTGGACCTTCTGTATGGATCACTAGCTTTTGTATTGTCAGTGGCTGCCAGGGTGCATGAAGAAAGAGGTGGTGAGAAGACGTACAGTTGGGGGAGATGATTTGGGCGTCGTGATCTTGATGGAAGGCCGTGTAATGATTGCATCGAATAACCCTTGATAACTCGTCACTCTCTCAATCTACACAGCAGCCCACATCAGCCCTTCTCCAACTCTTCCCATGCACATACCTCTTCGAATTCTACCCTTCCATTCCAGACGAGTAAACCACCTTCAGCAGCTGAAACGGTTCTTAAGACGATATTCCAGCCTTCCGTCTCGCCGTCATCGCCTTCTTCGATGAGGGTTGTGAGTAGGTAGATTGAGGCCGTTGCTGTTGATCGTGAATGCTGATAGATTGTTTGACTGAGGTTGGAGATTAAGTTTGACATTTCATTTGTTGGTGGTTGTTGGAGGTGAGGTGGATGGACGCGACGGTGGCGATTTTCAGCAGACAGCTTTGCTTTGCATGGGAACAGTGTTCATCTCTGCATTTCTCGATGCATTCCATGACATCCTCTCACACATCTACAAGCTGATAACAATCCAGCACCACCTCTTCATAAGGATGAGCTTCCCTCACAGCCTTTGCAACTTGTCGAAGACAATGCTCTTCAACCGTCATCTCCAATTTCACTTCATGAACCCTCTCCAATTCTCCCGGTTTGCCGATAGCGGGTGTAGCGTTGGCATCAGGTTTGAATTCTGATAAACCCATGATGGAGAAACAGACGCCTGAATAGGAACCGATCCGGCCTGCTCCTGCGTTGAGCGCTATGCTGTCAGTCATGGAGCAGGGGAAAGGGGTGGAAGGACGTACCTGCTGATTTTACTTGTTCTGCGCTAGCTGCTGGCACGTAGACCATTACTTTGTATCTGATTGTGGCCATTGTGGTGGTAGCTGGTGTGAGGGTCGTTGAAAAACTGACTGACTCGCTTAGCGAGCTTGAGGTGTGCTAACGGCTCGTAGCCTCGTGTTTCTGACGACGATCCTTGGTGGGGATAGCTGGTCACTGGCGACACGTACGAGTATGAAGTGAGCAGCGGCCCAGAATGATCAAGTACACTTGTCTTGTCAAGCGAAAAATGATGATAACATGCATGAAGGGTGATCTTCAAGGGCAAGCAAAGAGCAACGGCATCATCAACAACGACCTATGAAAATGATATCTTCCACCTGCCATGCCAAAACAGCATACCCAGTACCTCGGCGTGCACGCTATACCATCCATCCATGCGAGCTGTAGCCAAGAATATGCCCCTCAACGCGTCGAAAGAATCGCTTGAAACAGCAGAAAGAGGGATGAAACACCAACGGCAGGCAAGGAGGAAGCGATCCTCATCACTCCTGAATCCTCATGACCCTGACCTAATACAGCAAAGGGGTAGTCGAGGCAGCTCGGCCGGCATCGTTCGGCTGACTGCTGCTGACAACAACAGTCAGAGCATAGACAGGCAAGCAACTGTAGAACAGCCAGCAAACCGCACGTTGGGGTAGAGTGACGATCAACAGCCGACCTTCCGACCCTCCTTTCCATCCCACGCTCATTTAGTGTCCTTGCTATCTATAACAACACTGTTTTCATCCTTGCCGCAAGGAGAGGAGTCATGGAGACGTTCATTGGTGCAAGGTGGGTATCGGCTTTGGCACTGGATCGAACCTCATGAACAGTTCACCGTTGTTTGTGTATTCACCGTGTAAAGGCTGTGCCGAGACCAGAGGCTTCAGCCTCGATGGTGACAGTACAGCGTATACCTCTCGCTCAGCTGAAGCTTTGAGTATCAGCTTCAACTTTACAGGCTAGTGACTGAAGCTCTCCTGTCGCTGATTAATCAGGCTCGTCAGCATCGATTCATCTCCAGAAATCAGCAAGCTATGAGACTCAACTCCTCATCAACGGATCTACCTCCTCAAGCACCACCACGGGCCTCGTGACGGCCGATACACCTTCCTCACCTCTTACCATCGCTAATCTCCCGCGCGGACAACATTCTCTCGAGCTGCGCATCACCCCTTCGTCCGACAATGTCGACACCCTGCGCTTTGAAGGTATCACCATCGGTCTAGGTTCAATCCTGAGCGCCACGACAATCAACACAACAATCGATGATTCCGCTTGGGCGAATGGGGAGATTGGATTGACGCCTGGTTGGAATATGCTGGAGAATGATCATCCAAATTGGATCAACTCTGTTAGTCTCTCTCCCTCACTTGACGAGACTGAAAGCTGATATTGTCCAGACGGAGTTTGAGCAAGAGATATCGACGGCAGGAAACGATTTCAATAGCAGTGTATCGTGGACGACGATTTCAGGCGCTTCGAGTTCAATGGTATTCAATGGTGGAAGCGTTTGGGCATACGGGATCGTTGGACCGGAACACGGGTACGTCTCTCTTCCTAATCCCTCGCTGGTTCTTGTGCTGACTGCAGAACATATCAAGTTGAACTTGATGGAGATGTCAGAGGAAGGTATAATGCCTCTGCTACTGCTCGAGCGTACGTGCGCTGAAAAAGGAACGGAAAGGATAATACTGATGGGAAAAGGTACGAACAAGTGCTGTTCTATGCGACTGGACTCGGCGATACGTCTCATAACTTGACGTTGACCAATTTGGAGGTAGGAAAGAGATTGAGCTTTGATAGACTCGTCTTTACCTCTGGAGCGTACGTCCACGTCTCGTCTTGTTCCTTCGGAAAAGCTGATGTGAAGGACGGATATCAATGATATCCTACCTTCCGCAACACCCATCTCCACCACCGTCTTCCCACCCTCGTCAGCCTCGGCCTCGGCCTCAGCCTCAACAACAGCAGAAGCAGCAGGTGTACCGAAAACAACCATCATTGGCGTCTCAATCGCAGCTGCCATTCTCGTGACTGCCTTGCTTGCATGGGCATTGGTCATCTTTGCTGGTTGGCGTGAGAAGCGAAAGCGTTTGAGACGGAGCGATGGAAGGCGTGAGGGAGAGAAAAAGCATTCTGGTCCTGTTACTCGGGATCTTAGCAATGTGAGTCTCGGACCACCCCACGCCGAGCTCGGCTGATCGGCAGTTTTTGAGGTTCTCAGTGAACAGCAAAAAGCAGCCCACCTTCCAGATGCTTTCAGACGTTCCAGTCCGACCTCAGCGTTCACACAGCCGAAACTCTTCAGGTCCATCTTTCCTCCATCTCACCCGCCTGGCCGCTAAACCACGCGCCGTAGCAAGGGCAGTGGCACAACCTACACCCGTCCGATATAACGGCAAAAATATCTCTCAGCCCACAATGAGTCCTGCACTTGAAGCTGCTCTGGAAGGACGGACGCACAGTCCTCTTGCGCAGCTCAAGCATACCAATCTTGCACAAGGACAGTCCAAGGGGAAGCAGATCCAGACGACGCCAGTCAAGATGGGTGGTGGGAATAGTAGGCTGCCTAATGAGATGCCGTTTCTGCATATGGCGGGTGATGCGGCTTCACAGAGGGTTGAATTTGGGTCTGGGCCGGGCTTGGAGGCGGCGAGTGTTATTCCTGAAATGGAGGAACGGAGTCCTCGGCGACGATTCTTTGGTCAAGCTGCTGATGGTGAGTTGATTCTCAAGAGACAAAAGCTGATGACGCAAGATGGAAAACGCGGGTCGGGTTCATCATACGGTAGTGCGAAAACTGGGAATTCCGTAGGTAGCGGATGGCGATACATGTAGCCTTATTTGATCTATGCAAAGCACAGTACCTAAAATTCCTCACTCTCTCCAGCTTTCACGAACCGATCACCCAGCTTACTCGTAGGCAACGGCGCGACTTTTCTCTCTTCAACTTCACCGCTGATTGTCGTGGTACTGGTGATTGCCGTTGGGTGATCTGCGATTGCGTGAGGCGCAAAGTTACCACCTTCACCTTTACCTGATGAACTTGATGGACCTGCATCGAGTTCATCGACCACACCTGTAAAAGTCTGTGAAGTCTCTGGTTCAGGTGTTGGTGAGCGAGCTGAATCTAGGACTAGTGGACTTGGCGGGACGTCCGCGTGCGCACCAGCGCTTGCTGCGCCGCTGGAGGAGGAGGATGGACTGTTACTGTCTGGGCGGACTAGGAAGGGAATAGGACTGAACATGGGTGTTGTGGAGCCTAGTGGGACTGTGGAACCTGCTGCTGGTGTGAATGTGGAGCTTGCGAGGGATGGGTCGGAAGGTTCCCATTCGGAGGTGACGAGAAGAACTCGCTCGAGTGCTCGAAGGTATTTGCCGACTGTTTTATGGTGCGTCATAGGTGAACGGGCGAGCTCTGCTAGTCTTTGTAATGTGAAAGGTGGTTTTCTGCAAAGTATGAGTAATATGATGGCAAGGAAAGCAAGACGAACTCTGTGAAACCCTCTAATAGTTGAACAACCTTTTCACCCTCTGCAGACGCAGCACCATCCTCCATCTTCCCAGGAAGCGTCTTGCCTCCAATCCCACCTTGATCATTCACGAATGGCACGCCATTCGCACCTCTGTTCTCACCAGGTGTTCTAGGAGGAAACGGAGGCAAGACTAGCCCTCCGGGCGTTGATGGCTGTAAAGCTGGATCATTCATCTCGTCGTGTGGTGGGTTAGTGCCGGGTGAAGAGGAGAGAAGCATTGAGGATGTTGCTGATGCTGTCGCTGCTTGAGAGGCTGGAGCTGAAGGTGGGGTTGAGGGACGAGGTGGTGGGGCTGAGAGGTAGGATTGAATGTTGAGACGGATGGCTTCGATCAGATGGATTCTGAGAGGTGACCATTCTCCTCTGATCTTGTTAGTGGAAGGTCTCATGAAAAACGAATTTACTCCATCATGTTCTCATCAGCTGCTGCGTTCATAGCGAGCTCGACAGCTGCTGCACGTCGGTCAACAAGCTCTAATACTTTCCGTAGCTCGGACTTACATCTTGCATCCCCTTCTCCAGATGTCGATGCCTCTGCAACTCTCATCTTGCTATCTCCATCGTCGACCATGATGTCCATGACATCAAAGCTGGTCTGTTCCGAACTACGCTACGAATCTTCGCGGACAACTCAAATGATTAGGGTTTTAAGACTAGTCGATCTAGTCAATGGTACATCGCAACAATTCTATCCAAAAAGCTGTAAGCGTACATGACATCTCAATCAGCCCGAAGCCGCTTATCACCCCTACCGTCTGATCAGACTCATATTTCCTCTTATGCTTCTTGAGTAGACTCAGCATCATGAGCAACGTGCTTGAGCAAATGCCAAGCTCTTCACAGGCAACGAGCAGTTCGATCTCATGGCCTAGGAGTTCGAAGACGCACACAAAGAGTCTCGACGTGGCCTCGTCATACGTACAAATGTTACAAACGTGCATCGCATCGCGTCCAAAGTCTCTAGGTCATATACACACACTGCACAAACTTTCACGAGCCGCGATTCAGCCCAGCAAACAAGGCGGCCATAGCGTCTTGTTGAGGAGGGTAGCCTGCTACACCTGGAGGGCCAAGCGCAGGCATCATGCCGTACATGGGACGACCCATGCCTGGCGGTGGCGGAGGAGGTGGCTGAGCAAAGCCGTATTGCTGTGGGGGAGGAAAGTGGCCGTGAGGTGGTGGAGGTGGGAAGCCGCCTAAACCTGGACCTGGACCGTAGCCGCGTTGCTGCTGCTGTTGGAGGTCTCGAAGTAGATCAGGAGCACCAGGACCAGGACCAGGACCAGGGAACATTCCCGGTGGAGGTCGATTGAATTGAGGAGGTGGTTGAGCAGCCGAAAGGTGTTGCTGCATGTTGACGGACCGCTGCAGCATCTGCTGACGCTGTTGTTGAGCTTGCGCCTGGGCAAAGAGCGCTTGCATTGGGTCCTGGCTTGGCTGTTGGACTGGTGGTGGCGAAGTGATGTGAGGCCGGGGATCAAAGCCATTGGCTTCACCTCCTTGCAGCCGCTGCAAGAGCTGTTGCTGAGCCTGCTGCTGCTGCATGTAGGCACCCTGAGGTGGCTGCGACTGAGGTGGCTGTTGACCCATGCGCGAATGGAGCCTCGACTCGACAGGAGGTGATTGGAATAATGGATCAGAAGGCGCAACTGGTGCTGCCATGGGAGAGTATCTGGAGGAACCAGTATCGTTGCCATAGAGATAAGGTGGAAGTGGGGAAGACTGCTGATTGCGAGGAGCGGAGCCCAGACCAGGTGGCTGGTGGTATGAGCCATAGCTGGAAGGCTGCTGTTGGTGTGGCAGAGGTGATTGCTCGTGGCGAGAAGCTTGTTGCGCAGATGATCGAGATGAAGGTACGGGAGAAGCAGCCTGTACGTCAGCTTTCATCCAAAAGGCTTGAGATCAGGACTCACCTTGGGATCCAGCATACCCAGCAGCTTGGCCATGTGATCATCAAGCTTCATTGGATCGGTGTCTTTCCTCGAGTCTGCATGCTGTGACTGCGGGGTGCTTTGCGGCTTGAGAGCAGGAGTTGGATCAGGAGATGGTTCGGCGGATTGTGCACCGCCAAAGAAGCGCTGGAATCGACTTGACCCACTCGTACTCTTCTCCGGCTCTGGCGTCCTCTCCGACGTATTCTTCTCAGGCAGCAAGTAGTCTGCAGGATTGAAGACTTTGGGAGCTGGAGCAAGCGGAGCAGAAGTTGCTGCAATGGCAGGATCACCAAAGAAGCCTGCCGAAGAAGCCGCAGGCTCAGCACGAGCTTTCATGGCTCTCTTGTGCGCAGCAATCATGTCTTCGCCCGGAACAAACTTGATCAGAGGCTCATCGACGGCTTCTGGCTTCTGGCTAGCTTTCGGTGCGTCATCCATCCACGCTGGTTCGAGCGCGTCGTCGTCGTGTGCCTGCTGCCAGCGATTGTTGCCTTGTCGACGGTTGTTGGCTGGAGCTTGTTTACTACCCTGACCTTGGCCTGCACCGCCACGCCTCCATTCTGCTTCTTCTCGTCGACGATCACCGCTGTCTTGACCATGGCTGGGACCAGCCCGCCTGTCGTGTTGCCCGTCTCTCGTTCTGCCGCCTGCGAGGTGCGGTGCTCGATCCCGCTTGGAGCCCTCCTCCTCGCGAGCCTTCTCGGCCTGTTGTCAGAGACGTCTCAATAGTAATGTCACTCACCTCATCTCCGCCTAGCTTCAGGTTGGACTTGCCAACACCGAAGCGACCCATCTGACTTGGCGCAAAGGGGTTCTTGAAGTTGTCGGCTGGTGCGTGCTCATGGCGATCTCTACGTCTGTTGTGCGAAGCATCGTGCTCTTGATGAATAGGTTGGGGAGCGGCTGCTTCATCTGGATTGCGGCGAAGACTGACATCAGCTTCCGGAAGTCTGGCTGAGCAGACTCACCCGATGTTGTTGCGTGGGCGACCGCTATTGCCAATACCACGACCATTCACATTGTCTCGTCGCTGATAGCCATCGCCTTCTTGGTAGTTGGTAGATGGAGTAATCTTGGTTGGTGACCACGGTCTGCTCGTCAGTTAAGCCAAGCTGGTAGCGCAACGCACCCAAACCAGCTTTCAAGCGTCGGCATGTTCTGCAAAGCAGTCTCCTTTTTCGACAGCTTGAGAAGCTCTGGACGATCATAGACGATAAGGGGTCCCTTTGACCTAGCAGCCATCTCTGTCGCTACGCTTGCCCGCTCGTCTTCATCATCATCTTCGAGCTCTTGAACACTCCATTCCTCTTCTGACTCTTGTAACACAGGTCTAGCATTGTTGTAGGATGCAAATGTATTGGGTGAAGTCGCAAGCACGTTGCCTTCTGGTTGGTGGTGTCTTGGCTTGGGTGAGATGACTGCGAAAGGATTCGAGCTTGATAGCGAGGAGCCGGGCGAGACTGATAATCAGCTTGGATCTCAGGTGACTGCAAGGTTCGCGACTCTATCGACGCATTCCGTGTTGATTTCAACAGACACGAAGCCCTGCCAATCCGCATTCTGACAGGAACTCACCAGGTTTCATGATGTTCGATACCGCAACACTCGACTTCTGCACAGTTTTCAAGGCTTCTTTCGATCTCGGTTACTTGTAAAAGCTCTCGGTAGCCTGTAGATCTCTAACAGCTGCTGTCTTCTGTTGATGCTGTTCTTGACGGACTATGCTGCTCTTGAAGTCCACCAGCTGGTCAGTTCGTGGCTGAGCGGAATGTTGTAACGTTGAGCTGGAGCCTATTTTGACAGTAGCGCAACTATTTACCAAGTTACCATGCGACTTTAGCTCAAAATGAGGCGCTCCCCAAGACCTGTCTAACCCATCTCAGACAGCCTTAGCTCCTCGAGACGCTTTTGAGGCTGCTTCGAAAGCTGCAATCGTCATGCGAAGACTCTCTTGCAGTACAGCCCGATCACAAAGGCTGACGTGCAACCAAAATGATACACAGGCATTTTGTGGCGAATGATCCGGCGCTGACTGAATGAAGCAAACGCAAACGACTCTGCGCAGCATGCTCAATGTAGTCAACGATGCAGCATATTGTCGTACCAGCTATGGGTTTGCAGACTTTGCTCCGGTAGCAGCGCGCCACATCTGACCGACTCCCAAGCTAGCTGGCGAAATTGCTCGAAGCTCGGCAAATTGAAAACACAACTGCGCATGCATACAATCTATTAACACCAACCCAGCTCAGCCGCTCAAAGTTTGTGTCCACCACCAGACCACATCTCCTCATCCTCCATCATCGAAGCGCAGCTCAACCACGCAATCTCCGACGAACCAAGTTCAGCATGCGTGAAGCGGCGATTAGCTTCATCGATGATCAAAAACTCTTCTCCCGGTCGACGAGCTGCGTCGGCAAGAAGCTGAGCTTGAATACATTGCTCAAAGTTGACTTGCCTTCTTTATTAGCTTGTTTGAACGGTGGGGAAAACGTACCACCAGCAGGCCTCGTCGATACTGAGACGACCTACGCAGAGTACGCCGTGGCTTTGAAGAATGGCGACTTTCTTGTCTGTTCCGAGGTAAGAGGCGATTCGTGTGCCTTCGGCGTCGTCGATTACGACCCCTGTTTGATCAGCGCGGGTTGTTTCTTACTGAGATGCTCACCTCCGAAAGGCACGAGCGCGATCTCGCCATCGTACGCGCAGATGTCCTGGTTGATCTGGTCCAATCAGTACTACTGACCACCGGAAACTACACAAACTCACCATGTCCGGCATGCGATTCAGAGCAGAAAAGGCTGACGGATTAGCCCTGCGTACATGATCATATAGCGCACCTTTAGAGTGTGGACCATGTACATGAGTGATGGCCTCGACTGCTCCTACGCTACCTCGAGGGAAGGCTCGGTAGATCGGCGCATGGATGCCCGTCGCACTGGCATCTGCGCATCGAACACCCTCGACCAACTGTCCAGTCGCTATAGACACTCGAACCAAGTCCGAGGCCCTCATCTGACGAAATGACTTTGCGAATGGGTTCTGTAGACGTCAGCTATCATCTTTTATGCTCAACGGGAACTGACGACCCAAAATGTGTCGGGCTCAATAGGATCCAGCGTCGAGCAGTGTCCTACGTCGTCAGCGACTCACGATGGGTACTGAGAGCGGCGGACGTACCGTTTATACCTTCGGACATGCCATATCTCGCCATGATCCTAAAAGTCAAAGCCAAGTGCTCCTTGCGGTATCGCCTCTCGTCTTCAAGTGTGGCAAAGGTTGGCAGCACATAGCGTGTTGGCCCCTGCGCCAGGTCAAGAAATGGTGATTTGGCAATATCATACTGCAAGCATCTCAGTCTCATCACAACGGTCGGAGAAACTCACAGTCACACCAAAGCGAAAGTTGGGATCGGCAATGTCGAGATATGCGTGAGCGTCGCTGCGCAGTGGCTCGTTACTTGCTTTGATGGGCATGTTGAGAGCAAAGGAGTGTATAACGACTCGAGTTGTTGTTAAAGCTTGCAGCTTATATTCTAACACTTGTGACCGTCGTGTTTAGATAAGATTGCTAATTAAGCGGTTGTCGAGCGATTGAGACTCGGCGGTGGGCTTATTACGAGAGCGAGGCGATGTATTCTTGCCACCAACTCGATGCTTTGTCGTGCAAGCTATAGTAGGGATGCAGCACTGTTTGGGCGATGGATGCACTGAGCAAGGCCTCTCAAGTCACTCCTCATCGAGCTCCAACATGTCAGATGCATGGGAGTTGTGAGCAATGCTCGTCGGCAAGCTCGGCAAATATCCGAGCGAGTGCCTATTGAGAATTGATGACGCGCCTAACACCGACTGTCCCCTATTACACTCCGCCGCTCAATCTCTCCGCGTACTCCTTGTTACTGAAGCTGATATCTTAACAAATGATCTTACCTTACCAGTTCATGTATCGGCATGTAAATCTTATTTACGCCAACAAGCTACAGTCTCTGGCACGCCTTCATCACATGTCATCATGCCCATGCCAGCCTATTCACAAGTCGATTACAATGAGACTCTTGAAAAGCTCAATCCCGTTCTTGCACTTCGCGATTGAGATGAAGTACAGGTCTGGAGCTCGTATTGTTTGGGAACTTGAGACGCGCCAGCAAAACAGTGTCTTTGCTGCTGTGAAAGGTTAGTCTCCGTAAACACCACCTCGAGAACTCACGTGTCCCTATCCCGGTGCGTCTTGGAAACTTTGCAAACCCATTTCAGCTCCTTCAACTTTGTCGTATCATCGTCGACCGGCTTGACAGTGAGATGCGAGGCAGTCTTCTTCAATGCAGCCAGCGTACTGGAGGACTCGTACGAGTCGATCGTCCAAGTGCCCCAGGGCGTGCCGGGATTGCGATCAGCGTGGACATTGAAAGTCAGAGTCGTTTTGGGAAAGTAGCCCGAGACGACAAATGCCCAGTCCGCCGAGCTGACGGTGCCGACAACCTGAAGTGTCAGCAGGCTTCAAAGGAACGACTGGACGTACGATGATGATATCCTTGCGCTGTAAAGAGTGCCGAGCGCCAAAGTGTTCGACGATCCAGTCGACATTGGCAGTAAGGTATTGTCTTGCCTCTTCAAAGGACTCGTACATTTGAAACTCGCCGTTTTCGACAATAAGGGACGCTTGCTTGCGACCACTTTGAAGAGGCTGGGATACTCGACGAGATACCGCTTGCCTACAGCTGTCAGCTTGAAAGGGATGAAGACGCAAGCTACCCACTTGGTGACTTCACCGTTGCTCCTGACAAAATTGGTCCAGGAATGAACAATATCAAAGCCCTTGGCAGCGACGTTTCGCACACCGACAGACGAGGTCTTGATGCGTGTTTGACTGAACTCGTCGAGATACGGGACGGGCGGAAGACCATCAGCAGTCAAGGGTGGCCCAGTGTGGGCGTCGAAGAGTTTGATAAAGATGCCATGCCTGACGTAGCCGATTGCACCGAGCGGGACTGGTGTTGGGAAGAAGAGCGGAACTTTGAGACGATCGTCGTAATCGGGTGGCAAAGTCAGGTGGTGTCGATAATTGCACTCGGCGCGATCAGTCTCTTGGGTGACACCAAAATCATCGTCGTCGGACTCGAATTCGCCGAGCGAGAGGATTGAGCCAGACGAGGAGGAATGTGTCGTGTATGGCAAGTCGATGGTATAAGAGTCAGGTGAGAGAGCGACCTGCTCTTCTGGCACTTGCAAAAGTGAATGCGCCATTTCTGCTTCGTCACTGAAGCTCTGGACAGCATTCTGATCAGCGTCATCATCTGGTGCGGTATGAAATGAGTCCATGGATGCCGCTGATATGTCAGTGAGGCCAATCCATGATCAACTCACAAGAAACCATCGAACCCTGCTGCACCAACACCTTTGGCAAAATCTCAGCGAGATCCACAACTAGCTGGCTGAACGTAGGGCGAAAGTCGGGATCTTGGGACCAAGCAAGCTCCATGATCTCCCATAGCTCGTTACTAGCGCCAGGTGGACGCGGAGGTCGATTGGAACGAGCTTCCCAAGGTCAGTACAGCGCTTGTCACACAATAAATACTCACAGATCACATCTTGCTTGACTTTCCAATCATCAATGTATACAAATGGGCCTCGACCTGCATAGACCTGCGTTATTTAGCAGCATTCATACAAACTTGTCAGCTCACCTCGTAGGCTGTCATGGCAAAAGCATATACTGCAGTGTCAGCTTGAGTGTCTGCGCTCCGAAAGATCTCACCGTCTGTTGGACCCGAGATCCCATGACCATCAAGCAATTCTGGTGCTTGCCAGCGCAAAGTACCACCCTTGACAGCTTCACTAGAGACATTGTCAGATGACTTGCTCTTGCGGCTGATGTCGATCTTGATAGCCGAAAAGCCAAAGTCGCAGATCTGAGGAGTGCCAATGTCCGAGATCAGAACGTTCGAAGCCTGAGCGTCAGCCCTGGTAAACGGCGCTCGTACAAGCATACCTTGAGGTCGCCATGGAAGACATCTCGCGAGTGTAAATATTCCATGCCCAATGCAATCTCACGCAACTGTGCATGTCAGCGGCCAAACATAGTCTCGGCGATACTCACAAGCTTGACACGGTCCACCTTTCCTCCAGGCTCACTTGCCAGCCACCTAATCATGTCTCCGTTACCCACTGCCAGGTCAGCAACTTACTTCATTCAGCAAACCCAAGGGTACACACTGAAAGGCGAGATCATCATCCAAGGAGGCCTGGAACTCGTGCTCGACGCTCCCAGCAAAGGCAGAACGAACTCATGACGAAGGGTGCGCCAGATCTCGACCTCGTTGATGAACAGCTTCCTCATCAGCTCTTGTAGGTCGTTAGATTGACAAGACGTACGCCGCGATCCACCAAGTCACTGAGCTCCTTGATAGCGACGACTGCGCCTTTGTACTGGCCGCGCCAAACGACAGAGTAATTGCCATTGCTGATCATCGTTAGCTTCTTCCTACTCCTGAGCTGTTGCCACAAACCTGATGCGGTACGAGTGCGTGACTTCGAGGTTGGTGATCGTCCACTAGAAATCAGCCGCATCCTCACATGCCCAACTCACATCAGGTACGCCAACTTCGCTTTCATTACTCCGATTCCTAAGCGCCTATCCTAATCAGCATTTCCCCACCCGCAACAACAAAGCACATACCGTCAAAGCTCGCTCCACAAAGTCAACATGATCATCAACGCTATTAGCTCTCGGCTTTGCCTTGACCGTCTCCATCTCCAAACAGCGCTCCATTCTCTCAGGACTATCACTCTTGATCATGCCCTTGTCCTCAATCTTCTTTCTCAGCTGGGTGATTTCATCATCTTCATCTTTCCAAGCCTTGTCATCTTCATCCAGCGAAAGTGGCGGAAGTGGTAAAAGGTCGCGAGGGAAGCCCGTCTGAGGCCAGAGAGTGATTGGGCTGTCGGAGAGGGAGAGCGTGATGGCATTGGTCTTTGTGATGTTAATGCGCATGCGTTCCTTGCGGAGCTGTCCTGCTTGGAGTGTCAAGAGGGCGTCTAGGGTGCGCTGGAGTGTCTTGATGGCTTCTTGTTGCTCCTCACCTGGTCGTCAGCCAGATCTCTGCCTTCAAGAACGCACTCTGGATCATGAGCATGTCAAACATGGCTTGCTCGCTCTCGCGAGCATGGTCAATCTTGAAGAGCAGCATGGCCATATCACTCTTGCGATCCATCTTTGCTTGTTCTTGCCATGCAGCAGACTCGACGACCGCTTGTAGCTGCTTCATCAGCTCATTAATACGCAATGGATGAGCTGACCTCGAAGATCCTGACAATGTCTTCTAGATCTTTCTGAGCTTGATCGACTGCACCGGATGCTTCTTCGGCGTGAAGGTAAGCCTTGAGGAAGGGGCGTTGCGAGAGCTTTGTCAGAAGACGTTCAGATGTCTGAAGCTGCCTACAACCCATCAGCTTATCCTCGATCTGGCTCAGCGACGTACGTGATCAAAGTCTTGAGGTTACGTTCCATGGTAGGCGAGACTTTGCCATTGGCGTCAATGATCGATTGCTGAACAGCAACGACGACATTGGCGGATCTCTGTACCTGCGGAGGGTCAATTTTATTTCTTCGGCGAACCTTGATAGACTTACCAAGCGAAGACAAGCCACTCTACCGACAAGGATCTTCTCAGCAAAGCCAGCCAGACTAACAACGATCCCAGCCGCGCCACCCGCCAAACCTCCTGCAACTTTTGCAAGCTCGGACAAGTTGCCAAGCGCAAAGTTGACATTCTCCATCTTGGTGACAGCGTTCGAGGCGGCTTTGACGGCGTCTTCGAAAGGGTCAGCCTTTGGTTCAAGCTTTGCGTCTCTCAGCGCCGCTTGGGCGATCGCTTGACTTGGGGAAGGGATGTTGATTGGCTTTGGTTTGCGATTGTCGGCGACGGCGACGGCGACGGTAGTTGGAGGGTGGTGGACGACTTGAGTATGCTGAGACCCAGCTGTGATAGGCGCCTGTGAGAGAGGAGTTTTCGCCTCGCCACCGAGCTCGGATGAAGACTTCTTGGAGCTGCCAAAACCAAAAATCTTCTTGCCACTAGTATTTCTCGACAACAATCCACCCTCCTGACCCGGTGCAGACACCTGCGAATCAAGAGCGCTAGAGCTGCTCTTGTTTGAGTTAGAGCCAACTGACCATGCTCTTTGACGGCCTTCTTTGGCACCGAGACCATCGAGCAGACCATGAAACTTGTTCTCTTCCTTGTCTTTGTCCTTTTCTTTGCTCTTGTCTTTTTCTTGAGCCTTGGATTTGGAAGAAGATGAGGAGGACTTGCTGCGAAAGGTAGGTATTTTGAAGGTCGAGTTACTCGAGTTTGGACCTGACGAACTTTCGTCACCTGCCGTTGCCTTGATAGGCTTTCTCCCATGCGAAGATGACGGAGTCATGGTGTGATGATCTATCTGTCAGCTTGTAATCACGATGAAGGAGGACATACAAAGTCAATAAAGTCGGTGGCCAAAGATCAAAGGTCGCGCGTCCCCTTTAAATACTCTAGCTGACGAACAAGCTGAGGTGGATCAGTGCCTTGCTTGCATGCCGTTAGCTAGCTGGGACTGACCTTGTAAGCGATCTAGTTCCCAGCTGGAGATACTGTTCAAGTACTCTGCTAGATGCGCAAAAAGGAGGAAGGCGAGTATGAAAGGACCGCCGGTAAGGATCCTCGAGAACAAGATGGCTTCTTGAGGAAGGATCGCCGCGCTGTCAGCTGTCCGACTGAAGACAATGCAGCCGTTACTTCTGGCTCACTAATCAGCCTCGTCGTCTTACTGAGTAAACAGAAGACGCAAGCAGCTCGGACGCCGCCAAAGGTATGCACACGAACTATCGTCGATCTCACACCGCACGGCCCTGAAGACAGGAGTTGAAACGTGAACGCGATGCATCGACCCAATGATATGCTTACTGAATCTACGGAATCCTCTCTCAGCTCCCATCGCCCCTTGCCTGTCCTATTTCTCAATGCGGTCTCTTGATGCTTTGAGAGCTTGTATGATAGCCGGTGCGAGCAACACCATCGCGTCGAGAAAAGACGCGTCGCCGGGGATGCCGGCAGTCGGCCGAGCTCGAGGACCTGTGGCAGTGTCCTCGCGGTCTAGTTCGTTGGAGCCTGCACTGGCTGGATCAAGTGGCCACGAGACGAGCGACGACAACGAGTGGAGACGGATGGAGGCCAACTTGTATGCAATGTGTACACTGATCATAACCCTACCGCATTCATCCCTCGACACGACTTTTTAGGTACAACTATTCCTATCCATCGCAAACTGCCGCCCGCCAACGCACAGCTCAGGTCAACGCAGGCATCATTGATAGGTTACGCACACCGTCAGAACAAACGCAGACCTTCGTATCGTCATTTGAGCGATTGCGATGAGCATGCCTTTGCGTGTCGTGACCGTCCGCCTAAACGATCAATGACTCGCGCGTAATCTGAGATGTGCGGCGCAGTCGTGAGAAGCAAGGTACAAGGTATCAGCAATCAAGCAGCAGCAACTTGAAAGGTACACGGAATGCATGACCTAGACGTACTATATACAAACACTCTAGGCCCTGACCACCTGTATGATCGATACTCAGCAATCGGTACAACAAGGAACGAGCAGATGGATTCGACTTAGGCTTCGTCCAATGATGGGTCGAATTTATGTTTGCCTCTTGACTCGTAGTCTGTGAAACCGCGACCGGAGCCCGTGACGCCGACTGCTTGATTAGTATGATTATTACGGATAAGAGTGCAACGTGCCTTTGCCTGCCAAGTCAGTATTAGCTATGACAAAAGACTCACCATGTGCATTCTCTGGTGTTCGGAAGATTGACTTGCCCTCGAACCTAGTCGTCAGCTCCTTCGCATGATGATAGTAGACAACTCACCCACTGATGTGAACGCCCTTCTTTTGCGCCTTCTTACCAAACGTCTGCCACGCACTCATCTTGCCTTTAACATCCTTTTCTCTTTCATTCTGCGTCTCAGCCCACTTTTCTCCCTTCTTGCGCTTCTTCTCGTTCTCACGCTCATCCCGTTTGATCTCCTCTGGCGACTTGCGCTTGGTCGTAACAGGTACCGGAATCGGTGCGAATGGATCATGTGGACGGAGAGATGAATGTGGGACGGTGGTAGAGTTGGAATAGCCTTTGAAGGTGATGGTGAATGTTGGTGAATCTGTAGAGCCTGCAATGGCAGAGATACGAGCGGGATACCTATAATTCAGCTCTCCATACCCAGCGTCGTGAAGAAACATACCACTTGCCGTCCTTGTATTTAGCCATACAGTCTTCTCCAGGCCTGAAGACACCTTGCGCTTGACCGGCTTTCTCACCGGGAGCTACAGTGTTCGGCGGCAGCTTGGCTTTGGCCTTGCCTTTATCGGCAGTGGGCGCAGGCAAGGTCTGCTCGGTCAGCTCGATCAACTCGATGAGCTCTGATTTCAACTTGATCAAGTCCTCATTGTCTGGTTCAGCTTCGAGAGAGACGTTGACGTAGGCTAGTTGATCGCGAAACTTTGCGAGTTCGTCCATTGTAGGTGTTGATATGAAGGCCAGCTGGCCGGCGACAGAAGATGGAAGATGGGTAGAAGATGGATAGCTAACCCCACGGGAATATGATTAACGAGGGGGTTTGACGGTTAACTTTGCGGATGAATTGTCACGAACTCTAACTCCAGACGCGTCAGCTGCGGAACCGGCACCTCAGCTGCAATCCAATTTTATCGAGCGACTAGCAAACGTTTAAGCAGCAGCAAGAGCAAGATCAAGGAGCCACAAATTGATTCATAACATGTCACGGAACCAATCCCTGGCTTCGTCGTCCAAGCTTTCTCCTTCCCGCAGCCCCCTAGGTGACAGCGCCTTCGCTCACAAGGAAAACTACCTCGAGTATCACCATCAACAGCATGGGTCTCATGCGCCATCAAAATGTGTCAGTGCAAATGGTTTTGAACGGCCCCTGCCGCCAATCCCTGCGCACTCGCATGACAACGTTCATTATCGACAAACAGCCAAGACCATGAACCCGGCTCTGCTCAAGCAGCTTGCGGAACCGCAAAATCACTATCAAGCGGCGAGGCCGTCGTTCTCAACACCATTGCAATCTGCACATGAAGAGTCCAGGACGCCTATAGGTAGGTCCGAGACGGAGGAGGCGCAGCGGAAGCAGCCGGGAACCCTGCAGTTCTGGGAGCGGGAGATCCTTGAGAAGGCAGAAACTAAGCGTAAAGCTACTGTCGCTCAGCTCTGTGAGTTGAGACCATTAACAGCCATGAAGCGGCTGACGACAGGCTTCCTCGATGACTATCGTGAGTAGACTTGCGTTTCACGCTGACAGCCAGTCGACCTTATTGGCTACCTCGGAGACCGGAAGAAGCGCCTCGAAGGCTTCAAAGCCGACACTCAGACGCGTCAAATCACAGGACAAGCCCTGCTGATGGAATGGCAATCTTATAACGGCCGTGAGCGTGTTCTTTTGCGCAAACGTCGAACCAAGCTTCGCGTCGATCAGTTTCGGATCATCGCCAAGGTAGGTCAAGGCGGCTTTGGGTGCGTCTACCTCGCTCGCAAGATCGATACTAGCGAAGTATGCGCTTTGAAGGTCATGCGCAAGGCTACGCTCGCCAAGATGAACGAGATCAAGCACGTCCTGGTCGAACGTGACATCCTCACGGCCACCAAGACGCCGTGGTTGGTCAAGCTGCTCTATGCCTTCCAAGATCCAAAGCATGTGTACCTTGCTATGGCGCGTTGGCCCTTTAAAAGCGTACTAAGAGCTTGGAATACGTCCCGGGCGGCGACTTTCGCACCCTCCTCATTGACTTTGGCGTCCTTAGAGAAGATTGCGCTCGTTTTTACGCCGCGGAGATGTTTGCAGGTGTGAACGAGCTCCAGAAGCTCGGCTACATCCATCGAGACCTCAAGCCGGAAGTGAGTCAACTCAAGCCTGCTCCTCTGACGTGTAGAACTTTCTGATTGACGGGTCTGGGCACGTCAAGCTGACCGACTTTGGCCTCGCGACAGGCGCTCTCAACCTTCTCAAGATCGAGTCAATGAAGGCCAAGGTGATTCTCAGACCATGGTTGAGCTAATGAGGCAGCTCGATCAACTGAAGAATGTCAATGTTGTGCTCAGGAACACATTGGAAAGGAAGACCATGTACAAAAGCTTGCGTATGGCTGAGCCGAGATATGTGAGTCTTTGGTGGCATGAGGTCACGGATCTTTCTGACCTCAGGCCGACTCGACTGTTGGTTCTGTGGATTAGTGAGTGACTGACTATCACCGAGCTCACCACAGCATGTCGCCCGAGGTCCTGACCGGCTACACCTACACGTACTCGGCAGACTATTGGTCACTAGGCTGTATTCTCTTCGAATTCCTCAGTGGCTTCCCACCCTTCTCCGGATCGACGGATCAAGAAACAATGGTCAATGTCATGCACTGGCACAAGACCCTGTGCCGTCCCAGTTATGATCGGTCGGAAGACATGATCTTCAACTTGACCAACTTCGCCTGG
Organism: Holtermanniella nyarrowii; assembly: GCA_001600035.1. NCBI lineage: Eukaryota > Fungi > Basidiomycota > Tremellomycetes > Holtermanniales > Holtermanniella > Holtermanniella nyarrowii. Next base: position 96,275 of record BCIT01000015.1, read on the forward strand.
GACGCCATCACAAGCCTGATCGCTCATCCTAGAGACCGTGTCGCCACCCTCCGCAATATGCAAGCCCTTCCGTTTTTCCAGTCTCTGCCATTCGATTCCCTTCGACAGACCGACCCGCCCTTTGTCCCTTCGCTCGACGGAGAGATGGACGCCAAGTTCTTTGACTCTTTTGATTCGCCCGAGGACATGAAAAGTATGAAGATGTCTTTGAGAGCCAGAGGGAGTATGATGCCATCAGAGAGCATGGAGGTTGCGCGCGGAACAATTGGGTCGGTACATTTGGAAAGAAGTGAAGTCGGAGCTGATGGTGGTCTAGGTCGGCTTCACATTCGGCAGGAACTCTAAGATTGCCCAGCCCTCGTTCAACGGGCCAGTCAAGACTGAGGATGAGCCACTGCAAACCATGTTTTGATGTTGTCCATGTTCAGAGTCGTTTGCGTTGTTTAATAGTTGTCGACATTTTGATGTAACTTGTTCATAGTCTCCAAGGTGCCTCTTTGGCTGACTTCAGCGTAGAAACTGCAAACCACATTAGCGTGGGTCATATACTATCAAGCATCTGCGTGCTCAATGAGGACGCGACAGTTTGCCACTGTTGGTAATCAGTTCAGGTCGGCATGAACCGGCTAAGTGACAGGACTGGACGGCTGATCTGCCAACCTGGATTCCTGCTTGTTCAGTGCAAAGCATGCATCAGCTGCCGTTCCGTTGTCTCGCTTCCCAAACAATCTCTTCAAGTCTCCCAATGATCTTCACATCATTGAGCAACTCATCATCCGAGCGCTTAGCACCATCGCTCCATCCTCCCTCTCGTCTCAAAAGCCGACCTTCCAAGCCGGCATCAATGGCACCTCGATAGTCGCTAAAACTCATTAGCACGCTCCCATGCTCAGACCAGACCCACGCGAGCAGCTCATCCCCAATCATGATGATACCCTCTCCAGGCGTCTCGTTGGCTTGTTGGCAAGCGATCTCGAAGATCTCACGTGAAGGCTTGGAGTGATTGACTGTCCATGAGATCGTTGGTGTTGATGTCAGTAGATGTGAAATGTTGAGGCTGTTCAGAGTGTCCACTCATGGAGTCAATTTGCGAGCGAGGAAATGGATGGTCGGACGTACCGATGCGCGGATCACCATTTGAGACTACTGACGTCTTGATGCCTAGATCTCGCAAGGCATGCACTGTTCAGCTCAGCATTGATAGACCACCTTGTTGCGGGCGCTCACATGTTGGTATCGCATCGTCAAAGGCTCTGTAGCCTGCATCAGAAGAGAAACGCTTTACCAGCGCAGGGCCGAGAGTCGGCATCGCCTTGTCAAGCGCTATGTCTTAGCTCTCTCATGGTTCTGCAACGACAGCGCACCTGCTAACTCTGCGCCTGCATTTGACATGCATAGCCTGATGAGTTCAAACCACCACTGCTCTGGCTTCATCGGTGGGTCAGAATATTTGCCCCAGTGCGGATGGCTTGCGGACACCGCTTTGATGGCTGTTTCACGTCAGGCCTTCACGAAGTCAAATGTCATCCTGACCTGCTCTGAAGCCTTTCCGGACCTCAGTCGCATCGATGCTTGTCAACCCCGCTTTCCGCGCTTCCATCGCATATCTGGCCGTTAGTGTAGCTCTTCCAATAACTGTCAGTAATCACTGCTCGTGTATAGGCAAACGCGGCGTGAGCAGCGTGTCTGTCAAGAAATGTCAGTCCCGAGCTATCAGTAGCAACATTTTGCGCACCGAATGCATCAAAGAGCACTAGACGGATCTTGTTGGCCATGTTGGCATTGAAGTGATTTCGCGGTCAGCCGGCCGCGGGAAAGTCACAATCACACGGCCACGTCATGCCAGTGCCGGTGGTCCTTGAATTATCATTGATCGATCGCTCTCCAGCCATTGAGCTAGAGCTGTAAGATCAGCAGAGAGCTTGAAGAGACGTATGTTCAAACAAGGCATTGATACGAGAGTAAGGACACTAATCAACAGTCTGCACATGATTATGAATACTAGCTGGTACTAGCCCACTAGCGAGATTAAGAGTTGACTGAGTGAATCTTTGGCTACTGGTCAATCTACTGTACGTTGATCTCACTTCGACACGAGATCACCGACTGATCAGCAGGTCTTACCTTCCCATCATGATCATATCCATGAGAAAGAAGATCAAAGAGGCTCAGGACGAGGACTCGGCAGTTTATCCCAGCGCCAATACTACGATAGGACGCCAATTCTGAGAAAGCTTCGAAAGAGGACTGGTATAACACAGGTCAACTCTGAAGAGACGACAAAGAGCAAGCAGCAGGGACGCAAGAGGTTGTTTGGCTTTGGCTGGGGTCAGGAAGAACAGAGGCGCGTCGCAGGAGCCAGCGATCCCGGCACCTCCTCCTCCATCTGGCGTCACTCGCGAGCCGAGTCGCTCAAAACCCCAGTCGCCAAGCCAGAGATTGCTGAAGCTTCTCCGCAAGTTGCACAGACGGCGCCGAAGACTGCACAAAGCGCACACTGAGACAAAATAGCCAGCAAAGGGGTCGCATACCCGAAGTGAGTCCGGCTGTACAGACTCCAAAGAAGCTGCTGATTCGCAGTAGACCATTCCCAGCAACTACGAGGTCACCCATAGCAATAAACTTCTTTGGTGCGTCGACTTTGCTCATTGATGTGTACGGAAGCCTAACATTTTAGCCACAGCAGCTTCTCAGACGTCTGAAAAGGTTTATATCGAGGAAGTGAGTGAGAGATGTGCGGACTGATGTCGCAGACGCTGACAACGCACATTACGACTATCACGTTCAGATCTCTGCCCGCTCGCAGAACCGCAAAAGTGCAGAACAGGCTTGCGTTTCCCGAAACAACACAGCAGCAGCAGTTTTGGGCTCGGAGGAGATCAGTTAGATCCAAGCTCTTGAATACTCCAAGTCTGGCGGTTGAACAACTCTTTGCGGAGCAATGCCAGGCGGTCCTCTGGACGCAGATTGAACGCGGCCAGCCATATGGAAGCGTACAGGCGCAAACAGAGAGCAGAAGAGGAGAACGAGCTTGTGAGATTGAGTGGAGGCGTCTGTGCTGCTGGGTGCGAGATGAAAAGGCTTACATCAGCGAGAAGATCTCCGAAGCTCGCTCTGAGCCGGATGCCGATGAGGACATCATCGGTCTCTGCGAGCAAAGGCTTCATCAACTGAAGATAGACCTTGCTCTTATGAGCAATGGTCTCGCCAAAGCGCGTGACCTTTTAATGAAGTACGGTGCCAAGTGGGCATTGGACAATGACGCTTCACCTAGGATATACTTGCCTGAGAGCACCTCGTGGGGTATGTCCTTCATACAACCAACCGACACATCCGAGCCGCCGAATAGACTTCAACTTGCTCACCAAGTCCTCCCCTACGTCAACCTCATCTTCTACAGCGCCTACTCTCCCGCAATCCTCTGGCTCTGCAACCACCGTCACAAGCGGTTCAGTCTTCAAACTAGCACTGCTCTCAGACCTAAGCGTAGGCGCAGACGCTATCGCAAACACACCATCAAGCTTGACAAGCCTCTCGCAGGCAGCGCACTCACCTATCATGGTGCCGTTCTCGGCGAAGACTGTCGACATCGATGGTAGCGATAGTGAAGACGATGTGCTTTTTGAGGACATTGAGACGCATCATGAGAACGCTGTGATTTCTCTGCAACGCGCACCTTATGCTGGAGAGGTTCGCAAAGCATACTACGCAGATCATGCATACCAGTCTGTCCTTCTTGTTGAGCGCAATGGCGCGAGCTCCACACAGATACAGCGACAGCCTCCATCCACTCGCCAATGCCACGCGAGCCTAATGCCACCCTGACTCCGAAGCCTACCAATCTCGCAAAGCCTACCAGCGCCTATATAACAGACCTGCCCACTGCAGTACAGTGCTAAAGGAGGGGCTACTTTATACTCACATGCGCATGTGAACTTGAAGTGGGATCTCTGACCTCATCCACCTTCAAGCGGCTATATAATACGGTAATACCTATACTCCAACAAAAGCATCCTGATCATGCCGCAGGAAGCACGTCCAGAAGTCAATCTTGGACTTCTCAGCTCAAAGCTATATCGTGTACGCAGAGCCGCAGCCGAATCCAGCTACACAAGCTGCCTGAGCAAACCAGAAGAATTCATGACAATATAATAACACGGAATGCGCAGGACTGAACACCACGAACGGCCTACACGCAAATTCTCGGCCTTTTGGCCATCTGCGTCTGCTCTTCATCGACACCTTCTCCGCCTCTGTTCCACCTCCTCTTCTTATCCTCGCCAACAGATTAGTCTTTGCCACTCTTGGACTCACAAGCATCACTTCGAAGCTTCTCAGCGCGCTGCTGACTCTCCTCCGCCGTCATGTTGAAGGGATTGTCATGAGTATCATGCACCCTGCGCCCGCCGACAAACTTAACGGAGCTCTTTGCAGCCTTCTCTTTCTGATCCCAGCCTTGCCAGCACATTGTCAAGTGTGCTCTGTATCGGCTCAAGTGGGAGAGAGGCGACTTCTGAACGGGTTGAAGGGTGGGACCGACATGAAGGATACGGCCTTCCGCGCGGAAGTAGATGTTATGCCAGCCATTACTAAGCATGACATGAGAGCAGTTGGAGGAGAATGCTGTGATCCAGATCTAGAGTTGTCAGTGATATCCAGTAAGCCGGACAAATCTTCTGGGCGAGACTCTTGCCTGCCGTCGCGTCTTTGGCAACAAATCGCCTCTTGGACGCTGCCAAGTCTTGAATCTCAGCCCACACGTGAGAGTAGGGCACATAGAATATACCCAGGATCACGAATGACTGCGTGTTCTCCGAGACTGTGACGGTCTCCATTGGTACTGCCACGCCATAGGGAATGCGTGACACATGCAGCAAAGCCTGATCAAATACGGGAGGTGATTTCGCTCTAGCAGACGAATCCGATAGAGGTGCGTTGACGCCAGGGCGGTAAGGAAGACCGCTACCGCGGACAAGGCGGAGTGCAATACCGAGGCGCAGGAGGTCCCGGTTGACCGGCGCCAAGAGCCTCTCGCTTTCAATATCTGCGATCTCGATAGGCGTTGATCGCAGAGGGTATGATTTGTCGTCACCAAAGTCGCGAGTGGAGTCGTAAAGCCGAATGTCTTGGTCGAAACACAAATCTTCCACGGGGACGCCCAGGGGGCTGCGAATGCGGTCAAACGAGTCTCGCATTTCGACCCACGCCGATTGAACCATTGAAGGTTCCGCTTGGAGCTCAAAGCCTTCAGTCACCGCCATGATGGTCTTGGCAGCGTGATGGATTCGGAGGTCGGGCGGGGAGACAGCTGGCGCCGGCGCGAACGCTGGTTCGACGAGATCTTGCTGGAGCAAGAGATAGTCTTCGACCGTGGGATCTTCTTTGGACGCAAGATCCCACACTTCAGTCTTTGGAAAATTCTCGAAGTCGAGCATGATCAAGATGTATTTGTTGGAGGATAGGTATTACCGTATTATATAGCCGATTGAAGGTGGATGAGGTCAGAGTTCCCACTTCAAGTATACATGCGCATGTGGATATAAAGTAGCCCCTCCTTTAGCACTGTACACCTGCGGTATGTATTAGGCTTGCTTTAGGATTTCATTCAATCTACATAATTCACAAAACGGGATATCGTTTAAGAACGAAGCGATGATGTGGATGACTGACTGGAAAGACTGCCGCTGAACAGGGACTTCGGTCACGACTTTGTAGATCACGGCTTCGTGAAGAGCAGAATGCTACTTGGCAAATTTGTGCAAGACAGAGTCATCGATATTGTTAGTCCACTCGACCGGAGGTTATGAACGAGGGATCATATCAGTGTACGAACAAGGGGCGGCGGAAGCGCTCAAGCGCACTCAACTCCATGTATGGCATATGCCGTCCCCTCTCCGGGCGTCTAGTCGAAATTTTGCAATAAGCTCCCAACTGCTGATCATGAACGAGAGTCGGCATTCCCTTATCGGATGCTGTTCCCTTATCGAATGCTGGGCGTCGGCTTTTGAAGATACAAGAACTGTGCAGTCACCTCTGCCTCTGAGCCCGCAACCAACATGCATTGCTGTTACAGGGGAGGACGGCGGGGCGATACGGGGCGTAGTTGGTAGTGCTAGTGCATAGAGAGTACAAGAAGATATGATAGCAGATGACAGAAACTACTCGCGCTCTCTCCCTTTTCCTCTCTGCGAGCGACTGGCGGCTGGGAATCTCGAAAGTGGCGAATCACGCACTCTTGTGGTGACAATTGCCTGTCACCGTAGACCTACTGCTCCGGCTTCATCTGTGGGCACTGGACTGGTCACTTCGGCATGCTTGCCCCAGTACGGAGCTCAGCTTGCAGACATCGCCTTGAAGGCTGCTTCACGTTAGGCTGACAGGCCGCACGAATTCAGAGGTCATCCTGACCTGCTCTGAAGCCTCTCCGGACATCAGTTGACAGTCGCATTGATGCTCGTCAGTCCCGCTTGCCGCGCTTCTATAGCATATTCAGCCATCAGTATAGTTCTACCAGATCTGTCAGTGATCACTCGTGTACTGGGAGCCACCGCGTGAGCATCATGTCTGTCCTGACATGTCAGCACTGAGCTGTCACTAGGGGCTAAGGTGACTAGGCTGCACGTTGCGCTCCGAATGCATCAAAGAGCACTAGATGGATCTTGGAGGCCATATTGACGTTCAAGTGACTTTCTTCCAAGCTGCAGCTGAATGCGGGGAACATGGTATCTAAAGTGAGGGTAGCATACTAGATGCGGGGATAGGACATCTTTAGCAATAGCAGCTCGAGTCAAGTCAGCTCACTTCCTTTAAAATCTTTACAGGTTAGTACACCTGGCAGCTTTGCTATGTGATATCAAGTCAACAAGATACTGACTCCAAAGCAGCTACAAGGCAGGAAGCCATGTCTCATGCCTGAACCCAACAAACTCGTCCAGGACGAGGAGCTCGAAGCCCTTCGAGCCATCTTTGAGGATGAGTGGACTGATGTACCGGCCAAGATTACGGCCTGGGGAACGGAGGAGCAGGGAGGCTGGTGGCAGGTCAAATTAAAGGGCGAAGATGAGCGAGTGGGCATCACAATGCGAGGTCGAATGACCAAGGTATGTTTGTTGAAGCCTTGTGCAAAGACTTGATCAGCTCTGACAGCAAAGTCATATCCGGATCAAGCGCCACCTCTTTCACTCTTGGAACCAATCAATGTGTCTCCATTCCAGCTGCAGACTTTGACTAAACTATTGGCGGACAAAGCCAAGGCGTCGGTAGGAGCACCTATGATTTTTGATGTGAGTGCTGGCGTTTGTGCTTTGGCTGGGCTTACTCTCTAGCTCGCAGACTTTGTTAGAGACTGGATCAGTACCAATCATGTACCCCTGACTATGCCAGGCGTGGTCGTACCTACACTCATGGAGGAGAAGGCTATTCGTGAAGAAGCGCACAGAGCTGTGAGTGACTTGACATGACTCATTGATCTGACCAACAGGGCGAGCAAGCAAGAGCCAACGCAGCCATGCAGAAGATCCAAGCTCAAGCTGAACAGCAGAACAAGCTCTTGAACGAAAAGATCCAGCTCGACGCTTCTCGCAAAGAACAGCGAGCAAAGCAGGCCTTGCAGACTGAATCGGAGCAAAGGCGTCTCGAAACTATTGCTGGCCTTGGAGTCGGCGAAATGGAGTTGCGGGAGCTTGTTTTTGATTCGCAGATATCAGTGGACGGGTACGAAGGCAGTTGGGAGATGTGGATGCTGTTTGGAGGACGTCGCTCGGGGATGTGGACGACTTATCTGGCTGAACCCATTGTACCTGCAGTCGCCGTATCTTTCGCCAGGGCGAACCTACCTCTCCTTTGGGTTCAAGTTGTTGACTTTGCTTCGCCATTCTACTCGACATCCCAAGGTCTGAGACGAATCGAGCTTCTCGTCGTCGAGATTCAGAAAGTCATTGGAGTCAGACATCGCAACTTGGCAACTGTGTATGCCGTCAAAAGGGAGCGCAGTCCAAAAGGATGGGAGAGGCTTGTGATCCTTGTTGAGAAAGCGGAAGATGGCGGACGGCTGAAGGGGTACCTCATGCGTGGAGGCCTGGGCGAGGAGACAGCAAAGGTATGTTTTTGTTAGTTTTGCTGGCCATTTCATGCTGACTACCACAGGACTACATCCAGCAGCTATTGGCTGGTATTGAGGCACTGCACAAACGTCTGATCACGCATCGAGGTCCGTATTCTCTACCCGGCACGATGGCTGAACAAGCACAGATATCGCGCCGGACCACATCATCATCACTCGTGACCTTGTCACTGGCGAGATGATCCTGAAACTGGCCGACTGTGCCTATGCACGGAAGATTACAGAGCTCAATAGATCTAATCCCTTTCTCAAATCGATCGATGATGCCAGCGTTCCAGAATCATGGTCAGTAAAGTGCCGAGACTAGTTTGCATGCTGACTTGCTGTCAGGCTTTCACAGGATGAGATCGAAGCGCCGTACTCTTACACGCCGAAGCGTGACTTGTGGCACGCAGGTCTCGTCTTTGCTCAGATGATATGGGGATACGATGTCTTGACGCAATTCCCAGATCTTGCGACCTTGTCCAGTGCTCGTGAGTATCATTCCCACCACTCGTGTCTGACAGTCAGCGATGGCGCACTTGCCAGACTCGATGGGCGAAGTGCTGAAAGGCATGCTCTCTACCAATGCCAAGCGTCGCTTGACTGCCGAAGAGGCTCTCGAGCGGCTACGAGTCGTTGAGGAGACGACACGTCAGGCTGTTTCTATCTCACATGGTCAGTGAAAAATCACCATTCGCATCTGAGCCCTTGTAGGCAGTACCTCAGCGCCAATCGACAGCCCGACGCTACCGTTGGGCAGGAGTCCAATCTTCGGCAAAGGTCTTCAATCGTACTGGAGCGCATCGGCGCCGACGCAGGCTCCTGGAACTGCACTTGCCTCGCGTTACAAGACAGACTTTGAGGAAGTCGAATTTCTTGTATGTGCTTGGGAAGTTACTGGCTTTGAATTGACTTTTCCAGGGCAAAGGGGGCTTTGGCGAAGTGGTGAAGGCGAAGAACAAACTTGACGGACGATTCTACGCCATCAGTGAGCAATCCTTGCATGCTGACGCCAGCTGACGCGGCAAAGAGAAGGTCAAGCTGCGCCCAGAGGACAATGAGCAGAAAGTATACCGCGAGGTCAACAGCCTTTCGCGAGTCAGCCACCAATACATCGTCAGGTATGTCTCTCCCGGGGTGTGACGTCTACTGACGGATTAAGATACTTCGGCTGCTGGTGAGTATTCAAGTTGAGGTACCGCGGACAGCTGACACCTTGCAGGCTAGAGACGACCAACAAGGCTACACCAATTTTCGAACCAGAAGACCCCATCTCATCCTCAGATGCTCAGCTCAGCACGGATGAAGATGACGACAGCAACATCTTCAAAGCAGACTTTGATGACTTCTCTACTCGGCGGTCGCAAAGCGCCAGCTTTCCGCGAATTCGCTTCGCCAACTCGAGCGGATCAGATGATGACGAGTCGGACACAGAGTCTGACGATTCTGATGCGACGCAATCGAAGTCCTCTCTGAAATCTCGAGGTCGCCAGGTGATGGTGCAGAAGCCGTCCATGACAAACAGCACCGACTTTTCGGTCGACAGCTCTCCCCTCCAGCGTACGCTGTTCATTCAGATGGAGTTTGTTGAGAAGGTACGTCAGCTGCTTGTGGGATGTAGAGCTGACGTGTTCAGCAAACCTTGCGAGAAGTCATCACTCATGGCCTTGACGAGGACGAAGCGTGGCAGCACCTCCTACAGATCCTACAAGCGCTGGCTCACATGTCCTCACTCGGAATTGTTCATCGCGACCTGAAGCCTTCTAACATACTGATCGGTGAGTCGACCGATTAGCTTGGGCTGAAGGAACAAGATGCGAGCGGTAACGTCAAGATCGCTGATTTCGGCCTGTCTGTGAGTACATGTGGGACTGAGAATCCCTTCTGACTCCGCCAAGACTACCGAGATAGCTGCCGTTGAAGCTCAAGTGGACTTGCAGCAATCAGCAGACCTCTCAGACTTGACGTCAGGCAAGTGTCTTGGATGGCACGGAATGCTGACCTTTCAGGCATCGGTACCTCTCTGTACATCGCACCTGAAGTCTCCATCTCCCGATCGTACAATGAAAAGGTACGGAAGGTCTCCGTTGCCGCTAACACATTACCAGGCAGACATGTACTCGCTAGGCATCATCTTCTTCGAGATGTGCTTCGCGTTCGCAACAAGCATGGAGAGAGCTCAAGTTCTGAGTGCTGTCCGTTTACCAGCGGTCGTCTTTCCTTCGACTTGGCCGCCAAGTGTCAAGCCCAACCAACGAGAACTCATCGCATGGCTTTTGCGGCACGACCCCGTGACTCGTCCGACTGCCACGCAGGTCTTGCAAAGCTCTCTTCTGCCACCTCCGGAGAAAGAGAAAGAGTATTACACAGCTGCCATCACAGGTTGGTCTCAGCAGTTCTGGCTTCGACTACTGACAAGCCCTACAGAAATTACCAACCCTCGATCTTCACATTACCCAGAGCTTCTCGACTCGCTTTTCGCCGTGCAACCAGTTGCTTCAGCTCGTCAAGCTGACGACAAGCTGCTGGACTTCACATACGACAATGACAACGACGACGAACTGCAAGTCTGGTTGAGCGTTGTCGTCCAGCGTCTCGTGGACTTGTTCCAGCGACACGGCGCGGTGGATGATTTCGTGCCCTTGTTGATGCGCGAGACCAATCTGCTTGCTGCATTCCCCGACATGAGCCCAGTCCGTCTCCTTGACCGTGCTGGTCAGGTCGTGCAGCTACCATGCTCTGGGCTACTAGCTATGGCCAGGTCTGCCGCTCGTCGGCAGATTGCGCGAATCAAGCGCTACAGTACTGGGCGTGGACGTTACTCAGAGCATCCTGCTGGCGGACAGCCGAAGGTCGTCGGGGAACTTAGGTATGTCGCCAAAGTTGTTCGTTCTCACTCCTCAGCTTCGACATTTGCTCTCCACTTCGCTCACAAGTTGCCGAGGCTGAGCTGCTCGAGATCGCAGACAAGATCGTCCTCGAGTTCCGGGGCTTGCGAGGCGTGACAGGGCTGGAATACGAATTCCACCTCAGCCATGAGACTGGTACGCCGATCATCAAGTCCAAACGTCCTAAGCTGATCTGCAGTCCTGGAGACAGTCTTGTCCGGAGTGCCAAACAGGGCCAGAGGTCAAGTATTGAAGGCTTTCAAGGGAATCGGCACCAGTGTCGGCTTCACTCAATCTCGATCTCATTTGAGTTCCGTTATGCACCTGCCAAAGCATGTGCTCGATGAGCTTGAGCATTGCTGTATCTGTGGTTAGTCAAGTGAACAAAAGGGACTTATAGCTGACGAGTCAAGATGAAGTAGAGGTTGTGCAGGCTCGCTTGGAAGCAATATTTCCGTCCCACCGCCGCAAGCTAGCGACTGCTTTTGCCGAAATACGTGAAACAATACAAGCTGCTCGGGCATTTGGCGTCAAGCGCAGGATCTTGTTTCGGCCCACATTGTCCCGCAATGCAGAGGTCCGCCTACAGCTTCCCGGGTTCGTCTTGCTGATAGAGCAGTTCTTCAAAGGCGGTATCATGTTTGAGTGTGTCCGCAAGGGCAAGCAGCGCGATGTCGTCGCTTTTGGCGGCAGGTACGTCCTACAGCGATGCGGAAATTATGCTGACAGTCAGGTACGACCACCTTCTAGAACACTTCAAGGAACCGCCCAAAACCCCACAGTATCCGGTACGACAGGTGTACGGTGTCGGAATGACTGTTGCTGTTGAGTGAGTACTGTCAATGCTGAGGTCGTAGCTGATTTGACTAGTCATCTCGCACGGCTCGTGCGGAAGTACGAAAGTGGCGTGGCTACTCGACTCATGTCAAAGGACAACGAAGAGGAACGATCATTCGGTTTTTGGAGTCCTTCGGTATGCTACTCTCCCCAGTTGCATGAGAGCTGACTTGTATAGCGGTGTGATGTTTACGTTGCATCTGCACCGCAGGTGAAGCTGGATCAGAGGCTGGGAGTAGTAGGAGAGCTCTGGCGGGCCGGCGTCCGTGCGGATCTCCAGGTTTGTCACTTGGTCATCAAATATCTGCTGATAAGTACAGTATGATGATGACAGACCACTTGAGGACGTTTTCCTTGAGTGTGTCGAGCAAAATATCTTGTCAGTTGATGAAGGGCTGTGGGACTTGAGCCTGATTTGCATAGGTACTTGGTCTTCCCGAGAGCTAATCGCCCGACGGTCAAAGTACGCAGTATCCTTCGAAGAACGGAAGAGGAGAGTGAGTTGCATGCGGAGCAATCGCAACGCTGACCGGGTAGTTGCGCGGACGGAAGTCTGCAATTGGCTGCGAGTTGCAATCGCGGATCAACGTCGCGTAGACGCATCGTACGCTTCAGCCGAAGGGCCTCTGTCTTCGGCGCAAGCTACGACACTCGGCATCGAGGCTTCACAGCAAGAAGCCGACATCCGTCTTATCCTACCACCAGAGCCCGCATCGAGATCACGCAAAGTGCAAAGGGAAGGTCCGAACCGCAAGCACAGACATGTGACGAAGGTGAGCGAGGGGCTTGGGAGACAACTGATAATGATCAGGGTGTCTTCTTCGAGAAAGCTCACGAGTTTATTACCGCAGTCAAGTCGCCTTGGCCGCTCTTTGCTCTGGATGCACCACAGAGCCTACTTGGACAAATGGTCCTCGACACAAGCTGGATGATTGATGATGAAGCCTGGCGAACTCTGATCGCTGCAGCTGGGTTTGATCGACAATACGCGGAGATGATCAAGGAGTCGCTGCGTGAGTGGGGTCAAAAATCAGAACCCTTCGTCTGGCTCTACTCTGTGAGGGAAAACAAGGCGAGTCACCTCAACTTTAGCGCTGGCGGAGACTGACTTGCATCAGGGATGTCTTTTGCAGTATCATAGATGAACGAGATGTTGTAACAACGGTGTCTTTGTATCGACTGGCTCAGAGCTTGCAGTTTGAGAAGCAAAGCAGTACATACAAATTATACAATTTAATCCGAGATCCTTCTAATTGTCCTCCTCTCGCGCTCACCCACGACCTTCACCAAGCCCTCCTCCACCATACCCTTGACCACTTCTGCGAATTCGGAGTGGTCGATGGGCACTGTCGATTGTTGCTCAAGAGAGCGAATGGCAGCCGACCATCGGACGCCTGTGCGGCCTCCTGCATCAAGTAGGGCGGTAATCTGTCCGTCAGCCCTATTGCCCATTGACATTGGCGTCAAACCACTCACCTCGCGCTTGAGATCGCTGCGCATACGACGAGCTTGCTGCCCGGCACCAGTGTTGATGAGGTCCAAGTCAATCTGACCAGTAATGGGGTCGGTCTACGTTGTCAGCCCTTGGAACAGACATCAAGAACTTACAGCACTCTCTTTGAGAGCCTCGCGGATGATGCGGAAAGCCTCGGTCACGTCTTCCAGCTCGACCTTTTCCGAGAAGCGCATCCTCGCGTGTGCCTCTGACAGCCGAATCATGCTTTCAAGCTGACGTGTCGTAGCAGTGATGCGCTTCTCTTGAGTGCGCGCGTTTTCGCCGACCTTGCGCATCTGGACATAGGAAGCGACCAGCGCTTGCGATGCCTCTTCCGTGAGCTCCGGGTGGATCTTGGCACGCGCGTAGGTGATGTAAGCAGTCAAGGTGTCCAGGGGCTATGGCATCAGAATCATAGCAGCTTTCTTCAAAGTTACTCACGAGAATATCAACACCACCGGTGTCAGGACGATCCTCGAGATAAAGCCCAACAAGATGCTTGGCAAGTCGGCGGTCATTCATCTCGTCAACCTTATCAAGGACAAGGTAAAGCAGATCGAAACGCGAGATGAGTGTTGGCGGCAGATCAATGTTCGCAGGGATAGGAAGTTTGGGGTTGTACTTCGAATTGACGGGGTTGGCAGCGGCCAAGATTGATGTTCGAGCGTTGAGCGTGGTGATGATGCCTGCTTTGGCGATGGAGACTGTTTGTTGTTCCTGCAAAGTCAGCACTCGGGGATTGCAATTGTGACTTACCATAACTTCATGCAGCACACTTCGAGTCGCGTCACTCATCTTGTCGAATTCGTCGATACAGCAGACACCACCATCAGACAGAACCAAGGCACCACTGTCAAGTCAGCCAGCGCACTCAAGTATTTCAAAGGATTCACCTCTCCAACACAAGCTGCTTGCTATCGGGATCACGCGTGATATAAGCCGTCAAACCAACAGCCGAAGACCCCTTCCCACTCGTGTAAACACCTCTCGGAGCAATCTTGTGAACGTATTGCAAGATCTGCGATTTCGAGGTACCGGGATCTCCGACCATCAAAACATTAATATCCCCTCTGTATCTCGGCCCACCGCCACCGCCGCCCTTGGCGATACTCTTGTTGGTCCCACCGAAAAGCTGAAGCAGGATGCCCTTTTTCACGTCGTCCATTTCCCAGATCGAAGGCGCCATCGACTTGGAAAGGAGGTCATAGATGTCTGGTCGACGGCTCAGTTCTTGGAGCTTGCGCTCCATCTCGACACTGGCACTCGGCATCTCTTCCTCATCCGTCTCCTCGTCCATATCCAATGAAACACCCCGACCAAGCGCCTCATCAGCATCATCCTCTCCACCAACGCCAACGCCAGGTGGTTTCTCGCCGGAACGCGTGGAAGGGTCAAAGCCCATCCGAGCGACATTCGTGCGCTTGACGTGCAAGATGTCGACGTAGGTTTTGAAGAGCGCTTTGATGCTGCGCTGACGAGGGTTGACACGTACGGGGATAGAACGGAAGATACCGGTAATGTGAACTCTATCACCTGGCTTGACAAGATCCACGAGCTCGTCGTACGCGCAAAGTGAGACGGTATGAGGCGTCTGCCCATCAGGAACAGCATCTGCTCATCAGCTTTATCCCAATGATCATTGACAAACTTACCTGGAGTCTCTTGCAGCCTGATGACCTGCTTGTTCATAAAGTTTGAGCGATTATGAATCAAGTTCATTGATCCAACGACATTACAGACGTCCCGAGGGCAGCGATCAGGCTCTGCAATCTTGCCGCTTTCAATGTCGATCTGGACAGTGTGCTGGCAGACGGAGCAGCGGAAGAAACCTGCGGGTCTTAGTGGAAAGTGTGGAGATTGAGAGACGTACCTGTGTTCAAATCTGGAATGACTGGTGTAGCGCGGATAACGAGACCCTTGATCGAGACAATTTTGTCGGTATCTACTCGTCAGCCCCAGCCCCTATTCAATTTCAAAGCTGACCTCCAGGGTTCAAATCTCTCATGTTTACAGTCTTCTCACCACCAAAAGGCCTAATCTTGTAGACGAAAATCTCGCATTCCTGAACCATCTCCTCCAACTCTATCGCTTCAGGACTGTCGTCACCCTTGTCACGCCGAACAACCTCCAAATCGTCTTCACCGAGATCGACCATGGCGTCACGGAGGACTTGGTCCATGATAGGGACGACTTCTTGTGGGTACGCTAGGAGCTGGTAGTAGAGCTTTTTAGTAGGGGGGTAGGATAGGAGGTTGAGTGCATCGAGGTTGAGGCATGTTTGGTTGGTTGAGCGCATCGTACGTAGGTATCGTTCGTACAGCTTTTCGTTGCCTTTGGCTGTTGAAAGGTTGTCGTATAGAGCCATCGGAGGAGCAGCTTGCTCTCCAGCTTCGGTCATGACTTCCGCCAATGAAGCATTGTAAGCCGCACGGTATTTCGGCTTGAAATTGCGCAGAAAGTCATTGAACTGCGTCATGACAGTCTTGATTTCGACAGTAGTACCCCAGATAAACTTCACGAGACCTTGATCGTCGGCATCTCCTGCGTCTGCGTCAATCTGTGACGTGGCGATGGCTGAGAATGTTCGGTTGGATGATGGGTAGGCAAGTGGTCTGTCATCGCCATCCATGTCAATGTCCGTGTCCATGTCAACAATAGGTGGTGAAGAGGTACGAGGGAAGTTGGCGTTTTGCCTGCCTCTGTTTGCTGAGGGTGAACCTTGCATCGACATGGCCATGGGCAGGGAGGAGTGAATGTCGCCGCGACGGTTCCGGCGAGGGGTCGAGCCACCGGTTCTGATTGTCAGTACTGAATGAACATACTCAGTGGTACTTACGAAGGAGCAGCAAGGAAGAGTGGGGCCTCGTTGCGACCTGCATGACGAGGTGTGCCTCCAGAGTCAAGGTCGGCGTTCGAGCTTGGCAGGCCATTCGAGTCTGACCAAAGGTTCGACCGTCCCCGACCAGCAGGTACAGGTGTCGATAATTGTACCCTAGGCGAAGACGAAGCTATATGTAATCAGTCTGACACTTCCATCAAGTTATTCACGCACCATGCGCGGCATTTCTGATAGCTGAAGCTCTAGGTGTTCTCCTGACTGAATTTCTCGTTGGCGTCCCAGCCTGCGATGAAGATGGGAATTGCAAAGGTGAGGATGTCTGTGCTGCTCCTCCTCTACGGTCTGGTGGTGGTGGTGTGGACATGGTCTCAAGGATGTTATGCCTTTGATGAAGTTTGGTGAACAGGCCAAGTGCAGCAAACGCGTCGCGTCAAGACGCGTTCGACGGGATCAATTTGAGGGTAGGCGTGCGGTGGCATCCCTTCGAGAATACGGCTACGACCATCTTCTCTCTCTCTCTCTGACGACAACGCAAGCACTGCAGCACTCGCGGCGAAGCTCCGGTCAATCTGACAAGCAAGAGCTAAAAGACCTTCGCAATCTTCAAAGGCCATCGACATCACACTCGGGGCAATTACCGGCGGCAGCAATTGCCACCCACTGCGCTCCGCGGATCATAATTATCGAATGTCGCCAGTGTTGGCCTTTACATACCTACCTTTTGTTGCCAAAGTATCGAGTCATCCATGGTCCTGCAAACTCTCAAGCGGGTGACTGACTGAGCACTAATTTTCAAAGTAAACGTCTGGGACGCCAGGTCAGTTTCTCTCGCCGGAGCGAGTTCTTTTTGCCTCTTGTAACAGGCGGCACAGGCCATGGGCATCGGCGGCGTCGGCGCACTCAACATATGAATGACCAGCTACGTCAAGCTGCAGTCGGCAGACGCCTATGTTACAGCGTGACAAGGAGTTTAGACATCCTGGCAAGAAGGCAGGTGGCAGTCTGTGCTGACGACGTTGACACGTGGTAAGAGTAAGACGGTAGATGATTCATCAGGTCTATGGAATGTCTAGCGAGTCCTGTGGTGGTAAGTTCCAACCCGCCACCAGTGCGTCTTTAAAGCCATTCTCGATGTAAAGCTCGCAGTCGGATGCGCCAGATCTTGCAGCGCAACGGGACATTAGGAAGCTCACCGACTCTTCTAGAGCTCGCGTCACTGCTCCGACAGGAAAGTTCCGTCGCAGGCACGTAGTTGTCTTTCCTCATCCTAACCAAAGCATCAGTCAAGCTTCTCGTAATCGCAAGCGCATCCTTAAGAACCCACAATCCTCTACATCCCGTGCAAAGTGCGTTGACAGTCGCGTGCCGGACCTTCAGACGCCACTGGCCCTTCTCTCCATGCAGCCACAGTATCGAAATACTGGCGTTGGGTGGAGGCAAGTGGGTCTGATGTCGGGGCAGTTGTAGTCTTCGTACCGAGCATTAGCGCCACCTTCTTGCTTTCCCTTCAACCAAACTGGCGTGGGCTTTAGACAAGGTGGGCTTGGTGTCAGGGCGTGAAGAGGTATGAGCCCAAAATGGAATACGCAGTCTCAAGTCAATCGCCACATCGTTTGCTCTGCGGGGAGCAGTCCGAGACTTGTGACATTCGCTCGGCTTCACAATCAAATGAACACCTTTCTCACCATGCGCAATGCATGATGTACCAGGCATCCACGCTTGAGAAGCTGGTCACACAAACGAGAGCGAAAGACTAAAGAGCGATCACAAGGAAGCTAGCCAATGACAATGGCCCATCAAGCGCTCGTGCCGAGCTTCGCCCTCCATGCCGAAGCATCGAGGTCCGATCTGAATACCTTCATGCGGATCTGAAAAGGTAATCCTAGCCCTGCAGCTTGTGTGATCCACGGCCGACAGAGTATGCCGACGCGCGGATGACGCTGAGTATGCTAGGCCTGAGCAGACGGGCATTACGAAGAAGCACGAGCAAGACAGACTGCACAGGCAACGAGGAGGAAACGGACTCGCCTTTGATGACAATTGGATATTGTAAGAGCATAATTGGTAAAAGCATTGATATTGATCGAAACTGTTGSTGTTGTCTGACTTCGTTAGCGCGGGCGCATTGAGATGCTGCATCGACTCACGTTCAGCGAAGATGAGATGTGGACTGCATGCTTTGAAGTCACGCAAGGGTGAATGTTGGTATTGCAAAGCGGTCGCAGGGTCAAACGGAGGACATCTGGGAAGGTTAGTTAATAAGCCAACCGGGCGTATGCTTACACTGCCTGAGTCGCACAGGTGAATGACCAAAGAGGAGGTGAAGGAAGCGGGTAAGAAAGCAAAAAGGGAAGAGAGGATGGGGCAGAAGCCGGAGAAGTGGAGGCATGAGACAAATAAGACGAGCTTGCACTGCATGTTAGGCATGAACGGCAAGACGAGGTGATCTGATACTCACGAGAAAGCGCGAAGGCTCGACGTGATATTCGGCGGCTCGACCTACGCCAGCGATCACACCAGTGGCACAAGGCTACACGAGTATGTCACTGAACGCAATGACAGCCGACGCTCGTAACCCGAAGGATCGCATCAAGCTCGGCCAGTCAACGCTGACAGACGTCACAGCAGTATAGCACTTTCCGTCCCATTGACTACTGATCAGAATGTGCGGGTTAGAAAGTGGATAAGGAAGATGCCGCAGGACAGACTTGCACTGGATGTCAGTTGTGATCGGGTGAGGTGAAGCTGGCTAACGAGTAGGAAAACGGCTTGACGAGATGACCAATGACTCAACCTGCGCCAGCTATCATACCAGTGGCACAAAGCTACACGAGTACGTTACTGAACGCAATGACATCTTGTGCCAACGCCCACAGTCATCACAGTGGTATAGCACTTCCCGTCCCATGGACCACTGATCAGAAAGTACGGGTTGAGTAGTGGCAATGTTTGAGTCTCTCGCGGGTCACTCTGTTTGGGGTTTTCAGGTGGCTGAAAAAGTCAGTGAGGTCCGCGTGACTAGGATCAGACTGACATGTCTCAGACTTGTACCTATCGCAGAGCAGTCATTGCACAGGGTGATGAAGCACTGCTGGTCAGCTTTGGTACAGGCATGGAGACTCACTTGTAGTAGATCTGCAGATGGCAGGGCTATGGTATCACCACAGAACGAGGGGTCATCTGTGGCATCTGTGATGGTCAGTCATATGTCATGATGACGAATGAAGATGTACCAGAGTGATGAGGTAGAACATGATGAAGGTTGATCAAGCACAACAAGGGGCCCGGGGTGAGGAGGTCAGGTAAAGTTATAAAAGGAGTTGAGGAGTAAGAATGAAGAAGGGAAAGGGGCAAAGAGCGCTGCTCTTTATACAGCAAAAAAAGCCGGAATCATTTCGAGTCGCCGGTGCATGCGGCGCAGTGCGGTCCGGTGACCTGAAGCGAAGCGATCCTAGCCGTAGCATCTCATTCAAATGACGCCAGGTCTGCCTACCTTGCCTTAGCCGGACCCTGAACGGGAGCAAGCGGCTCCGCGAGTCCAATACTTTAACCCGCACGGAAGAGCGCTGTACGCCTCGGATCCAGCAAGTGCGGCCACTTGTTCGAAAGCGCTCGAGGCTCTCCATATGATAAGCTGGTCGTCTTGGTAAGACCTGTTCGGGGAAGCTGAAGAGACGCGAATGAAGGCCTCGGCTTGATAATCGGAGCTATCCGAAGAGGACGGCAGAGTTCTGGCCATGCGATTAGAGTTCAGGTACCATCAATCATTTTCATCACAGAAAAGTCATCATCGCGGTCTCGCGCCTGCGCTGCGCAGATGACCGAGCTCCACCATGTCGTACAGATTCAAAGGGGCAAACCCAATTTTCCGGCGTCTCATCAGAGGCAGGCCACCCGCGGCCGCTCCACGAGGCGCGCACGCGCTCGATAGGGGGTGTGGCGGTTGATGGCTATCGGGATCAAACCGGATCCGTACTGTGCGAAAGCGCTGATCAAGTGTAGACGGACCAGCGTAGCCTAGAGCTCTGTGATGTATTCCTTCAGAACCCAAGAGATGATATGCCCTAGCAGGGCGAGAACCGATGCAGCAGATCCAGCGACGTTTTCGGACATTTGAGACTGCGTCGCCCTTGCTCTCGCCTTTCGTGCGAAGTATGAGTTTGCAGAGGAGCGAGGCAGCAGCGGATCAGAGGCTACAGAACTCACCAGTGGGGAGACTTGCGTGATCCAAAAGGCATGCGGTGAGTGTGAGAAGCATCGAACTTCTCCAGTGGCGGCTGCTCGAATCTTGCTCGACGCTGTGATTTGCTGCTGGTCATAGAAAGTCCTCCATCATCATAGGCGCAGCAATACATCACCCAGCTCTCCAACGATACCGGCCCATACAAACCAGTTGCAAAAAGCCAATAAACCGCTCAAGCGCAGCAAGGAAAGCGGCATTATACCACTTGATGACCCATCGCACCACCCCAAACCACACAGCTTCCTTCAATACCGTCCCCACACTCCATGCCATCTCTCTATCAGGCTCGAGGCCGCGCCCGATCCGAGCGAGCTGCCATTCATGCCACATTGTTGAGACCCCTGCGCCGATCAATGGGATTGAGCTTCGCGATGCGTCGGGCTGTCCATTGCGCCCGCTGAAGGAGAGGAGACGGATGGCGGAGGTGGCTTTGGGGATGCTGTAGACCATCTTTGCATCTGCGTCTGGGATGGAGGGGTTCAGGATAGTCGAGATTGGGAAATAGGGATCAAGGCACGCAGGTCGACCGACGCCAACGAAATCACAAGCGTTCGTCCTCAGCGCATCACCCATCAATTCCCTTGAGCTCAATCCACCCGTCAAAAGCACCAATGGCTTCTCACGCGAAGCAACGATCGAACTACGCAGACTGCGAGTGAAATGCGCAAACATAGCTTGACGTTTGGAGCTGTTCGTCGAGCCGCTGCCGCTGCCGCTGCCGAGGAGATGGGATGGATCGGCAAACGCAGGTGTACTGTATGTCCCTCCTGATATCTCGATGATATGCGCTATGCGCCAGCTGATGATTTCGTGAATGTATGATGTTGCTTGGGCTTCGTCTAGGCCTGCTGTGTGTGAGTGGGCAGAAGGAGTTGCAGGGTAAACTTACCGCCGTGAATGAAGTCTGAGCAGTTGAGTTTGAGGCTGATGATGCAGTCTTCATCTACGCGATCACTGATTGAATGCAGGATCAGGTGAAGGAGGTGAAGTCTCAAGGGAATCCAAGGAGGAACGCCCTCGAGTGGTTCAGGATTGGGGTTCGTCTCCGACGTGTCAGCGAAGAGCAATGACACAACGCAGCAACGTACAAGAGGAGAGAGGTAAGCAGCCAAAAGATAACCATGAGCAGCATGGATCTGCACTCCATCCCACCCAGCTGTCCGCATAGCCATAGCAGCAACAACAAACTTTGCACCGATAGTATACCACTCTGCCCTCCCTACCTTCCTCGCACGACAAGGATACAAAATGCGGCTCAGCATTTTGGCGTATAGACTTGAGCCGAGTGATGGACGAGCGGCAATAGACGAGACGGCTTGGGTGAATGGAGCGGTGAGGGTTAGGATGTGCGATTGCAGACCTGGATGCGAGAGTTGAACTAGACCTTTGGGTCTTGGGTACGGGCTGCTGCTGCTGCTGCTCTGAAGAGCGCTGTACAGAGATTTGTAGGATCTGACGAGGTCACGATCGTAATGTATTATGACCATGTCGTGCATAGTCGCGAGTTGTTGTTCGTCAATCTGGACATTACCTGTTATCAGCTGCCATTCAGCACGAGAAACGCACCAGTGATCACTATACCCCACCCTCCTTCTCCCCATTTCTTGTACAGCGTCTCGTGATCTTTTGTTGGTAAGTAGCCCCATCCGATGCCTTCTTCCATCGCGACCTGTATTGTCATGAGCTTGTTTTTGATGGAAGACCTACCTTGACGAGCCTGTTTGGGATGATGATGCCATTGTATAGCGTGACGGGTTGCTTCAGGAGATCTATGCTGCTTCTTTGATTACGAGCTGACATGTCTGGAAAGCAATCAATTGCATGTCACCTTCTATAAGTCAACGCTAGCTGTTTCTGAGCTGCTCAGCATGCAGCTGCAGCTCTGATAGATGCATAAATCTTTCATGTGAGCTGTTTCACACTCCGTTTCGGAATTAGCCGAGCTCCAGCCGATCGCGAGTTACAGCAGCCTGCAGCAGCAGCTGCCAGCCTGATCCCAAGCGTTCTTCAACGTCGCTGTGATATATGGAACACATTTGCTTGCAAATGCGAGTATGGTCTGTCTACACAGTCCTCGCATAGTCGGTACCAAAAGGACTGAATCTCAAGACAGCCAATATGCCACTTTGGCACAAGTAGCCACTTTGCATTCAGACCGCGCTGAGCCTCTCTGAATCATTGCTGCTCAACTTCAGACCATGTCGTGGGCTACGAGATACACTATTAATCTGATATGAGCATGCAAGTCTGTGTCCCGACACGTTGTGAAGAACAACACAATGGTCTCTGCCATAACCCTGGCACCTCATTGATCGAGGATAAAATAGTCAACCCCGAAGCTCCGGTCGGGTTGGGGTTAAGCTCAAGTAGGATGATGCGTCGTTGATCAAGTGTTACAGAAACAATCAAATCATGCCTGTTTCAACCAAACTAACTAGCGCAGGTATGTTACAGACACCATCACTGGAAAGAGCGGGCTGACTTTACTTAGCGGGCACGCTCGCGTTGCTTTACGACGCAGATCAGGACTTGAGGAGTTATGCCATCCAACAGCTTAACACGATTATTCCGGTCTTTTGGGCAGAGATCAGCGAGGAGCTTCCGAGAGTGTGAGTACTGCTGTTAAGGGTGATGAAGGTGGTGCTGATGTGAACAAGAGAGCTGCTCGCCGACCCGACGTCAAAAGAGCTCCAGCCGGCCGATCGTCCATTGGCTTCGTTGCTCGTTTCCAAGATCTACTACTACTTGGGTATCATGGAGGAGGCAGTCAACTTTGCTCTCAAAGGGTACTCGGCGTTTACGCAGGAGAATGAAGGAGAATACACCGAGACTATCGTCGGTGAGTTGCAGCAGCTCGTATCTACGCGTCGTTCCCAAGCTGATCTCAAGCTACCTGCCTCGACCTCGCTATCGCCCACACATCCTCTGGCAAGACCGAACCGCTCCCAGAACAACTCGCACGCGTCGTAGAAGGTGTCCTCCAGAAAGGCACATTTGAAGGCGGCAAGCTTGCAATCGGTCTCGCACTCGCTCTCCGCAGACTCGACTTGATCGAAATGATCTACCTCTCTTCTCGTGCGCCAGCATCAACGTCTGCTGCTGCTGGCAAGCGTCCAACGCACGACGAGACGCTGTTGCGTTATGTTTTGGCTGAGCTTACTGGAGGTGCGGGTGGCAATGATGGGTTGCCGAACCAGATTCGTATCGAGCTGCTGCAGCTTCTCGTGAGGCTTTTCCTGCTTTCGCCAGAGCCGGATTACGCTTCTATCACGGCCATTTATCTCCAACTTGACGACGCTGCTTCGCTCGGCTCGACGTTGGCGTCTATCACCAATACTGCTGAAGCGTACCAAGTTGCATTTGACATTGCCGAAGCAGGGACAGTCGGCTTCCGCAAAGCTGCCAGCGATGCCTTCTCCTCTGCCGGTTCCGAAAGCGACGAGACCATCAAGGAGATTCTCAGCGGCGCACCGACCGCCAAATACTACATCAATTTCCTCGACAAGAACAACCAAACCGATTGGCTCATTCTCAAAAACACCAAAGACGCCATGGAAGATCGGTTCTCCATCTATCATTCCGCCATCACTTTCACCAACGCCTTTGCTAATTCCGGTACAACGCACGACAAGTTCCTCCGAGAAAACTTGGAATGGCTCGGTAGAGCGAGTAATTGGGCCAAGTTCTCGACCACTGCGGCCTTGGGTGTGTTGCACAAGGGATCGTATGTGAATGGTTTGAGGGTTGTCAAGCCTTATCTGCCTGGAGGGTCAAGTCCGAACAACTTTAGTGAGGGAGGGGCACTTTATGCGCTTGGATTGATCTTTGCGGGTGGCGAGGCTGGCGAAGCGGAGATGGGGGTGCTGAAGGACGGGATGAAGGAGGGCCAGGACCCTATTGTTCAGCATGGTGCTGCGCTCGGTTTGGGCTTGACGACGATGGCTTCGGGTGATGAGGGTGAGTGGCTGATTGTGTTGTTAAGGGTGAATGCTGATGGGCAGCGATCTACGACGAGATCCGGACTGCTCTGTTCCAGGACAACGCCACGGCTGGAGAGGCAGCCGGTTACGCCATGGGTCTCGTCATGCTCGGCACAGCCGCCGAGAAAGCAATCGACGAAATGTTGTCTTACGCTCGCGAAACCCAACATGAGAAAATCATCCGTTCCCTCGCCATCGGTCTCGCCCTCGTCATGTACCGCAAGCGCGAAGGAGCCGACAAGCTCATCCAGGAACTGTGCGATGAGAAGGACGCCATCCTGCGATATGGCGCCATGTTCATGATTGGTCTCGCCTACGTCGGGACGGCGAACAATGATGCGATCAGACGATTGCTTCATGTTGCTGTTTCGGATGTCAGTGATGATGTGAGAAGGGCGGCTGTGACGGCTTTGGGCTTTGTCATGTATCGAAACCATACGCAGGTTCCGAGGATTGTGCAGTTGCTGAGTGAGAGCTATAACCCGCATGTTAGGCATGGAGCGACGCTTGCGCTTGGTATTTCTTGTGCTGGGACTGGTCTCGAGGTGAGTGCTCTGGACTTTTTGGGAGCGGGGCTGATGTTAGGCTGCTGTTGACATGCTGGAACCAATGACGAAAGATCCAGTCGATTTCGTCCGACAAGGCGCCTACGTCTCACTCGCACTTATCCTCATTCAACAAACCGAGGTTCAATCGCCTAAATCCAAAACGGTGCGCGAAACATTCGCCAAAGTCGTTGCAGACAAGCACGAGGACCCGATGGCGCGTTTCGGCGCTTCGATCGCACAGGGCATCATCGATGCTGGTGGTCGGAACGTGACAGTCTCGTTGACGAACAAGGCTGGCGTACCGGATTTGAACACGATTGTGGGCTTGACGCTCTTTGTGCAGTTTTGGTACTGGTTCCCTATGGCTCACTGTTTGAGTTTGGCGTTTACGCCGACGGCTGTTGTTGCTGTTGATACCAAGCTGAGGGTGAGTTTTGCGATAGGGCAGGGACGGGGCTGATGGAGTTAGTTGCCAAAGGTCGAGTTCACTTCGCATTCTCGTCCTTCGACTTTTGCGTATCCTGCTATGACGCAGCCGCCTGCCGAGAAGAAGGCGACCAAAGTTGAGACGGCTGTGCTTTCGACTACTGTCAAGGCGAATGCTCGTGCCAAGACTAAGAAGGCTGCTGAGGGTGATACTATGGACACTGTGAGTTATCTGCAATGTAAATGCCAGAGCTGACGGTCAGGATGAGAAGCCGACGTCGCCTGTGGCTGAAAAGTCTGAAGAGGCAGCTACACCCCTCAAGGAGAAGAAGCCCGCCGAGCCTTCATCCCACGTCGTTGAGAACTTGACGCGTGTTACCCCTGCTCAACTGCCATACATCTCCTTCCCATCCAACTCGCGCTACTCGCTCGCTCGCCCATCCTCAGCACCCAAGAAGGGCAAGAAAGTCGCGACTGCCAACGATTATGCGCGGAAACCTAGTATCGCTGTTGGTGGAATTGTTGTGCTAGTTGATGCAGAGGATGTAGAGGGTGGAGAGTTTGTGGAGCTCAAGGAGAGTTTGTGGACTGCTCCTGCGCCTGCGCCGGCTGCTGCCACTGCTTCTGTGGCGGGTGCGGGGGATGTGGCGATGGGATCGAGCGAGGAGATTGAGGAGGCTGAGCCGCCAGCGCCGTTCGAGGTTAGTCCTTGAACTTTCTGTGCGAGTTATGCTGACATTCTTTAGTACCCTTTTGGTGAAGACTAGATGCTGTAGTAGATCAAGCAATGCCACGACATGACAACCAAGCTGATGACACTCTGCCTTCGTCCCGAAGTGTAAATGTACGCAGACTGACTGTGTTCTTCAGTCGGCACCCTTGTATTGTCTCACGGTGACCGCTGCAGCCGTGCTTGCTTGAGAGAGAGTTGCCACCCGCCTTCGCGTCTCGTGCAAATGCAAACCTGATCCGTGACTGAGCTGGGTGAGAGCATGAATGGCGAGGCGCTTTGGGAGAGGCCGTGTGCAGGTCTGAAAATCTTTATGCACCGTTACTCGAGTCACTCAGACTGGGAAAGATCGCAAATGGCAAGGTGGAGAGGGGAGGTGATACATCAAGGAGTAATTACACCCTCAAATAGCGTCAGATCGTTACGAGTGCGTTATGATAGTGTCGAGGATGGGAAAGCAACTACAGCGCTGCCCGCACCCGAAGCGGATGTGAGGCCTTGCGCTGCAGCAAGCCTGGAGAATAGCGATTCGGAATCAGACAAAAGCTCGCTAGGAGAGCCAAACTCTGCAACTCTGCCGTCTTCAAGCACCATGATCTGGGTTGTCAGCAGTGTTGTGGCGAAGCTGTACCTTATCATAGCCAATGATAGTCGCTGTCCCATTCATCAGCAAAAGCTACTGCGACCGGAGGTTCACTCACATATCCGATGTGCGACCGCTATGATGGTGGTGCTTTGCATCTGCGTTCCAACCACATCTCGAATCTTCTCATCCGTTATGTGATCCATACTGTTGGTCAGTAAGCCTTCATGTCGATCATGTCCCCACCGACATACCTAGAAGTGCTTTCATCAAGGACAACGACCGATCTGCGCCGGAGTAGCGCTCGCGCTAGGCAGAGTAGCTGCCTCTGACCTTTCGAGAAAGACTCCTCGTCGACAATCGAAAGACTTTCAAGCTTTTCCGGCTGATGCAGTGAGCGCGACACTGGCTAAGATCTCACCAGCTCCTTGATGGCATCCTCCATTGAAACAGATCGCAAGGCCTCCCATATCTCATCGTCGCTCCGGAGGCCTTCAATATCAAGATTGTCTCTGACCGAGCCTCGCCTACGTGTCAGCCGGTTGGCTGAATAATTCTTACCAAAGGAAAGGGTCTTGGGTGACAATGCTTCGGAGTGAGCAATCGACAAGTAGCTATGATTTACCTCATTGAGTCGCGAAGCTCACGCAAGCTAATTTGAGAGGTATCTACACCGTCGATGAGCACATGGCCTTGAACGAGCGCGTGATCTATAGCCCTGAAAAGCGCAAGCAAAGTCGAGGACTTCCCCGAGCCAGTCCTAACCAGGTCAGCGCCACACTTTTGAGCACGCAAGACTCGCCTTCCACAGATGCCCAACTTCGTCCCACCTTCCAAGCGGAATGATACGTCGTTTAGGGCCAAAGGCAATTCGTCTCTGTATCTCAGCGACACATTCCGGAACTCCACGGATCCTTCGGTCGGCCATGATGCGGCGCTGCGCAGGGAGCGCGAGTCATCGTCCAAGATCGACTTGGCCGACTCTGCGGGAAGTTTGGCGAATTCATGTATTCTTTCGAGGCTCTGCGCGATCAGCAATCATGACGAACTCAAGAACTCACGACGAGAGAGTTCTCCACCTCGGCGTAGGTGATCATGGTTCCCATGAGGGAGGCTGATGGGTGAGCAGTCTGTGAATGGAGTCGTTGACTCACCAGCGAGTCCGGTGATTTGAGACTGATCAGGTCAGCACGCTTTCAAAAGCTTGATCACGGATTCACCATTGCTACGCCCAGGAAGGACGCCGACGTTGATTTCCGCAAGGCAACAGCAACTGGATAAGCCAATGGCCAAGACAGCCGTGAGCCAAGTGAGAACTACTCGCAGGAACAGCTGCCCGGCCAGTCGGAACCAGTACGGCGA
The DNA here is from genome assembly GCA_001600035.1 of Holtermanniella nyarrowii. Classification (NCBI taxonomy): domain Eukaryota; kingdom Fungi; phylum Basidiomycota; class Tremellomycetes; order Holtermanniales; genus Holtermanniella; species Holtermanniella nyarrowii. Next base: position 124,310 of record BCIT01000015.1, read on the forward strand.
TTGACTAATTTCATCAGCTCCGACGCGCAGAAGTAGATCCACCTTCTGTTCAGTAGCTCCTCTGATTTGGTAGAGAAGAAGAATCCGGCATGGAAAGCCCGAACACTTGTCAGGCCGCCAACGGTGGTTGAGAATAGAGTATATAGCTGACGGATGAGCCTTAGAGACCAATTTGACTCACAGGACTGGTGGAACCCAGATGCAGGCGTTGCAGTTGCTTCACGGATCAGTGACAGATCATCCGGTCATAGCGTGTCCTCGCACCTTACTTGTTGCAACATAGAAGCGGAGGATCAGCCCAAAGACAGGGAAGACGACGAGAAAGCTTATGCCCAGCCAAGGAGTGGCGATGAGAATAAAGACCAGTGTCGAAATGAGTGAGAACAGTGACAAGACTAAGCCCAGAAATGAAAGAGGGAAGGTGCTGATCTGATCAGAAACATGCTGAGCAGCCGATACAGGTGACTCACAAATCGGCTGCCTGGATGTCTGCCCGATATCAGCACTTGAGAGTGTCTTGAGCTTACCCTGGGAGAAACGATTGAGAATCTTGCCAGCCGAATTGCGGTCTTGACGGTCAGCACCTTGGTCGCGCTTGATGACACGCACGGAAGAACGAAGGAGGTGAGCTCAGCAGACCAGTGAGCTCCGCAGAGTGTATAGCTCTGGACCACGTCAGTTGCTAAGATCATTTCCATCGGACTTGCCTAGATCCCCGCTGCGTGAGAACGACAGCAAAGTAGAAGAAAGCAGCGAATGTCAAGATGATTACAGCAATGGCGATTCCAACATATCCTCTGACGTTTGCGTCAGCGGGCGCACGCCATCATCGATCACTGACCCCATCCAGTTGGCAAAGTTGTCATCATTGACATTTGTGGAGAAATCTATTCGATCAGCGATATCCTTGCCAACAGCTTACGCTTGAGAAAGCCCTGCATTCCGCCATTGGCAGCGGAGAGAAGCATCACGAGACCGAGAACGGTCAAAGTGCGCAGACGACCGACAGCGCCGAAGAAGAAGCGCAAAGCATCACCTTTACGCGTCGAGTCATTAGACCAGAGCATCTCTTCGTCTTCTTCATCTCCTTCGTCGATCATCTCATCACTATCGGCCTTGATGAACTGCGAGACGGCGTCCACCCCAGATCTGGCAGCTAGAGCATAGGTCTCGCCTGAATCTCGTAGCTCTTGGAAGGTGCCAAAGTGAGTTGCTCGTCCATCATCAAGGACAAGCACCTTGTCAGCCTTCTCAAGGTGCTGGATCGCATGGGTGACAAGGATAGTGGTCTTGCCCTTCAGAATACCCCCAGTATCGAAGAGACTACGAAAGACTGCCAAGAGTTAACAACCCCTCATCCGCGGTGACACACCTTGCGACTCGGTCTCCCCATCCAATGCAGAGAATGTGTCATCGAGCAGTACGAGATCCGCATCTGCGTATAAAGCGCGAGCAAGACTCTGAGAAATCAGCCAGCTGGTAATTGGTAGTAAGAACGCACGAGGCGCTGGCGTTGCCCTCCGGACAGGGTGATGCCTTTTTCTCCTAATATGGAGAGCTCGCCTTTGGTCAGGCGCCCGATGTCACGATCAAGAGCACAGGCCGTGATCACTCGCTGTAGACAAGCGCGATCATAAGGCTTATTTAGCAGGACGTCTGACAAATCAGCTTTGCAGATTAGTCAAACGCACTGTCTCGGATGGTACCAGGAAAGACGAAAGGCGATTGTGTCACGATGGCGATCTACGCTCGTCAGCGAAGTTCAGAAGTGGTCCGTACAGTCCGGGCATCCACGTCACGTTTGCCACCAAGAGAAACCATTTCACCCAGAATGGCCATGAGCAATGATGATTTACCGCTTGCAACAGGACCGATGACCTACAGGAGTCAGCTTTGACATGTTTGGCATGACCCACCATTGCTAGCTCGCCGGCAGCGAATTCGACGTCCATGTCATGCAAGACAGTCTTCTCAGTGTCCCACCCAAAGTTTCCGGTGATCTTGACACTTGCGGGAACGGAATGAGGGACATGCTGTAGAAGTGTGTCTGCAGGGTCTTTGGATTCAAGCTCCTCAGGTGGCGACTTTTCATCTTGAACAGCAGATGCGAGGGTAGTTTCTGGCAGCAGTATGAACTCCTGCACTGTGATCGTCAGTCAAATGCAGTGGGGATCTGACAACGTACAACGCTTCAAGGAAGCCCAACCACCAAGCACAGCCGCTGTCTCGTCAGATGCCGCGCATACCCCCGGTCGAACATACGCAGAGCCTGTCCGATCATCGCAACTGGCTCGCTGAGCAAGTTGACGATGGTGATGATGGTGAAGATCCTCGTAACATCCAGGGGTCCGTTACCTTTCCCTGCGCGTTCCACCATGGGGTAGAAGCCAATGGTCACCAGCCCAGCGAAAGTCTGGGCAACCGTCGCCAACGAAATGGCTGTGATGAAGGCGAAGCTAGCAATGAGTACTTGATTCTCGGTCATGACCACGTACTAGAACTTGCGCAAAGCAGTTGTCTCCTTTGCTCTAAGTTTGGTCACTTTGGCATGCAGGAATCGCTCGTAAGCGCCAAGCTTGATTGGCAGCAACTGTGAGAAGATCGACGTCTGCCGATGTTAGCAAATTGACGTTCACAACACGCACAAGAAGCTTGATCCTGTTATCGACAGCTCCAAGCCATGCCGTCTGCAAATCACCGATGGGCTTTGCCGCTGCTCCTGAGCCGTTGTCAGCTATAGTCATCGTCAAGGTGATAGCTCACCGGCAAGGAATATGATAACAAAGACCAGCACGAATGGTGCAAACATGGCGTACGACGCTTGGAACCACAACAGCGTCAGACCCAAGGCCATGGACAACAAAGCCGCCCCTAAAAGTCAGTCCTCTGGCTACTTGTGGGCACGTACAAAGCTCATGGATAATCTCCAAGACACTGACCACCCTCTCAGCATCCACGCTAAAGTACGTAGTCGCCGCGCCCTTCACTTTGTCAGTACCAAAGAACCGCCGACCGCCGACAGAAACTCACTTGACCAACTTCCCTCGCCGCTGTCGATGTCAATCTCAGCGATTTGCTGTATAGAACTCCAATCAGTGCTGCGCGGTACTCGACGCTGATGTTGAATGTCTTCTCCCAGTAAAAAAACGTGGCAAAGGCCATTCCGGTATAGATGAGCACAAAGCCACCGACCAGAGCCCAAGCGCGCTCTTGCGGGATCGATGGGTCGGCAATGAGTTTGGTGATATCTTGGACCAAAAAGACTTGACCTGCATCTCATGAGTACCACATCAAGAAACATGTCAAGTTGAACGTACCGAATGTGCAGAGTACAAGGAGGATACGCGGAGGAATAGGTGTCAAGATTCGAAGACCAAAAGCGCTCATGCTGGCCTTTAGCAAATAGATCGGAGATTTCTTATCAGCTTTGGCCATCGAGGCTGCGAGCTTGGCTGTAGCAGGCTTGGCAAAGACGTGCGGGGGCAGCTCGGTGAGATCGTCCATCGTCAAGCGTCTCTTGTAGCCTGTGTACAGCAGTCGGATGGTATGTGGGAAGAATGCGCGGAGGAAGAACGAGGTCGAACTGTTAGGAGGGTACACCTGTCTTTCAGCTAGTTCCGCTCTACGAGTTGCACTTACCGAGTATTGCTTTCGGAGAAGGCGTCGCTTGGAGATGCTTTCCACTATGAGTAAGGCAAAGAGAAAAGCCACATTGATGGACTTGACAACCACCAGCTCGGTCGATATGCCAATGGCTGAGTATGTCCGAAGTTCAGCAGTGCCGAAGAGTCCAAGGGCAAGGGCGTAGCAAGAAATCAGGGTGCTTGGGGCAATGTTCCGATAGTGTTCCAATGTGATTACAGGCAGAATAATGCACTGGTGGTCAGCTTTCCTCCGTCGACTTAGATAGACACACTGCCGCTAGGAGATGCATGACTGAAGATGCGGTTGTCGTGGCGCCGTCAAGCAAAGGGACCTTCCTCATGACGGAGATCAAAGCTGCGCAAGTGGCGAGGTAAGCCAAAGCGAAAAGCAGCTTGGTGGCGGCATGGAGGTCAAGCTTGCTCTTAGTCTTGACTGATTTGCGAAGCAGATAAACAATTCTCAAGCCGGCGAGAAGCAGCATCAAGACATTGGGGAGGATGGATAGGATACTGGATATCAGCTCGTCCAGATCGACGCTCACGTCTTTTCAAATCTGACAGTACTGCAGTGGATCAGCAGATTATTGCAGTGGCTAACTTACAAGTCCGCAGGCCTGCAAGCTGTGCCAGGGCCAAATGTGTTGTCATCATAGCACGCTGCCGAGCCGTCGTGCGGGGAAGCTGCAGTAAGGTCCATGAAGCCAATAAGGGCTCCATAGCCAGTGCCTTCTGCATCTTATCTGGGAGATTCTAGTAGACCAGGAGATGTTAGGAATGACCACTGCAGCTGTGTACGCCCTAAACAATTCGATAGCTTGGTAACCGCACAGAGGCACGGCGGCCGATCGGCAGGATGAGATCTGTTGCGTATGCGAGTGGATCTATGTTGTTATTGTTTCTAGATTGAAGTAGCTGAGATGGAAATCCTCATCACGGAACAGCTATGGGGAAAGCCTCAAGATGCAGATATAGCTAGCTATAGCTGACCTGCAACATATTCGGCGGCCTCGGCCAGAGTGACGCGCGTATACGCACGCTTCCGGCATGAAGGTGCTTTTCATGTGCAGGTGATTAAGCATCAACGCGTACGCGAGTGGCAACTTGAGCCGTTCCGGTGGCATAGTTGGTATGGATCTCCGGCCGACGTCCGCGCCGCGACATGAGGACCATGTAAAGAGTGTGATGCATCCTGCATCAACAAGCGGCTGATCAGGACCACAACGTGGCCTGGAGCTTGCCCCTAGCTTGTGCCACGTGAACGTGCCTTTCGGGTCGCACTGCCCTTGCGTTTCACTTCTGGCGCAAGCAGTCATCAAAGTCCTACCTTGCTTGAAGCAAGCCTTGGTGATCAACATTTGTGACTGGTAAGCAGAGTAAGTGATGAGCTCTCATCATCTTGACTCGTGTGTCAAAGGCTCAAAGAGGATATACTTCTCCTTTGCGGGAGCATCCCTTATGCGCCGGAGCTCGTTGCTCCCCGAGTACCCCATCTGACTACTCCAAGCACAGCAGTTCCAAGATATTGAAAAACAATAGCATGTCCCTCCAAGGTCAATCATCTCACATCTCTGCCGTGGACAGTCGTTCAGCGACCCTCAAAGTGATTCACTACAAGCATGTCAAGAATCAAAATCATACTTGGGTCACCCGCAGATGGGAAGAGGACGCACAAGGCAACGAGACCTCTGTCTGCGATTATCAATATCTCATGACCCTTCAAGATGTGCTCCGTAGTAGTCGGTTCACGCAGAGACAAGTGCTTTGGATTCATGGGGCTCCGAGGGATAGCATTGCGAGCTGAGAGCTTTGGTAGTTTTCTGTCGATGAACTTGGCTCGCCTGTGTATAGCTTGACCTAGGTAAATGACCGACAACAGCTGGCTGGCCGCCCTTGACTCGGGTGTCCGACTCGGGTGTCCGATACGGTGGAACCCGTCGCTCAGGATCAACGACGCTCTTGTAACCCTGGCTGGCAAAGCGTCACACTGGCATTGCTAGAAAGTACTACGATCACAGTACAAGTAGCTAGCTTGAGGGTCATGCATTCCAGCTTCTGCGACGCCGAGGCCTAAATTGCGCGTTGATGACGCGTCATCCGTGCCTGTCCTCAACATCAACAAGATCACGTGTAGGTACGATCGCCAGCGGCGGCATCGACAACTTGACTTTACTTGTTCCATTAGGATATGCTTGGTAGATTAACAACAAGATCATTGAAAACAAGTTATATGCCTCAATTAACATTGACAGGAGCAGCTGGAAGCTCAAAGGTATTGTCACTGGGTAAAGAACCGGTCAAAGAACAGAAGAGATCTATGACCAAGTCACCAGCCAAGCCAAAGGGTAAGCCTAGCATTACTACACGTACGTATGGAAGCTGACAGCCTCAGGTCAGCCAGCCGCAAATGCGCTGAAGCGTTCACATTCACCAGACGGAACAGGCGGAGTCGCAGGCGCAGGTGCAGACCAGAAACGGCACAAGAACGCCTACGTTCAAAAAGGCAGAATCGCATCTGAGGAAGTCGGCCAGAAGGCCAATGAGGACCCATTCTTAGCGCAGCTTGAGCGCTTGATGGAAAGTCAGCGCAAGTGGAATGGGGACGAGGGTGAAGCTGTCGTGTTTTGGATGCGCATGGTGGATGTTAGGAGTGAGTTATCACCAAGGAGAGGACGGGCTGATGGACAGTCGATGATAGTCGTGGACTTGAAGCTGCTTCGAGCTTTGCGCGTGGACAGGGTTTACCGCTGGTTGTGCTGTTTGTACTTTCACCGGGCGATTTCAGAATGCACGATATCAGCACCAGGCGGATTGACTTTGTACTGCGTAATCTCACAAAACTTCAGGTAAGCAATCACATTCAAGTATCTTCCCCTCACACGACAGGGCGAGCTCACGAACCTAAACATTCCATTGCACATTATCAGCCATTCAAAGCGCCGCGAGATCCCCTCACACCTCATCAACTCTGTCCTCCCCAACACATTGAAAGCCAAACACGTCTTTGCCAACATTTCATACGAAGTCGACGAGCTCCGTCGTGATATTGCATGTGCCGTCGAAGGTAAAGAGAAGGGTGTCAAATTTGAGTTTATACACGATCGACTGGTCGTCAAGCCTGGGACTTGCAAGACAAAGCAAGGCAAGCCTTATGGTGTCTTTAGGTGAGTTCTTCCCAACTGAACCAATGGCTGACCTTGAGCCCTTATCAACGTACATGGGCTGCGCTGGTCACATCGGACAAAAGCTACTTGATGGAATCACCGAGACCGTCGGCGAATCCCATGACAATGCCTGTTTGGTGTACAGAGCTGTTGAATCAGACGCCTGTGCCGGAGAGTGTCGAGGGCTTTGAATGTAAAGACCACGACCGGATGAACGAGCTTTGGCCTGAAGGGACTGACATGGCGATGAAGGTGAGTCAATGACTGCGCAAGCAGCTGATGGAAGGTACTGGACCGTTTCCTTAAGACCAAAGCACGCGTATCTCAGATCGCACTTGTCTCGCCACTTACAGAAGGCGTAGTCGAAGACCCCAAACACTCGCGAATCGCAGAATACGGAGACGGCCGAAACCTCGTCGACAAGGATTCATCCTCCAGAATCAGTCCTTATCTCTCCAGCGGCGTCGTCAGCCCTCGTATGGTGCTGAACGCAGCTGCTAAAGCCACGAAGGGAAAGCTTGAGTTTGGGAGGGATACTGGTCTTGGCATGTGGGTGCAAGAAGTTAGCTGGAGAGACTTTTATACAACTGTTATGGCCACTTGGCCTTCTGTGGGTATGGGCCGACCGTACTTGGAAAAATTCCAGGATGTGCAGGTGAGTCACTTGTTTGTGGTGAAGCGCAAAGCTGATGGCTGGCAGTGGGAGGTCAATGAGGAGCTTCTGCAGGCTTGGAAGGATGGACGGACAGGTGTGCCAATTGTTGATGCTGCTATGCGCGCCTGTAAGGAGCATGGTGAGTATTGCGCTTCTGGATAACACTCCGTTGCTGACTTGGAAGGATGGATGCACAATCGTCTCCGCATGATCGTCGCGTCTTATCTCACCAAAAACCTACTTGTCGACTGGCGTCTGGGAGAAAAGTACTTTATGGAGACTTTGATTGATGGCGAGCATACTGCCAACAACGGGTGAGCTAGACTGCAAGTCAGCAGTGATGATCCTAACAAGCGCAGCGGGTGGCAATGGGTAGCAAGTACCGGCACGGACCCACAGCCCTACTTTCGCGTCTTCAACTGCACTAGTCAGTCGGAGAAGTGTGATCCCACAGGAGCGTACATTCGTCAGTGGGTGCCGGAGCTCAAGCATATCAAGGACAAGACGATTCATGAGCCGGCCCAGAGAATGACGGCTCAGGCTTTTAAAGCGACGGGCTATCTGAAGCCGGTCGTTGACCACAAGGTGACCAGAGAGCGCGCGCTGTTCAGGTATAAGAACGTGGGGATGAAGTGATGCATGTCTTCGGCTTTCTACAGCGGTAGCGTCATTAGCATCACAGCGGCATAAATGATAGGGCTGCCCATTGTTTTCCCTCCGGGTGGATGTAACCGAATGTTGGTGGCTTGGAAACATAGTTATCCAGAGAATCATTTCTGGCCAAGAGAACGCGGCGATCTTCGTCCGGCAGCACGATGCTGTCGTTTGTCAGAAGCAAGTTGACGTACGGTCTCGCAGTGTTTGCTGCTGTCACACTTTTGTCCCATACTCCGGTGACAAAATTTCGTGTATACTCAGGAAATACCTGACCTGAGGCGCTTTCGATGTTAGTCCATGCTCTTAAGAAGCGAAGACCTTGATCCGCGGCGGTCTGGACTTCTTGACATGACAGCGAGGACTGAGTGGTCATGATTGAGATAGTGGGTGAGCGTCGAGCATGAGAACGCCTGGTACTTATGCGCCTACCGTGATGATTGGGGAAGGCTTGACTGACTCGTATTGCAATATAGCTAAGCTCAATTCAGCATTGTTTGGCATTCAAAAAGGATTGAGATGGACAGATTCACTCGCAAACTTCATTGGGCTAATCCTCTTGATTGCAATCAGACTGGACCCAGATCCTTTGAGGCAAATTGTGCAGCTAAATATCACACACAGCAACCTGACCGAACTGAGCTGCGTTGGAAGCAATTTTCATCTCGTGACATGATACATAAAAATGTTCAAATACCGCGCCAGCGCTTCAATAGCCACCAGCCCAGCCCAACACCGACCGCACCGCTGACCAAAGCCCGAATGATAATCGCAACGACAAGGGCCTGCCTGACCGCCGAGTAAAACGTAGCAAGCGCCGCTCCAGACCAATTTGTCCGCCGATCACTCGCCTTTGAAGGCCCTTTCAGTGATGCCTCCCAGCCTCGGATGACAGCGCGGTAGCGTCTACCAAAGACCCAAATCCAAAAATTGACATCTGGGTAGGAGAAGCGAGGGAAGACAGAGGTGAGGCCTGGCCCGACGCCTCGGCGTTGCGTTACGGGGGGTGCTTTGCCTTTAGTAGAGCTTTTGACCGCAGGCTGGGTCTGGGTGTTGATCTGCGTTTCGAAAGATGAGGCGACGGTGACTGGCGTACGAGGCTCGAGAATTCGGCCTGGAGCGATCTCAAAGCCCGTTGCCGTAGAAGTTGAAGGGGACGCCAGTGGGTTGGGTGACATGAGTTGTGCCGGTCGTACGAGCGGAGATGAATCGGGTGTGGGAAGGTGAGACATGAGATCCCTGCAGGTCAGCACGAGGCAGTAAGCAGACGTGAGACTCACAAGGTCATGCCGAGACTCAAGCCCCAGAGTCTCAAAACCCTTCTCTTCTCTTCTGGGTGATACCAGCTGCCAGCACCTTCATCCAGCGTGTCAAACTCTGCCACGTCGACCCCGCGCGCCACATGATCTGGCTCATCGGGCAGCAAGACGGCGCCAAACTTCATCGAGCCAACGAGACCCCTCAAGATAATCCGTACGAGGCGGTTGCGAGGGGATAGACGAGACGAGATGTCAATCTCAATCTGAGTCCATTGCGAAGGGGAGAAGGGTGGAATGAGCAGAGGGATGGGGATCCAATGCAAAGACGCTACCTCGCTCTGCCAGCGTCAGCTTGCAGCTCCAATGATGTACTCACAGCTTGCAGCTCAGGCTCAGGGGAGTACGGGGACGTTTGTAGAAACACTGCATGGTCAGTTATATTCCAAGCTATTGCGTCGATGATATCCCCACTTCCAAGTTACAACTGCAGTCGCCATTGAACCCGCGGGCGCAGGTCACGTCCCAGCAACGATAGAGTGGACAGACCTCGTCGAGCAGCCAAGACACGCTCCACAGAACTACTGACAATTTCAGTGTCTCCTGCAGCTCTTGACTTTGTCTTTGATCAAGCCCTCGCGTCGAGCTACGATACGAGCTCAACTCGGCTGCAGGGTCCATCGACGAGCCACGCACACATTCGCGCGGAAGCGGACGGGCCTTTCTAGCTCATCGCCCCGTTTCTGCCAAGCATGAGCTTCCTACACCCTTCTTCTTATCGAACCTTCTTTCTATCAATGATGATGGCATGCAAAGATCGAAGCTACCTCTGTACAATGAAGTAGAATGGTTTCATCGCGAGCTTGTGGCTGCAAATAATTGGACAGAGCTCAGGAGACAGCCAGAGCTGTGCGACAGACGCGCAGCACAACTGCATTCCGACAGCTCACCGATTGATTTCTGCAGCGCTTGAATTGAACCTCACTGGCTCGCCGTCCCCTTACCAGCATGAAGCTGCTGGTAGCGGATAGCCTCCGCAACTGAGCTTGCAACAGTTCTGCTTGGACTTGTGCTGGTTCTCGTACAACCAACACTGTCAGAGACCAAGGCCGTCTTCAAGCTGCCTTGCTCTCGAAACGCGCAGATGCCATTGGCGAGAGGACTCTGAAGAGGATAACATCTAACAATGACGTTGCAAAGCTGCACTACGTGAGAGCAGCTTATAGGCACTTGACTTAGCTAGATCCTGCTTGTCCTCCTCTCGCCCTCACACCCACACTCGCAATGACCTAGAATGAATGAATCATCTGCACATCCATGTCTAATCTTCAAACTCGAAGCTCAAACAAGTCGACAGGCAGTACAACAGGAGACAAACGAAGGTGTTGGGTCTCACTGAGCTGCACGGCAAAGACGCACTTGTCACACCGTCATGCGAGCCTGACGATTGGTGGAATTGAATTGCAAGCCCTTGTGCTTTACAACTTATAAACTCCCACCCAACGGAGTCCTCGCGACACGAGCAGAAAGATCCAAGAAGCTGCACGGACCAACGTCAAGCCGCGCAAAGTGCGCCGCTCTTGACGTTCTCTCTCTAGCTGATTGACTTGTCCTGAGCACCTTGCGCTCGCTGCGGTTGAGCGCGCGACTGATGATGCTGTGCTAAAGTCGCAGCTGATTCCGCGTCAGCTCGACTGCTACCACAGCAGTCTAGCCTAGGTCGCAAATCAGCTGTCAGATACGCCATCGAATTAAAGAGTTGAGATTGAGCTGAAGCCGTCATGAAAGCCGCGCGACGAACGCAGGGAATGAGACAAGGCTGACAGCTCATCAATCTCCTGCTGACATACTGCAAATCAGCTCGCTGTCCTGCAGCTTGTCATCACCGGCGCGAAGCTAAAGCTGGTAATGTTGCACAGCGCATGTATACAGCTGAGCTTGTGCCGGCCGCGTCGGCACTGCCCAGCGTGCGTTCCAACGCCGACCCGATCAAGTTTGACCTTGACATCATGATGTGATATGACAAGAGAGACGAGGAACGCTGGTTACAGCTGATGAGTACCTTTGTCAAGCTGCGCTGTATACGCGCACCTAGCCGGTACCTCAAGCTATTTCGCTTCCTCTGACATCTTGTCCATTCTAGATCAATCTCATGCCCCTTTCTGCAACCTCACCCACGCGTACGCAAAGCACTCACCAAAAGGACTCAGAATCATCAAGAGCCTCTTTCCCAAACTAGTCGTGATCTCTCTATCATCCAACCTTCCCACCAGCCTCCAATCTCTTTCTTCCGCCAGATCCACACCAATCTCTTCCCACGTCTCTCTCTGAGCTGTATACAACGCCGAAGTATCAGTCTGTTCCTGTCGACCGCCTGGAAAGGCGATATGTGAGGAATAGCGGTCTGCTGGACGGGATTTTCGTCGAATGTAGAGAAGTTCGGGTGTTGTTAATGGGTGGGAAACCCATGCTTTGTAGGCTTAGAATGTGTGGATGGAAAAAGGAACGTACGGAGTTGGAAGAATTCTTCAATGGATAGACCGTTTCCTCTTTCGTTTTCTGGAATTTGGAGGTCTGCGGGTGGTTTCAATCTATCTGATGAGCTCTGTCACTTGTACAGCATCCCCACTGAGCCTACAAAAGCTCTATATCGGTTTGCAGGATCGCCACTGACCTGATAATCAACGCTACACTCGCCCGTCTCGGCTGAGTTGGCGGTGAGAGGATCAATCTCGGTGGAGTACTGCGTACAGACAGTAAAGCTGATAACAAGTTGGGTGTTGAAGCAGCTGTTGACATGTTAATAATGTATGGTATGGTGTATGGTGTATGACCTACTTGCTTGAACCATCTTATGGGGCACGTGAAAAGGTTGGCGGGTGGTTCTTGCTGCGCTGGTGCTGGTGCTGATGGTCGTAGCAGAGACTGATAGGCTCGTCTCTCGCACGCCTGTTTAGGGTTGCTATGTTAGTTTCAGTGCTGTGCCTGATGATAGATTCTATTACTAAAATGAAACGAGGTGAACCTTCCTTTGTGGAATTTGATCCCGCGTTGGGGAACCTGGGGCCCAACGACAGTCAACAGGCCTATGTGCATGCCTGGAGAACGTTCTTTACATATTAGTAGCGCAACAGCGAGCCTACTCATCATTACACGTCATGACATTCGCGACGCGAGCTGACGCGTTTAACCCGCGACTGACTTTACCTTGATCAAACTGACTCGCAAGCAATCATGTCAGCAGTTGACCTGATCAAGGATGTCGAGAATCTCGTCAAGGAAAAAATGGCAGCGTGCGTCTTATTCACCGAGTCCGCTGCGACCCGCTCCCTCGTTCTCATGTTTACTGACGAGCAGGTATGACCCTTCGCACGACTGGGCGCACGGTAAGCAGAGCAGCCGATACAGCTAGACCTCAAGCTGAGATCAGTCCATCGCGTCAGACAAACTGCGTTGCGGATCGCGGACTCCATGCGCGGGACCGAACATGAACCAGATCGTCTAGTCGTTGAACTCGCAGCTTTGTGTCATGATCTGAACGGTATGTACGAGCTACGAGAATTTTGATTCCTCGTATACCAGTATGATTCGCAGCTGACAAATAAGATGGCAAGTGATGTTCCAGCGCAAACATCATCAAAGCATTCTGACACTATCAGCGAAATATAAAGCAGAAGCTACCCTCTCCACCCTCCTAACACCAATCTTCACCTCGTCCTCCCATTCTCGAATCCTTAGCCCAGCTCAAGCCCAACAGATCCTAGATCTCATTCCACTCGTATCCTACAGTACCGAAAAACGTCGGCGCGCCCAGTCCCAGTCTCAGTCCCAGCCCCAGCCCCCAACAGACACCATCGAATTACACTGCGTACAAGATGCAGACCGACTAGACGCCATAGGCGCCATTGGCATCTTACGATGCGCAGCATTCAGCGGTGCAAAAGGGAGGATCCTACTTGGGAAAAAAGATGGCGAGGAAACAGCTGAAGCGCATTTTTATGAAAAGCTTTTAGGCGTTGGAGATTGGTTAAAGGTGCGTTTGACCTGTTTATTTGTTGTTGTCTTCTGATGGGATTAGACGGATTGGGCGAGGAAAGAAGCGGAGAAAAGACAGGAAACGGTGAGTACCACGAGCTCGGCGGCTGAGCGGGGTTGCATTGGAGAGTCCGGATACTGATGGATAGATGTTGGTGTTTCTGAAAGCGCTGGATGATGAAGCTGAGATGCTGCACGGCTGAGCGAAAAGCAATGCATACTATACATATAGCTATAAGCTGCAATTGCAAGCTGCAGCTGCACAGCAAATCACACCCAGAAACCCGATTTAAGACTACGAGCGATTCGAAACGGACACCAGATCGAACAATGCTGCTTGGAAGTATTGCGTTCAATGCAGTCATTCAACGGTGAGTCTTCAAAGTGTCTCATCCAGAGCTTGAGATGCTGACACATCAGTGTTCTTTCATCGCCAGATCGACTGACGTTGAATTGCCTAACCTTCCGACGAACTTGCTTACGTCGCGCGGCCGCTTTACCACTGGACGAATGGAGTTGGTATCGCTTGCTAGACTGATTCAGTATTTGTCGAAATCTGCTTCCAACTCCGCATGGCGGACCGTACACAGCGGCACGTCGTGAGCCAGTTGTAGGACTCTCTGCTTGAACGGAAAGCTTGCTTGAATGGTGAGTATTAGCCGTGCGGCTCACTTACTCTGCCTTGTTTCCCAAGTTCGGCCGATACACCTCAGTCATCTCTCCATCAATCAAGACATGATCCGTTCCATCGGGGAGCGATGGCTCTGGCAGGCCGTCTATCTGATGAAGCATACCGGGTCTATGCGCCACTGGTCTGTACTTCCCAAAAGACTCCTTTCCGAGACTCTCGAAGCAAAAGTGCTTGATCCAACCCGGAAGTGGTCAGTCATCTACTTCAGTGGGTTCTGCGCTTGATTTTCGTGGCGGGAGTGATCTTGTCAGCTTTCTTTCTCTTCTGGGACGGTGCAGCGGTCATGTCGTCGGAAGACTTGCGCTTGATCGAAGCGATTTTGTCTTTCAAGATTTTGATATCGTCGTTTTGATGCTTGACAACGGCCTTGAACAGTCTGCGCATCTTTATTAACGGCGAATTTGGAACTGATGCCTCGAGCTCGTTTAGCACGCCCAAGCTCCAAGAACACTGAACGACCGCATCGGAATTTCCAAACCCTAAAGAGCGTCAGTTTGCCACAAACTCAATAAAGCTGCTGTACTGACCTGAGCTGCAGCCATCGCGTACTCTCCAATGAGCTCGACCATCCCTTCTTCGCCATGCTTGCCCGCTTCCCTCGCAAATAATTTCGTCGTCAAAAACGCACTAGACGACGCTCGAGGCATCAGTTCCGAATTCGCCGTTGAAAAAGATCGGCAAACTGGTCAAGGCCGTTGCCAAGCATCAAAGCGACGAAATAGCGATATTGAAAGATGAAGTCGCTAAGTCGCTTGAATAAAGCGCAAGGTTTCCGACGACATGACCGCTGCACCGTCCCAGAAGAGAAAGAAAGCTGTCAAGGTCACTCCCGCCACGGAAGTAAGCGCAGAACCGCTTGCAACTGCGCTGCTGCTGCTGCTGCTGCTGCTGCTGCTGCTGCTAGCTAGCTAGCTATATAGTGTTGCAATGTTGCACTGTGCAGCTGCTACATTAAATTCTTTCTGCGCGCGCGAATGATCTCTTTCACATGAAAACATATCAAAACTTATCTATGCCCCACTTGCCACCCGCGCCGCCGCTGCTGCTTTCTTCTCACTCCGTTCATAACTTAATCTTTTAACAATGTCAATACCGTACGTAGCATAGTATACCAATTGATTCTTGAGGAGAAGCTAACTGTGTACAGACCTAACTATTGGACACCAGAAAATATCGATATCGCAACACAAGGCGCGTTACTCTTCTTTCAAGTTTACTATGAGACATTTGATGAGCCCACACGGCGTGCGACGGTGAGTGACTGTGTGAAGAGAGGCTCATCGTGCTGATTGAATGATGTAGATACTCAAAATGTACAGTCCTGCAGCGAGCATTATCTGGAATGGGAATCCAATCAAAGGCTTGCCCGCAATAGAGGCTTTCGTTGCTGCCATGCCGCTCAGTCGGCATGACGTGCAGTGTGTCGATTGTCATCCACTTGATGGTGAGTACGGCTTCTATCTTGTCTTCTCACAGCGCTATTCCGCGACAAAGACCATTCCTTGTCTTCAGCTAGGGCGGCCTTGAGCTACATTTTCGGGATCCGATGGTACCGCTCGGTACTTTTGAGACCTCGGCTGTAGCTTCGGTGGTCGCATCTTTAGCTGCTCCATCTCCCTGGTTGTGCATGGCCGCATTGGCCATATCAAGCTATGGAGTCGAGCAGGCAGACAAAGCTTGTAAGAGGTTTGTCTAGAAGCTGCTGCGTCCCGCGCCTGCCTGCCCATTCGGGAGACTCATGCTCGTCACACAGACGATGGATTCCACCGTGCCACCTTTGCTAGTCTACTTTACTACGCATGACTGAATGTTCGGACTTTATGCAGAATTCGCACTAGTTCTCGTCAAGCACAGTTGAAGATGGCATTGGTTCGAATAGTCGGGGCGAGAGCATTAACCCTCTCCTTTGCACCTACCATCTGTTAGACCAAGGCCCCATGGCCGTGTGCCTGTAGAGTTTGACACCCTCCCACCAACAGGTGGCCGGACACCGACTGCTGCGCAAGTGCGTTGATGGGAGTCAACAGTGGTCTGCAGAATCTGGATGATCGAATATCAGCCAGCTTTAATTATCGCATGAAGGTCAGTCAATCGGACTTCTGAGCAGAAGTTAGAGAATCCCGCCGTGCGGGTGGCTCTCGTCACGTACCAGAGATCTTGCTAGCGTCGCTGTATTTGATCCGAAAATGGCGTTGCCTATCCGGCCTGCTCTCTGCACCAACGAACTCGAGGAACAAGCTTTCTGGTGACGATCGAATGCTCGACTTTGGTCGCGACATTCCTGGCAGTCATAAGCCATCGTGTTTCGAGCATTGATCGTGCGTCTGGCGGAGCTTTGACTCGCTTCGTTAGGAGCGTGTCATCGGCTGCTGCTTAGAGTTAAGGTGATCAATTGTGCTTGTCAAATCTATGCGTAGGCCGTTGGCCAGGTTCTTAGCTAGACCTGCAGTCTTGCAATCCATAGCGTATGCTTGCACCTCTTCGCAAGCTTTGGATCCAAAGCAATCATGCCTTGCGATGGACCTTACTCTGACAAAAGGAATCTCCTTCTGTCTACCAGAGCACGTTCAGTATGAAATCAGCAGCTGTTATCGAGCAGAGGAGTGCCAGGCGAACTTATTCGCTCAACCTCTCATTTGTGATAGCTGTTTCGATGGCAATCCTTAATGTGCTCTCAGTACAACATCATCCGTTTGCTGCTCAGTGACCGAATGTGCGGGTACTGATCGGTACAATCAGCCGACTGTGGTAGTCAAGGTCTGACCTCTTTCTGAAAACGTGTCAAAGACGCAGCGGTCCGTGTGGAGGAATACGAGAAGTGGATGACTCTGCTTCCGCTGATGCTGACTCTTACACGATGACGAACGATGCCAGCACACGCTCGTTGTTCACCTGTAATCGGATGCCTCCACACAGGAACTGGCAGATCACGACCGGAACCGGCGGCGCAGCTGGTTCATGTCGAGAAACAGCGACATCGGTCGCGATGTTCAGGCATTTCCCCATCAGCTGCCGATGATCCGTGTTTTTGATCGTGCACCTTGCAGAACTTGGCTTTGGTGACCGAACCTGATGCTACCTCGTGTATGAATGGCTGGCCGTGATCTTCAAGGTCTTTACGTCTATGCGATATGCTTCGAGGAATACAGTGTTGCGCTTGTTTGACTCGCGAACTTGTCATTCACAGAGACTGACAACTCAGATGTTCCCAAAAACGCCAACAACCTCCCCAACATCCTTGTTACCATCACCGGCTCCGTCATCCACGGTCCCTCTGTCCTCCCGACACCATCCAACGGCGACGCAGTCGAATCTTACCCCAACCAAACTCGTAAATTTCACGAAGTCTTTGTGTTGCAGCCTATGGGTGATGATCTCGGTATGGGCGGCGTCCAGCCAAAGGTCAGTGCACTTTTGAAACCTGGTCTAAGTTTGGCGCTGATCAGCTCAGTACCACATCTCTAGCTCCAATTTTCGTTTCATTGGGTAGAGCACTGTGGTCCTCCCTATCCCACTCGCATTTGTCCGCATAGATTCACAATCAGACTCATAGCATGCATCTTCTATCGCCTCTTCTTGTTTGTTGGCATCGTCCGCTTTAATCTCCTGCCAAACGTCAGTCTGAAACGCAAATGATAGCAAGACAACGCACCGTGAAGTCCTAGCTTTCTCCAATTCACGTCTCTCAAACTCATAAACATCCATCTTCAACAACACCGGTCCAAACTCTTCCCGTTCCCACCAATCTCGCCAAACACCCTCCAGTTTCCGAGCACCACGTTTCCGCTTCACACTCTCATCTTCTACTTGTCCCAACACCCCCAATTCAAGCGCATCGCGCTTATGCTTGAGGAGTTCTTCGTGGATCGCATGTGTGATGAGAGGCAATGCCTCGCCTGTCAAGCCGAGTTCGGTGCAATAGTGTTTGGCAAAGATTGCAGGGGGTAGAGATGATGTCAAGTCCCATTCGATCCGATCACGGAGATTGTACATTGAGATCTGGACATCAAGCTTCCTTGTCAGCGCAGCGCAATGGATCGCAGTGCGTGAAAGGACTCACATTGATGATGATCCTACAATCGCTCTCCTGAGCTTTCCGTTTCGCCATCTCTGGCTCAAGCACTTCCCCACCATCGAAAACAGCAACATCATCAGGCGAGATCTCCATTCCAATATCCGGCACAACCTCAATCTCCACCAAACCCTGATTCTCTTCAATCTGACTTTTGATCATATCTGCGACCTGTTCTGCATACGGGACCAAAGGTATCCCTAGATCGTCGCAGAAGATCCGGGCGAATGTTTCGGGTGTGTGGAAGGGTTCGTTGAGGTTCCAGAGAAAGGCATCGCGGATGCGATAGCCGTCGACTGCTAGCTCGACTGTGATTGGAACTAGGAGTTCAGGCTTGTCGACTTCGGCTGCTATTTCGTCTTCGTGGCTGGCCGTTAGTAAGATCGTGGGATTTGAAGTACATACTGATAGACGTGCATGGTCTTGGCCTTTTTCACACTCGTCACACGCTCAGCAGGCGTCCGTTCCCCAAGCCAAGTCAACCCCTTGTCAATCTCCGCCTTTTTCCTTGCCTGCCTAGCCGCATCCCTCTGCTGCGGCGTCAGACTCGGTGTCCCTTCCGTCTGCCTCGCAGATCTCGGTAGCCTGCCCTTTGCCTTGAGCCCGCCAGCAGCTGGGAAATCCTCATCCGCCTCAGAATCATCATCGAAATCAAAGTCGTCTTCTGAATTGCCTTCGGCATAGTTGACCATGCCGTTGCGATTCGATCTCCTGGCGCTACTGGCTGTTGCGACGCGGGAAAGGCGACTGCCTGTTGATGTTGGGACGGGCGTACCGGGTATTGGAGTGCTTGCACCTGTTCCTGAGCCGAGTTCGGGATCTGCATTGAGCATGGCTGCTTCGTATGCTGCACGCTCGTCGGGGCCGCCAGTGAGTTTCTCGGGCTGGACCATGACACTGACGCCTGAACGTAGACGACTGGGGTAGGTAGAGTATAAAGCATTGGACGAAGGCGCCTGAGTGAATGCTGTTCGTTGAGGAGGATATGCTTGCAGTGGATAATCACCGGCAGGATAGCTGCCACCTGGTGGATGGAGATACGAGGGCGGCTGAGCAGCACCGCCAGCTTGATTATACGACTGATACGTAGCCTGGTTGCGCACAGGAGGGTTACCAGGGTTACCATATGGTGTACGGTTATGAGAAGGCGGCAATTGCGCGTAGTTGGTTGCTGAGATGTCAGCTCTGGATTTGTTGACATTGTCGAATGACTGTGTGCGAGCTCGGACGACTTACAGCCGCTCTGCCCATGATTGCCATAATGGTTTGAAGGTGGACCTGGTGTCCCAGAATTACTACCACTCCCCAGCCTGCTTGGCTGCGGTCGATTTCGCACAGGATACGACGACATGTCAGGCGCGTCGTTACGAAGCAGTTTTGACCGCTTTTGCGTCGACTTTCTGCCCTTGAGTGCGCTGAAAGACTCGTTCTTCTGTGAGCGTCCTATTCTCTAAGTTATCGCTTGACCTTGATCCTTCTCGCAGGCTATACCAGTTCAAGCAGCCAGCAGGAGCAGAGGCCCAACAGCGGTATTCATTTAACCCACCGAGTTAATACTATACACCACCTAATGTCGTTCTGCACATCCACAGCGTTTAAAACCAGCTTTTCAGCAGCGAAAAGGTCATCAAAAGACCACAAGAGGACACTCCAGCCTCGCCATGTATAACGGGAATCAACGTGAGTCCAGTCATACCAGTTCGGGCGCTTACAGAACAGCACCGTTCCCTCCTGCAGGAGGTTATCCTCCCTACCCGCCTCCTGGGTTTCCTGGTGGACAAGCTGGAGCACCAGGGTATCCTCCATTTCTTCCTCCCAATACTGGCTCATATGGAAACTACCCTCCACCTGTGCCCGGGCAGTATCCACCGGGTTTCTCTCCACCGGGAGGCTTCCCTCCATTCCCTGCTACTGCTGCTCCAACGTTTAGACCACCGCCAACAGGGACGCCTTACCTACCGCCGAAGCCTGGGATTGGCGCAGTGAGCCATTACATTGCGCCCGTGTCTACAGCTTCTATCATGAGCAATGCCACACCTCGTTTCGTCAACGAAGTCAAGACACAGACGTGTTTCGTTAGTGGCATCGCACCGGGCATCACGGATGATATCCTGCGCCGTTTGTTGAATGTGAGTCTCCGTGCTGAGAACAATGAGCTGACAACTAGGCTTGCGGACCCCTGCACGAGTTGAAGAGGGTAGCAGGAGCCAATGGCCAACCGCAAGGATTCGGGTTCGCACTCTTTGTCGAGAACCCAGAAGTCATCATGCGGGCCGTTCGGTGTCTGAACGGCGTCGAGCTTCCTGATCTTACACTCAAGGGCCGACAAGAGGGTTTGACCAAGAAGTTGGGCATCAAGCCCGATGAAAAGACGCGAGAGTTTCTGGAAGAGTTTAACAAGAGTGTACCGCGTACAGCTGTACGTTAATCCGTGTTTTGCGTCTGGTGTGAAGCTGATGATTACAGGCGGACGAAGCGGGTGATGCACGCACGAGAAAGTCTATCGCGTATATCATTCAACTCTTGACGGATCCCAACGCCCCAGCCTCACCTTCCACACGAGCATCAGCACTTCCATCTGCAGCCGACCAGCGTGCAGCAGCTCAAGCAGCCGTTCCTCCTCATCTCAAAGATCTCAACGAGGGTGATCTGCCTGAAGCGCAGCGCGAAGTCGTCATGGATCAGATTGCTATCTTTAGAGAGCAGGCTGCGAGAAAGGAGAAGGAGCGCAAGATGTTGGAAGCTGATAAGGAGCGGTTCAAGATGAACGAGGGCTGGCAGCAGCAGTACCAACAGGGCCAACAGGGACAACAGCAGCAAGGTGGCATGAACCAGCAGAGGCAGTGGGGTCGTCCCAGCCCAGCCAGCCAACAAAGTCCATCAGGTCAGCCGTCCTCAGGCTTTGGCAACGGCCCCCAAAGCTATCAAAACCCTGTCGGCTTCGTCAAGTCTGAAGCGCCAGAAGGCAAAGGTGTCGGAGAGCGCACAGACGAAGAGGAGGAAGAGTCGCGGCAGATGCAGAAACTGCGTGAGCGCGAGACGATGCTTCGTGAGAGGGAGAGACGACTTGAGACGCGTGAGCGTCAAAGGATCGATACGCTTACGCGCGATTCGAGTCGAATCGAGCATGAGGATGAGTCTGAAGCTCGAGAGCGCAAGATCTTGAGGGAGAAGTTGGAGCTTTGGGATGATGATGAGAAGATTGCGCGTGGGAGGGAGCTCTTTTACCCTGATAGGTACGTACTTTGGAAGCGTTCATTGTGAGACTGACCGATGTGCAGAGATCGTTGGCGAAATGTTCGAGCTGCTGCGCGTCGAAGGGAATATCAGGATGACGTGCGGGATCGACAGCAAGAAGCTGATGAACTCGCTCGGATCGAGCGCGAGTCCGAGGCGTTCATGCAGAAACAGATGGCCGAGATGGCTCAATTCGAAGTCAAGAAACGTGAAGAGGGGCATCTTTTCGACGATGCGGCGCCTATCAAGCTCGCCATCGTACCCGAAGTCATCAAAAAGGAAGTTTCGACACCGAAAGCCAAAGTAGAAGACAAGAAACCGAATGTCAAGCCCAAGATTGCTTTTGAAGAGGATGATGAGGAGAAGGCTGAAGCTGAGAGGAAGAAGAAGAGGACGCTTGTGAAGCTTGATTACACGGGTCCTGCTGTACCTGAAGCTGAGCGGGTCGCGAAGAGGAGAGCTAGATTGTTGGAGATCAAGACTGCGCTTCCGATGGATCAGAAGACCCTGTTCAAATTGAATGTTGAATGGGCTGCTGTTAACGAGGTTTGTTTCGCTGGTTGAGGGAGATGGCTGATAGACAGTCTGCTATCACCCGCAAGTTTAAGCCGTTTGTAAAGACCAAAATGATCGATTACCTTGGTGAGCTCGAGGATGATGATCTCGTCAATTTTGTGTTTGAGCAGCTCCGGGACCACAAGCGGCCCGAGGAAATGGTTGAAGGTTTGCGGCCGGTACGTCTTTCTCATCAAGGGCCAAATTGACTTCCAGATCCTCGAGGAAGAGGCCGTGGCTTTCACCATTCAGCTTTGGCGCCAGCTTTCATTCGAATCAACCGCGTTTGCAGAGGGTCTCGAGACGGACTCGATGACGGTCTGAGTGAGTCGTATGCTCGATGTATCGTGTGACGCTTGCTTTGACAGAGTTTTGGCTTTGGCCTTTGTGTTGAATGTGCTTCGTGAGTGTCATTGTCGTGGCTGGCTGTACTTTGACATGGTCCAGTCCTTGAGCTAGGTTTCAGCGCAGATGTTGTCAAGACTGCAAAAAGCGGGTGAGTGAACGATCTGTCTTTGCGCTTTGACGTGCTTGATAGACTTTGCGAGGCTACCTGGCCTCGCTTAATTGAGTAGCGCTCGCAGCACATGCCTCGCAAGACAGATTGACCGCGGTCCAGGTGAGCATTCCCGAGTGTGTCCTAGCGATTAGTCAGCGTCACCTTTGACAACATCGGCGCAAGAGTCGGCAGAGGTTCACGTGTCATCTCATGGACTCTATCAACCTCAATGTGCGATGTTCCGAACGGGTGCACTCAACGACTATGGGACAGCTCCAACCAGGCCACTGATGGTGGAAACAGACGATGCACGTCTGTAGTTGATGTATAATCTAGAGTAGCAGCTGTCAGCGACGAATGGCCGCCTTATGCATGTTTTACATGGCTCGATCATTTCTGACGATCCTCTGTCTGCCGCGAGGCAACCCACAGCAGATAGCTTTGCTTCTCCTGCATGTCATCGAGCAGTTTGAATGTCGTTGCGGCTTCGAGGTTGGCAGCCGCAGTTTGAGTTGCTTCTGCACTGCCTGTCCCCGCATTGAACGCGTGTTCTGCTTTGTTCAGCGCGATATAAGCTGCTTCCCATGCCTTAAATTCAACTTCGATATCGGAAGACATTGTCGAACACATTACCCCCGCTTCAACCGCTTTTGAACCTCGAATCGGCTGACGAGAGCGGACTTGACTCGGCATTCCTTAGTCTGATGCAAGAGCTGTCTTGCAAAGGCTCGGCTGAGCCGGCAGCTACGGTACATAGGAGCGGGCCGGTGGTTCTCGAGCTTCCTAAGAATTCCGCAGTTGTTCGTAAACGTAACATGCATGTGACTAACTCTTGAAGACAGTCGAACGACTACCAGCCTTGGGCCCCGTCGGGTCCTCAGGTGGCTTTCTAAAGTTAGAAGTGTCGACGATAGCTGCTCATCAGTATTTCTAAAACACTGTGAACACTCACGACCCTTGGGCTTCTTTGGCTTCCTCGCCAGCTTTGTTGGTGGCGCAGCTTTGAAGCTATCAAGCCCATTCGGCTCAGCAGAGTAGTCGAAAGTCGGGATTTCTTCCGGCTTGACCTTGATCTTGCCCTTCTTGCTCTCCTTTGGTACCGGCGAAATGTGTCTCTTGGGCGAGCTCGAGCCCTCGGGCGACAACTTGGTCTTCTTCCTGGGTGAGGCTTCGTCGCCTGGCGCAGGCGCAGCTCGCTTCTTCTCCTTGCGCTGCTTCTTGGTCAAGCCGACAGCAACAATCTCTTCTTTTGGCTTGCGTTGAGCAGCTGGGATGAATGGGATCTGCTCGGGCTGAGTGGGTGCTTTCTCCGTCTTGATGTCGGGTAAAGAGGCAGGCGTAGGGATAGGTGCTGGAATGAACGACTTGTGAACACGCTGTGCGACGTCATTGAATGCCGTATTGGCTTTTCTCTGTGCCGTGTCAGTCAAATCAAAAGCGCTAGCTATCAAATCAGACATACAGCTTTCGTCTTGGCACTCAACCCGAACATGGAGCTCGAAGCCTTCTTGCTCGCAGCTCCCTTCTTAGCCTGACTAACAGGAAGCGCCTTGCCAAACAAGCCAGAACCCGAAGCTTTGACAGCAACAGTCTTAGGTGTCCACAGCGCTTGATTGATCTTACGACCGCTCGGTACAGCCTGCTGAACCACCGCCGGGGCCGATGTCGATGCGTCCAGCGCAGACTCTTCCGCTGCCAATGTCGTCGAGATCGGTTCAATCAAAGGTAGAGGTTTCCGCATCGCAGCCTTGATGACATTCGCCAAATCGTGGACCTTCTTCCTCAATCCCGGCGAAAGTGGTTTGGCGTAGGCTATGATCTCGGCAGGTGATTGCGCCTGCTTGGCTGTCAATGTAAAGAGCTGATGGTTCGGCAAGAAATAACTTCGGTCAGCTCATGTAGTCGAAAAAGATACGCACTGTGGGCTCTCGTCTTCGTCTCTAGCAATGGTATCGCGCCAATGATGAATAGCTTTGAAAACCTCTACTTTCCTCTGATCCATAGCCACCGTCCTTCCTCCCTTCCTCAAGACGTTGGCCCACCCACCACTACCCAGCCCATTCTCAACATCATACCGTTCCTTGGCATACAGCTTCAATGCCGTCTTCTCGCTGCGTCCCAGTACGACACGCATCGATGCCTGCGCCGACGGCGTCTCGCCATCAACAGGCGAAGGGCGTCTCGAACGCGAGAGCAAAGAGTTGCGAAGGTTGTCGTAGATGTACAGTAGGAAATGGGTATCTGTGCGAGCGTAAAAGAGCATTTCTTCAGGGATGGGTCGGATACGCCAATCGGCCATTTGATAGCGCTTGTCGGCAGTGAAATCGCAATAGAGCGAAAGCAAGCTTGCCAATGAGAAGGATGGGAATTCTGCATGTCAGCAGTCGTCCCTGAGGTGAGCCACAGCGAAGCGGTCTGATCAAGCACCACAAGCACAAGCTAGCAGAACTTCGCTTGATGGTGCATCTCAGACCGCCAACATTGACCTCCAAGACTCACCCAAGACTTTCGAAGCATGATAAGTATCAAAAAGCCCAACGACATAGATATCGAAATCCTGCTGCAACCAAACGATATCACTCTCAGCTCCATGAAAGACCTTCACAACCGCCGGGTCCGCAAAAACACCCCCCAATTTAGTCTCTCTAATCTCATTCCTCAACTTGATTGTATCCACCACCCAATCCTGTTCCCTCGTAGAAATCTGCATCAAACAGACGAAACCGGCATATGATCGAAAAGAATGATGTTCTAGATCGACTGCTATTTCTTTGACGTTTGGAGAGCAGAGGGTGCTGATGAGAGCATGGAGGGCGGAAAGGGTATCGACGTAAGTGAAGGGTGTTTCGGTGAATGAACGTGGTTGATGTGCGGGGGAAGGTGTGAAGAGGGATGTTGGATAGGGGATGTGGGTTGATTCGTATGCGTATGGATGAGTGCTTTGTGAATGGTCGGATAGGGGTGCCATGCCGTGGTGCTTGACGGGGAGAGTTGGTGTCCATGTGGAGTCGTTGGAATTGTCTACTGGAGGTGTAAACTCGAGTTGGGGCTTTACTATAGAGGCGTCGTGGAGTAGGTTGTATGGCAGTCTAGCTGTCGGCGTGTGGGTAGCAGGAATGATCTTCTGTTTGCGTCAGCTCTCATCAGCGTTGAGCGGAGCTCACCTTGACCGGATCAACCCTGTCCTTGACCTCGATCGCCGCAGGCTTCTTCAGGCCCGCAAACTCGTCCAAGCAGGAATCCGCATCCTCCAACAACTCATCCAGAACATCAATCACAGCACTCTGAAACCCATCAACAACATCATCTTCCTCCTTCAACTCTCTCCTCTTCTTCCTAGCCAAAGTCGTCGTTGCCACTGTCGAAAGCAATCGATTTGCTCCACCCAACACCCTGGCACTGGAGCTATCCAACCCTCGTGCAAAAGAGCGATCAAGAGATCGATGAAAGCCTATATCTGACGGTCCAGGCAAGGCACTTGCGTGCTTTGTAGTGAGCTCGAGGGCGGATTGGAGAGCTGCGACATAGGCTGCGAAATCCGTTGTCGGTGAAGGGACTGCCATCGTTCTAGAGCTGATTGCGACTGCTCTGAAAGCGCGCAGAGCTGTAGAATGAAGATTGAACGTTGTGAGGTATTCCCTCGCTGTTCCAATCTCTCTATCTCGAGGTTTGTAAACTACTCTTTTGCTGCTTTCTTGATGCTGAAGCGCGATTCTAAATTCTAGCTCACGGCATGACAATTTACGTAATGCTACTTTAGTTGAGCGTCTTCGAGCAAGAAGCGCAACAAGGAGCAAGGGATGTTAGACATTGTATAGTCCAATAACTCGTAGGCTCATGAGGAAGCATGACGAAGCAGTGCTCAATAACTATTCACAACAAAATAAACTGCAGTCCAAGGAAAGTCACTGACTTGCTAGAGTTGCTAACGTCGACTTGATAAAAGACAACCCTCACTTAAGCCACGTGGGCACGATCCACTGACATTTTCCAGCTTTCGACCTATTTTGTGCATTCTTCTTGCAAACCTCTTCCTCAGCATGGCAGCGAGTTCATCACGCAAGCTCACAGCAGCTCTCCTCCTCTCACGCTCACCCCTTCTCACACCAAAACCAACAACGCTAGAAACAAGCTATCACGCCTATCAATCCTCACTCCGAAACGCACTCTCCAACCCCGCACCGCACGACTTTTACTTCAAGTCCGGCTCCCTCACGTCCCGTCGATTCCTCGACTCGCAATACGAGCGCGATCTTGACAACTTCGGCGAGAGACTAGCGGGTCGAAGGCCTGAGACGGGTGAGATACCAAAAGAGGCGCCTTTGACGCCATTGAGTCGAGACGCGCATGAACAGGGCGAGGAAAAGGTTGGGAGAAGGGGGGAGGAAGAGGTGTTTTTGGTTGTGAAGGATAAGGAGGGAAAATGGGGGTTTGTGAAGAAGGAGGTTCAAGGTGGTGAATCATTGCATCGGGCTGCGACAAGGGCGTTGGAGGCAGAGTTGGGGGTGGATATGGATACGTGGCTTGTGACACGTAAACCTATTGGCGTGACAGATCAAGTGAGTATTCTTGTCAAACCTTCCTCTTCTCTTCTCTGATCCTGCATGACCCAGACCAAGCGGCTCTTCCAAGAGCTACTTTAATATTGGGGAAGCAAGACTAACGATCCCGGAAATTTCGAAATGAAGCTGACAACTCAGACATTTTACTTCAAGTCCCACATCCTAGCAGGCGCACCCTCGACTCAACCATCCTCGTCAATCACAGCATGGGCTTGGCTCGCACCTGACGAAATCAAGGAGCGGATAGGCGCTGATCAGTGGGAGAAAGTCAGAGCTATGTTTGGAAGAGAGTGATGCATCTGGCATACTTGAGCTCGCGATGTTGTCATTGGATTGGGGGTGCCGTCTGTCGCTGCTGTTCATCTTGTTCGGCTGGAACCGGACGAGGCACTTTGTCGGACCGAAGCAAGGCACTTTCTTCAGACCAAAGGAAAGGTACTAAAATGAGACGGGATCGGAACAGAAGTCCTCTGTGCTCCAGATAAAGTGCTTTGGCCGTCGTTGCCATGCTTTGAAGCCCGCACCAGCGCACTTAAGCAACTTTGCGGCCTTCGCAACGAAATCTCACACATGGTATAAAGCTCAAACCTCACAGAGACATGGCAACCATATCATGGAGACCGAATTGAACAGACAGTACAATCGCTATCAGGCGGCTTATTCCAACATCGCGACAGTTTCTGGTCTGACATTGCCGGAAAGTCTTCGCCCATAAATGACTAACCAGTGGAGCTCATGGGTGACTGCTACCAATCAAGCACTGCCTGCCGTCCAGGCGATCTTTGATCGGGGATGGCTTGGCGCAAAGGAAGATAGCAAGCTTCGTGAGAAGACGACGACGCTGGCTGATCTCATCAGCAAACCGCCAACGTATAGTTCCACTCCGCCGCAGGGTCAGCCGAAAGTAGGCGAGCTCAAATTCTACTACTCGGTTTAGATGGACAAGTACCGTTTTCAATGACAACGTGTCTACAGCAGGCAGATGTACTATCTGTTTCATACTGGAGTCATGTGAATGCAATCCGGCTGCTAGCGACTCGCTCCTGACAGCTACTGTGCAGATAGCTCAAGCTACTGCGCCGAGCATAACTCGACAGCGACTCCTTGTGCTGCAACTAATGTATACAACGCTACATCGCCCTTTTCTGGTGGCGCTGCAGCCCAGAATCCATTCATCGACGGAGAGCTTACATCCATGTTTCTGACATGCGATGCAATTGACCCACCATTCGGCCGGGTATCCACAGCCTAGATGATGGCCGTCGGGTTAGGTTTCTCACATAATTATAGTTTTCAGTCACCCTGACTGGCGAGAAGGCGCTTAGTCCAGCCTCTGTCCAACTCCAAAATGCCTTTCATCCCCTTCTAAATCCTTTCCAACATGTATGCATGCATGCCGAACGCCATCCAGATCAATCTGGGGTGCAAGCCGCTCACAGCTTTGCCCTCGGTGCTCTACCTTTCAATGCCAATTCCGCATTCCCCAAATCTCGCACTCAACAAAATCTCGAATTTCGGCCGAGCTCGAAGACCGGCAAATCCCGAGCGTTCTGGCCGTCATTGAAATCCATGCCGCGAACCCCTTTGAAGGAGGTATGGATGGTGTGAGTGATGATGAGCAGCCCACACAGGACCTTCAGCGGAGCCAGCGTGTGAGTTGCTCATGAAAAGCAGTCACGAGTGGCAGCATGCTGTACTTTAGATCCATTGGTCATTGTCGCCGCCGCGCATGGCTATCCCCGCGCCTTTAGCATCTTCCAGCAGTCATCCTCGCAAAGTCAAGCCATACAATGCAACCACCAATGAATCCAAGGCCACTTTCGATGGGCTGCAAGAACGCGTCTCCGAGATCAGCAGCGGTTCGCACGCGACCGCTGATGCAGACCTTCGGATCGCAGGCATCAAGCCAGCCGCTGAAGGTGAAATGCCATTCGCTCCTCAAAGCAAGCGTCGGAAAGGTGGAAAAAGCGATGATGAAGGATCCGACCAAGATTGAGTTGTTGACTTTGCGAGGCTGACTGCGGAAAGAGGCTGAAGGCGCATGAGTAGCAGTGCGAAGCGGCGACAGAGAGGTGATGTATCGCTTTGCTTTCGATAAACTGTGGACAGCTTTGCGCTCGCCCCAACTTACTTACTGAAATAAGCAGCAGACAAAGAAATCCTCCAGGAGTCCAGTCACCGCCACTGGAGGATTCTGTTGCTTCTTACATCATCGCAGGCCTTTCCGACCAGTCAAGTCTGTCTTCTGGTGAGTCCTCCACCCTGTCTCCCGCTTTTGCTTTGCCTCTCTGCGGAAATGATGGCTTCCCCCGGCTGAAAGCTCTAGCGTGCCGCAGTCTCGTCGTCTCGATGCTGAAAGATCTGCTGCATTTGTTGCGTTGCTCTTCGCCTTAGCAGCGCATACCATCTTTGAGCCTCATAAGGGGAAGCTGTGTGGTTTCGGGTGGTGCGATGGGTTATCAAGTGGTATAATGATGCTTTCTTGCTTCGCTTGGGCGGTTTATTGGCTTTTTGCAACTTGTTTGTGTGGCTCGGTATCGTCGGAGAGCTAGGGAGTCGAATGGGTGATGTATCGCTGCGCCTATGATGATGGATAACCTTTTATGATTGGCAGCAAATCACGGCGTCGAGCAAGATTCGAGCAGCCGCCACTGGAGAAACTCGATGCTTCTCACATCACCGCATGCCTTTTGGATCACGCCAGTCTCTTTAATGGTGAGTCCTCTAGCCTCTGGTTCGCTGTTGCCTCGCTCCTCTGCAGAATCATACTTCTCACGAAAGTCGAGAGCAAGTGCGACGCATTCTCAAATGTCCGAAAACCTCGCTGTATCTGCTGCATCGGTTCTCGCCTTGCTAGGGCATATCATCTCTTGGGTTCTGAAGGAATACATCACAGAGCTCTAGGCTACGCTGGTCCGTCTACACTTGATCAGCGCTTTCGCACAGTACGGATCCGGTTTGATCCCGATAGCCATCAACCGCCACACCCCCTATCGAGCGCGTGCGCGCCTCGTGGAGCGGCCGCGGGTGGCCTGCCTCTGATGAGACGCCGGAAAATTGGGTTTGCCCCTTTGAATCTGTACGACATGGTGGAGCTCGGTCATCTGCGCAGCGCAGGCGCGAGACCGCGATGATGACTTTTCTGTGATGAAAATGATTGATGGTACCTGAACTCTAATCGCATGGCCAGAACTCTGCCGTCCTCTTCGGATAGCTCCGATTATCAAGCCGAGGCCTTCATTCGCGTCTCTTCAGCTTCCCCGAACAGGTCTTACCAAGACGACCAGCTTATCATATGGAGAGCCTCGAGCGCTTTCGAACAAGTGGCCGCACTTGCTGGATCCGAGGCGTACAGCGCTCTTCCGTGCGGGTTAAAGTATTGGACTCGCGGAGCCGCTTGCTCCCGTTCAGGGTCCGGCTAAGGCAAGGTAGGCAGACCTGGCGTCATTTGAATGAGATGCTACGGCTAGGATCGCTTCGCTTCAGGTCACCGGACCGCACTGCGCCGCATGCACCGGCGACTCGAAATGATTCCGGCTTTTTTTGCTGTATAAAGAGCAGCGCTCTTTGCCCCTTTCCCTTCTTCATTCTTACTCCTCAACTCCTTTTATAACTTTACCTGACCTCCTCACCCCGGGCCCCTTGTTGTGCTTGATCAACCTTCATCATGTTCTACCTCATCACTCTGGTACATCTTCATTCGTCATCATGACATATGACTGACCATCACAGATGCCACAGATGACCCCTCGTTCTGTGGTGATACCATAGCCCTGCCATCTGCAGATCTACTACAAGTGAGTCTCCATGCCTGTACCAAAGCTGACCAGCAGTGCTTCATCACCCTGTGCAATGACTGCTCTGCGATAGGTACAAGTCTGAGACATGTCAGTCTGATCCTAGTCACGCGGACCTCACTGACTTTTTCAGCCACCTGAAAACCCCAAACAGAGTGACCCGCGAGAGACTCAAACATTGCCACTACTCAACCCGTACTTTCTGATCAGTGGTCCATGGGACGGGAAGTGCTATACCACTGTGATGACTGTGGGCGTTGGCACAAGATGTCATTGCGTTCAGTAACGTACTCGTGTAGCTTTGTGCCACTGGTATGATAGCTGGCGCAGGTTGAGTCATTGGTCATCTCGTCAAGCCGTTTTCCTACTCGTTAGCCAGCTTCACCTCACCCGATCACAACTGACATCCAGTGCAAGTCTGTCCTGCGGCATCTTCCTTATCCACTTTCTAACCCGCACATTCTGATCAGTAGTCAATGGGACGGAAAGTGCTATACTGCTGTGACGTCTGTCAGCGTTGACTGGCCGAGCTTGATGCGATCCTTCGGGTTACGAGCGTCGGCTGTCATTGCGTTCAGTGACATACTCGTGTAGCCTTGTGCCACTGGTGTGATCGCTGGCGTAGGTCGAGCCGCCGAATATCACGTCGAGCCTTCGCGCTTTCTCGTGAGTATCAGATCACCTCGTCTTGCCGTTCATGCCTAACATGCAGTGCAAGCTCGTCTTATTTGTCTCATGCCTCCACTTCTCCGGCTTCTGCCCCATCCTCTCTTCCCTTTTTGCTTTCTTACCCGCTTCCTTCACCTCCTCTTTGGTCATTCACCTGTGCGACTCAGGCAGTGTAAGCATACGCCCGGTTGGCTTATTAACTAACCTTCCCAGATGTCCTCCGTTTGACCCTGCGACCGCTTTGCAATACCAACATTCACCCTTGCGTGACTTCAAAGCATGCAGTCCACATCTCATCTTCGCTGAACGTGAGTCGATGCAGCATCTCAATGCGCCCGCGCTAACGAAGTCAGACAACACCAACAGTTTCGATCAATATCAATGCTTTTACCAATTATGCTCTTACAATATCCAATTGTCATCAAAGGCGAGTCCGTTTCCTCCTCGTTGCCTGTGCAGTCTGTCTTGCTCGTGCTTCTTCGTAATGCCCGTCTGCTCAGGCCTAGCATACTCAGCGTCATCCGCGCGTCGGCATACTCTGTCGGCCGTGGATCACACAAGCTGCAGGGCTAGGATTACCTTTTCAGATCCGCATGAAGGTATTCAGATCGGACCTCGATGCTTCGGCATGGAGGGCGAAGCTCGGCACGAGCGCTTGATGGGCCATTGTCATTGGCTAGCTTCCTTGTGATCGCTCTTTAGTCTTTCGCTCTCGTTTGTGTGACCAGCTTCTCAAGCGTGGATGCCTGGTACATCATGCATTGCGCATGGTGAGAAAGGTGTTCATTTGATTGTGAAGCCGAGCGAATGTCACAAGTCTCGGACTGCTCCCCGCAGAGCAAACGATGTGGCGATTGACTTGAGACTGCGTATTCCATTTTGGGCTCATACCTCTTCACGCCCTGACACCAAGCCCACCTTGTCTAAAGCCCACGCCAGTTTGGTTGAAGGGAAAGCAAGAAGGTGGCGCTAATGCTCGGTACGAAGACTACAACTGCCCCGACATCAGACCCACTTGCCTCCACCCAACGCCAGTATTTCGATACTGTGGCTGCATGGAGAGAAGGGCCAGTGGCGTCTGAAGGTCCGGCACGCGACTGTCAACGCACTTTGCACGGGATGTAGAGGATTGTGGGTTCTTAAGGATGCGCTTGCGATTACGAGAAGCTTGACTGATGCTTTGGTTAGGATGAGGAAAGACAACTACGTGCCTGCGACGGAACTTTCCTGTCGGAGCAGTGACGCGAGCTCTAGAAGAGTCGGTGAGCTTCCTAATGTCCCGTTGCGCTGCAAGATCTGGCGCATCCGACTGCGAGCTTTACATCGAGAATGGCTTTAAAGACGCACTGGTGGCGGGTTGGAACTTACCACCACAGGACTCGCTAGACATTCCATAGACCTGATGAGTCATCTACGGTTTCACTGTTCCCCAATCCAAATTTCATCAGCACTGATTGCCACCTGCTTTAATCTCAGTATATCAAGTCCTCGTCTCACCACAACACAGGCGTCTGTCAGCCCCAGCTTGACATTTTAACCCCGGCTAACCATTATCTGTGGCGTGCGTTGAAGCCCTTGTCCAGTGCCGAATGTCAAAGTGAGACAAAAGGAACTCGCTCCGGCGAGAGAAACTGACCTGGCGGCCCAGTCGTTTACTTTGGGAGTTAGTGCTCAGTCGGTCACCCCTTTGAGAACTTGCAGGACCCATGCGTAACTCGATACTTTTGGCATCAAAAGGTAGGTATATAAAGGCCGACACTGGCGACATTCTCTTCAATTCTGATCCGCGGAGTGCAGGGAGCTACTCTTGCCGCCGATAAGTGGTTCTCCAATGACACCGCGCTTGGTGATCTTGAAGTGCAGGCTCTCATGCTTTCAAATTGTACCATCCAATACATCTAGCTACCCGAACGAACAACAGATCGAAAAAGAATACACAACCTCCTCGTCCTCCCTCTGTCCTTTGCAACGCAAACCAGCGCTCAGCCAGCCAGCTCCGACGCGCCCAGCACCCAGAGCAGAGCGCAGCGCAGCGCAGCGCTAAAGCACAGCCTGCAAAGCGGCCTATCAAATCATGTCAGTCATCCTCCCGCACGTCAGTCACTCAAGCGTACATGGTGCACCATCTCTAGCACCCAACTCGTCCGCGAGCGAACGACTTTACCTTTACTTGCTACATCGTGCAGAACGTTATCGAGGCCTTTACGCGCTTGACGTGAAGTCGAGTCGACGTATGCGGCGAGGGTATCGAGGCTTGTGCGTGCGAGAATGAGAGCTTCGTGCACTTCGCAGAGGGCGATTTCGCGTGAAGGGACGTGTACTTGCATGGCTGTTGGGATCGTCGGCAGCATTTGCGCGACGATGGATGCGCCTTGTGCGGCTCGGCGAAAGGATGACCGTGCGGCATCGTTGAGAGCAATAACGAAGCGCTCAGTGTCTTGACGAGCAAGCGCAAAGGCTTGAAAGAGTAGGAGCTCGACATGCTGGGCGAGGACAAGCCCAGCGTGAGCTGCGCGCTTGAGCGAAGGCTGGATCGACTCGCGTAGCTGGACCAAGCGAGCACCTGTCGGAGCAGGTACCAAAGCCGAAGTCATGGACACCTGTATCGGTCCGAGCTTGCCTCTACCCTGAAAGCGCTCAAAGTCAAAAGCCCACTGCTTCTTCGCCTCCTTCTTTGAACGAGCATCCACAAAGCTCTGCAAAGCATGCGACTTTGCCTCTGCCAACTCTGTCGAAGGACGCAGACGCTGACGCCAAGTGATCGGCGCTTCTTCGACATGAACGACAGGGGTCGTGACGACGTGTTCGACTTTGATCATGCCAGCATAGAATGTCGAGAGAGCGTTCTTGACGATTTGGAGATCGCGGGGTGGGTGCGTGGGATCAGCCGCAGGAGCAGACGCGACTTGCTCCCAGATGGTAGAGAAGACGGATTGAGTTTCAGCCGCGCGGATTGGCTCGAGAACTTTGTCTAGCGCTGAGCGAGGCGTTGCTGCTCGACCAGAGGATATGAGGGAGCCGAGGGTTGCGAGGGAGATGAATGAAGCCAACGCAACCAGAGCAGTCCTCATTGCCCTGCAGTCAGCATCATCCACGCAGCTGGACAACTCACCATATCCGCGCCAAGTCTCGACCAGCGACTTTTCCCTTCGTCTCTGCCACCACAACCTCTTCAACAAGCACAGGCGCATCCGCAACCTGAGGCTCATCACCCAAGAACCCATGCGACGAATTGATAAACTCGACGAGATCCTCACTCGTCCGACTATTCAAGAGCGAATACTCTCCTTCAGCTCTAGAGCTTGCTCTTGTGCTGGTGATACTGGCCGCCCCGTCGATAGCTCGGAGCCATGATTCGTCAACGGCGGTGTGAGCTCCTGCAGCGTCGGCAGTGTCGGCGAGAAAAGAATGCAATCTCGTTGACGCGTGTGCGGGGGTTGTTGCGATTTCAGGGACAGGCTTGGGCTCGGTAGTGGAGCGGTAAGAGTCGGAGAGAGGATCAGGGAGGATGAGACCTTGGTCTGTTGCGACAGCCGGTTGAGGCGTGAGCCGATAAGCCGAAGAGCTGATGGTGCCCATGGATGAATTGAGGGAAGCGACTGTAGCTGAACCATCTGGATCGAAATAAGAGCTACCAAGAGTCGAAGGTGGATGCCCAAAAAGAGGAGGTTTAGTCTCGACGAAAGGCGTACAGTCATCATCTTCGACGTCGCCACCGCCATCAGAAACGTCGCTTGAGCCGCTATCGGTAAAGTCTTTAAGCGAGTCGACGTCGAGCCACGAGCCGCTGAGAGGATCTTCAAGTTCTGAAAGACCACTGTCTGACAAGCTGTCGATCTCGGAGATGGAAGAGGTGCTTCGAGGTGAATGCATGGTGTTGGTGTCTGAGGATAACGTCAGCGTGAGAGCACAGACGGGTCGTATGCGGAAGCCTTCCAAAGTGTGCAGCTATGATAGATATGATAAATGCAGGACCGCTGCAGAACAAAGCTGATCTGTGCACAATAAAGGAGTAGCAGAGCTCAATGGAGTCACGTTGCAGCACCAGGAGGAAAGGCGTCTGATGCCGCAGCACAGACAGACACGACCTCACCGGATCTGTAGCTGTCTCGCCATCCAAAGAATAAGAGATGAGAAACTCACATATTCAAGAGCCAGCCAGCGAGCTCTGGTCTAAAGTCGGGTCGCTATCTGCCGGTTTTAGATGGGTGGCAAGGAAGGTGCGGTCGTTGAGGGAGATGCTGATTATCAGTATCTGCTTTTCAAGCGCTTCACAAGCGTGAGAGGAGGGGGGCTATAATCTACGGTACTCACCGATATGAAGTAGTGGTTGTGATGGTTGTTTAATGGACGTGATCGCTTCGGAACTGTGCGGCACTCGAGCCAAGTGGTCGTACCTGAACGCAGCTAGAGAGTTGATTCCGATTTCTCGCCAACAACAGTGTCCCTTGCCTTTCCTCTCGTATCGTGCTCGCTACAGTATAGTTATCGTATATATCGTTCAAGGTTGTATTTAAAATAACTCAAGAAGAAGCAGACCCTAACATCCCAGCTCACAGCGACGAGGTGGACGATCCTAAAGGGATCTCATACGTACGTAATGGCTTGCATACTCTCAACTTCCTTTACGTGACAGTGGCGCGTGTGTCTACCTCCTGAAACGTCTCTCACAGCTTAGCTCTCGCACTTTCCTGCCGTTCAGATTCCTCATAAACAGTCTCAATCTCGTCCTTAAAGTGCTTAGCTGCGACGGCGCTGTGTTCGCGTCAGCGTGCGAGTTGGGAGAAGCAGACTCACCGCTTGACTTTGAGTGTAGGCGTAAGAAGGTTATCGGGGAAAGGCGTCAAAGTGAGATGAACGCCCTTGATCATCTCAAACCTTGTAAACATCAGCAACAGCAACATCCCCTCACTATTCCAGCAAGAACCCACCCATTCAATCCGCGCTCCTTGGCAGCCTTGGCCAAAGCAGCCAAAACAGCCTTCCTGACCCTCTCATCCTTGACCAACTCTTGCAGTTTGCCAACATCACCAGCCGACACTGTCCGACCCGTCACTTTCGACACCAACGGCGCCGCCACAACAGGATCGACAACCCCAAGAGCAATCAGATGCGAGCGCAAGGAATCACCGTGAACCATGAGGGTCGAGAACAGGGGGTCGAGCGCATAGATGCCTTCGAGTTTCTCGAGAGCGACGTATTCGCCTTGGCTGAGCTTGAGGACGTTTTTGAGGCGGTCGACAATCTTGAGGCGACCAGCGCCATCAATCTCGGCAATGCTGTTCATCAGCCGAGCCTTTCAGATCATGATAACACTTACTCGCCAGTGTGCATCCATCCATCCTCATCAATCGTCTTCTTGGTGTTCTCCGGGTCATTGAGGTAGCCCACGAAAACATTATGACCGCGGATACAGAGCCTGCAATCAGAACCGGCTCGTAGAACATGCTGATCAACTCACTCGCCACGAGGGTTCGGCAGATCCTTGCTCGTGTACTGCTCATCAGCTTGTGATAGAGACTCGGATAATACTCACACCCATCTCTTGAACATCGACAAGCTTGAGGTCATTGCACGGCTGAATCATACCGCACGTGCCCGTCGCACCAACATCTCTCGCAACCCTTGATCGTCAGAGTACGCCAAAGCAGCCAACTCCAACTCACTGCTTGGTGCAAGTACCGATAGTCTCACAAAATCAGCTTTCCTTCATCTCAAGCAAAACGCATACCTCTGTCATTCCAAACTACACATCAGCTCAGCTATTCCCATTCTTGAAAAACTCACGCCCTGCACGACATCACAGCTGAAACAAATCTTCAACATCTCCAACACATCGCCCGCCAACGGCGCAGACCCAGAAGTCATATACACAACCTGACCACCGAGCAGCGCCCTAACCTTCCTAAACACAAGCGCATCATACACTTTGTGCGTGACTTCGCCCGTCTTGCGCCAGTGATCAAGCTTGGCGTTGACAGCGCGTGTAAGAAGAGCGCCTTTGAGGCCGCCAGCATTCATCTGCGTCTTGATAGCTGCGTGGATCTTATTCCAGACGCGGGGAACACCGGCCATCATGTGCGGTTGAATAATTTGAGCGTCTTCGAGGAGACGAGCGTTGTCGCCTGTAGTGAAGCAGATGGTGCCGTCAATGTAGATTACGAGCAGCTGGAGGAAACGCTCATAGCTTCTGTCAGCCTCGTTGCACTCTGACAGAACTCACATGTGTGAGAGAGGAAGGTAGCTGATGAATCGGAATGCGGGATCAAGCATATTGTCTTGACCGTGAGCGTTGGAGATGACGGCTGTGGTGATGTTAAAGTTGGTCAATACAACGCCTTTGGGGTTGCCAGTGGTACCACTGGTGTAGCTGATCGTCATGACTCTTGCAATGTCCATATCGCGCTCGTCAAGTTCCGGACCAGGGTTAATGGCCTGAGAAGGCTCGGCGCCCCATGCTTCCATTTCGGCCATGGTCTTGAGAGTGATCCCAACCGACTTGGCCCATTGCGTCAACAGTGACCATTCCGAGGGAGGTGGAATGTCCATTGATACCACTGTCTTGACCGTGGGAATGGACGGGGCGAGGCGCAACAATGTAGCTAGGTGCGAACCGGAAGCGACAATGATCGGAAGCGGGGTGTTGTTCGAGCTACCGTAAGCCAAGTTTTCCTAGAAAAACTTACATATACTCCACAACCTCAGGTCCAAGAGTCTCATAAATACTGACACCAACCAAGCCATAAGCCTGACAAGCCAGATCCGCAACCTGCCATTCCTCTCGATTCTCACTCCAAATCCCCACGGCCCAACCACGGCGAGCCCCCGCCTTGCGACGGTTATCCTCACCAAACGTCGGCTGACCGGGATTAGTGATTTCTTTGACTTTGCCGAGGCTACCTGTGCGCTCCAGCGACAAGAGGGCGGAACCGAAATTGGTGCGTCTGCATTGAATGGCGGCGTAGGTTGTGGGTGTTAGGGTTGTTTCGAACTGGCCTGGCTGATTTGGGATCGGGAGACGGCGTTGGAAGAGAGGTTGATCGGGGTGACGTGCCACGGCTGTTTGTGAGCGTCTGTAACCTGCGACTACACTAGACGTACACTGCTCAAAAAGCTCGAAGAGACTTCCGGGCTTGTCGGCGTCCGTCAACACGGATCTCGGCCAAAGAGCTACATGCATTAGACTCGTCCAGCATCCAGTACACAAGACGAACCATTCGCAAAGATAGCTATAGATGTCAGCGTCATCTTATACCTCCATCTCACTCACCGCTTTCGCCTTCCTTGGCAGCCGGCAGCACCTGAGACGTCAGCTTCTTTCATGCTTTGTCCCATTGATACACACCGCTGCTTGCTTCTGTATATTGAGCGTAGGAGGATAAGGGACTGTTGGCATGTTGAAATATGCTATGTGTTGATGATGGAAACTGTCTTTCCCCAAGGAATGCGTACACGCAGGCGACCGGTTACTGCGTGACCGGTCACCGGATCATCTCGGGAGCCCGTCAAAGCTTCGGAGTCCGTGCAGCGTGCACTGCAGCATCGATAGATAGATTACAAGCTGAAGCTATACTCCCTCTCTACACGACATACTCTCGTAGTATACGTCTCATACCACTCTTTTCGACCTCTTCTTTGCGCCAACAAATGCCTTGCTGCTCCTCTCCAAGCTTTGATACTCTCTTCGTCTCGCCAGTATGACACTGTTATCGTCTGTACACCTTGTCCATTCTCATGTGGGGTTGTGGACACCGACTCGATCCCGATATAGCCTTCTTGCTCTTTGGCAAGGTCTTCCATCTCGACTGCCATGGCACTGTAATCCTGACTTTGCTTCGAGTCAAATGGCGTTGCACGACGCGTCGACGTGAAAATGACGGCGTAGTATGAAGGTTGAGGTGTCATACTGTTGTGATCAGATCAGTAGACCGTAAATTGCAACATCGAACGTACCGATGAAAGCTAGCGAACGGGAGGGACGTCTATGAAGACGACGAGTGGACGAAGGAAAGGTTGTGTCGAGTCGGTCGGACTTGGCCGATGCGGCAAAGAGTAAAAAACTCTCGAAATCATGGACACGGTCGCCCAGGTGCTTGCACGCCTGGAACAATCCTCATGCATTTGCTGTCTTCAATCCGGCACTAGTGATCGCCCATGAATGACAGACTACTGGAAAGCTCCTGCAAGTGCCCTCTTAGGCTTCCTTCCAGCTTCTCAGGCTAGGCGAAATCAGGCACGTCCCAAGGTTTTATCCAAGATGACACTGTTCTGCGAGGCGTCTCGTCTGCCTTTGGGCAAGGATGAACACGCAGCTCAGTATGGACCATGATGCACCTGCATACTCCCCATCGGCGGCATCGGCGTCGCCGCGGCCGCAGCCATTTTATAGCTAACAAGCTGACTCATAGAGAAGAAGCCACCCAATCCTTAAAATCCCCGCTAGCATGTCGACATGTGTTAGCATTCGCCGTCCATGATCAGAAGCCGAAGCTGACCAGTACTTTGCCTCCATCTTGTCATCGCGGCAAGTCGTTCAAGATATCACTCTTTTCATCATCAGCAAGGTCATCAGTCGCCTCAACAGCTAGACGCTACCTTATAACTCGAACAATTCCAGCTGCAGCCAGAAGCTTACCAACTTCTCAATCTTTGAACTTGATCACTACAAGACCTTTCACATCTTCTATCGTCGCAAAGATGCCTCCCCTCAGCAAGAGACAGGCTGACGAAAAGGACGAGTAGTGAGTAGCTGGATTTTCGGAACAGAAGCCGGGCGAGATGCTGATTGATCAGTGATTACTTTGTCATCGGCGGTGGATCCGGTGGTCTTGCCAGTGCTGTGAGCTTTGATGTTTGATATAGATCACAGGTTGACATCACAGCGTCGTGCAGGCCAATACGGTGCCAAAGTCGGACTCGTCGAAGCCACTCACCGTCTCGGCGGAACTTGCGTCAACGTCGGATGTGTTCCCAAGAGTGAGCCCATCCTCATCTCTGATAATCAGACTGACGATTGGCAGAGGTCATGTGGTACACTGCCGATGTCCTCGAGAATATCCGCAAAGGTGTCGCATACGGTTTCGGCGATGAAGAAGCTACCAAAGCCATGACCAAGTTTCAGTGGCCCGTTCTCAAGAAGAAGCGCGATGCGTACATCAAGCGCTTGAACGGAATCTAGTACGTCTTTCTTCATGCGTAACAGCAGAGCTGACGCCCTCCAGCGAGAAGAACCTTATTAACGACAAGGTCGATTACCACGAGGGTTACGCCTCTTTCATCTCGCCCAACGAAGTCGAGATCAAGCAGCATGACGGATCGACATATACCGTCCGCGCCAAGCGTTTCACCATTGCCGTTGGCGGTCGCCCTACCATTCCTTCGGACGATGAGATTCCAGGCGCTAGCTATGGTATCAACTCGGATGGCTTCTTTGAGATTGAAGATCAGCCCAAGCGCGTCGCTGTTGTTGGTGCTGGCTACATTGCCGTCGAGCTTGCGGGTGTCTTCAACACTCTTGGCACTGAGACGCACCTTGTCATTCGTCATGACAAGGTCTTGAGAACTTTCGATCCTATTCTCCAGGATACCTTGACTGCTTACATGGGTGAGTGACATGGCTCTCATCATAAGATATGCTGACAGCATGTAGAGAAGACGGGCATGAACGTCCACAAGCAAACTAACGTCAAGAAAGTCGAAAAGACTTCATCAGGCCTCAAAGTTCACTTTGACCACGGCGAGCCCATCGAAGTCGATGTCGTCCTCTGGGCCATCGGTCGCCACTCCAACACTGAACAACTCGGCCTCTCAAAAGTCAACATCAGCACCAAGAAGAACGGCGATATCCCATTCAACGCCTACCAGAACTCGTCCGTCGAGAACATTCACGTCATTGGCGATGTCGGTGGCGAGGCTCTTTTGACGCCTGTGGCTATCGCTGCCGGTCGGAGATTGTCCAACAGGCTTTATGGGCCTGAGAAATTCAAGGATGACAAGTTGAGCTATGAGTTGATTCCTTCGGTCGTGTTCTCGCATCCTACTATTGGAAGCGTTGGTTTGACGGAGCCCGAGGCAAGGGAGAAGTATGGGGATAAGGTCAAGACTTACAACACTTCTGTGAGTTTAAATTTGTAGGGGTGGAGGCTGATGAAGTAGTTCAAGGCCATGTCGTTTGCTATGCTTGACGAGGAGCACAAGCAGCCTACGGCTTACAAGCTGATTGTTGTTGGTGAGGAGGAAAAGGTTGTTGGTCTTCACATTATTGGCGAGGGCTCCGACGAGATGCTTCAGGGCTGTAAGTAGACGTGACGTTTGAACGGACAAGGCTGATGGGCAGTTGCCGTCGCTATCAAGATGGGCGCCACCAAGCAGG
Organism: Holtermanniella nyarrowii; assembly: GCA_001600035.1. Taxonomy (NCBI): domain Eukaryota; kingdom Fungi; phylum Basidiomycota; class Tremellomycetes; order Holtermanniales; genus Holtermanniella; species Holtermanniella nyarrowii. The sequence goes on from BCIT01000015.1 coordinate 166,169, forward strand.
ACTTTGATGACACTGTCGCTATCCGTGAGTCTTTGTCATCGTGTATGAGATGTTGACTGACATGCAGATCCTACGTCTTCCGAGGAGCTTGTGACTTTGCGTTGAGGCTTACGTTTGTGTGTTAGAGTAGAGAAGTGAATACGTCCATGTCGAAGCACACAGCACTGGTCATACAGTGCCACGCGCGGTGAGCCCCGCCGCGCCACGAGCTATCGCAAGTTGGCTCGCGGCTGCAGAAAGCTCCATCGACCCTGTTCAACGCGTTGCAAGAGCCGTCAGTAGTGTCAACGAGACGTGAAATGTCGGCTGCGGCGAACAAAGTCACTAACGGCGCGTTGTCACCACCCATGTCCGCCACGCCTCCCGTCGACAATTCGCCGAGGTCGTCTTTTGACGAGATGGCAGGCGACAGATCTATCGCAGAGCTCGAGCAAGAGCTGGTGACTGTCAAGCAGGAGAAGGATGTCTTGGGCAATCAGTATCGCTCGCTGCTTGGCAAGCTTACGGCGATGCGGCAGAGTCTGGGTGACAAGCTGCGAGAGGATGCTGTACGTTCCTGTGCTGTTCACAAGAGGTGATGCTGATGTGGGTAGGAAGAGCTAGATAGACGAGAGACAACTATCAATACTCTACATAATGATAATGCTTCACTACAAGCATCCATGGAGGCACTTCAATCGGAGCTCGTCTCTTCCAACGCCGAAGCAGCCAACCTTCAAGGCCAGCTATCCCAACTACGCTCGCAGTCGGACTCGTCTTCTTCAGATGTCATGTCTTTAACCAAGGAGATGAGAGAGCTACGAGGTGATATGGAGAGATTGAGAATAGAGAGGGAAGAGTGGGAGGTTGATGCTGGGCGTGAGCGGACTCGTCGCGAGGAGATGGAAGAGGATGTGAGGGTTTATGAGCGTATGGCGAATGATTCGAGAGTTGAGCTGCAGCGGTATCGGGATGAGGCAGAGGGTGAAAAGGAAAGGTCGAGGAACCTACAGGATGTGCTCAGTGAATTCCAAGCTGGTGAGTGCTCTTGCGACGGCTACGCTAGAGCTGACGACGTGAAGCGAAAGACTCAGAGCTACGACAAGCGACGTCGGAGCTGGAAATGCAGCTTAGGCTAGCTGCGCAGAGTTTGTCAGAGTACAAGCTGCGAGCAGCGAATGCCGAGGTAAGTTGTGAGCCGTGTGAGTCGCGCTGACAAGCAGACACGACTCGGAGAGTACACGAATGATGCGCGAAAGTCGTCGACTGTTGAGAAGGAGCTCAAGGAGAAGAATCAGCTGATAGGCAAGCTGCGGCATGATGGTGAGTGCATATGATCGCCGAGTTGGCTAACGTGCAGCTGTGATCACCAATGAGCACCTGACAGAAGCACTGCGACGGCTGCGAAAGAACTCGTCAGATAACAATGTTGACCGGTAAGCCTGCCTCCCCTATCAGCATCAGCTGACATGACAGTCGACTAGTGACCAACATTCTCATCTCCTTTTTGACGACACCGCGAGCCGATCCAAAACGTTTCGAAATGCTGTCTTTGCTATCTACTATTCTTTCTTGGGATGATCACGAGCGCGAGAGAGCAGGACTACAGCGTGGAGGGCCATCAGCTGGGACACCAAAGAAGGGGATGGGAGCTCGTAAGACTAGCTATGCACAGGGTACACAGGAGCGATCGCCCGAGGATCAAGCTGTCATCAACGAGGTAAGTTCTCAGCGCAGCGCAATCTCAGGAGCTGATCTGTAGTCATTCGGTAACTTGTTTGTCGAGTTCTTGCTCAAAGAATCTGCGCAAGGTACTTCATCAACATCCGCATCTGGTCCAACGGACACCACCAGAAGACCTTCGGGCGTCGGTTCACCAGCGAGTCTAGCAGCCAACATTGCAAATTCGCCACCACTCTCGCGCGTAGCTTCTCGAGCAGAGCTAGGCAACCGCGAGCGAACACTGAGTAATAGTAGTAGTGCCAGCTCGTTTGTGTTGCCTAGTATCGGCGCCAGCGTCGAGGCGTTGAACGGTGCCGCATCGCCACCGCCGATGGGCGGGCGGAAACCTTCGTGGGGGCTCAAGCAAGCTTTGGATGGAAGTGGGTAGGGTACATAGCATGTACAATCTTTTTATATTGTGCTATTGTGCTATTTGCTTTTGGACCAGACGTCTTCTAAGCCCCATCGTTGTCTGCCATCGTTTGTCAAGAGGTTGACGCATAACTCGTCGGAGACGCTGATTAGACTCCAGTCGGCGTCGGGAGTTGGCGAGGAGAACTTGGGTGTCCTTTTGCTCATTTTCGCTGGATCTATACCTCTGACTCGAGGGTGATTGTGTAGCTAAAGCATCAGCATCATCTTGAAGGCACTTTGAGGATGACTCACCCATTCACGTATCGCTCGCTCTGCACGTCCAACAGCACCCTTGCCTCTTGCAGCAACTTCAGCAACGACGACCCAATCCCAGTTAGCACCTGCATTCGGCCCAACCTCCATCCCTACATCACCCGCATCTCCACCACGTCGCCCGCGCTTTCCTTGCGGAATTCGCTTCACGCGTATATCCAACGCTGGCCCTCCAGCATCACTCGCTTCTGTCTCCGTAGCAGGCACAGCAGTAGCATGCGCATCATAGAAATGAATAGACGACGCTACAAGCAGCGTCTCGCTGGCTAGGTATTCGTGAAATTCGAGGAGATGAGCGGGTAGATTCGTTGGTGCTGGATCTGCTGATGCGAGCTCGGTCGGTGCGTCGGGGAGGGTGGTATCGGGATTGAATGTCGTGAATATTGGCTGCCGTTTCTCGATTGGTGCTGGGTTTGCTGGAGCTGATGGCTTAGGATCAAGATACCAGGCGTTGGCTTTGGCTTTAGCTGCAGAGGATGATTCGGCGTCTGAAGATGTCGAATATCGCGATGCTGCGAATATCGAACTAGATGCTGGAGCTCGTCTAGAGACTCTTAACAGAGCTGCGATGGTTGAGGAAGCTACTGGGAAAGCTGACATTGCTGCGATAATGAAGTTAAGACTCCAAGATCGGACAACGACGTGCGGAATGCTTCAGTCGCGCCTATTGCATCAAGATAGGCGTGCGAGTATACGCCACTGCTTTTAGGCCATGCAAAAGATCATCCTCTAATAAGTCCCAAAATCCCATATGCTCTCTCTCTCAATCCCGCCAAATTACCCCGCCAGCAAAGAACCTAGGCGGCCCGATACTGCTCGCAGCACGTAGCGCCATTCTCCGTGTAGATGTCCGCCGGAACTATGATGTCAGCTCGATCAAGTAGTTCATGATCGCTCGACTGACTGTTGTCTGCGTTTCGGCACAGCTGAGGCCTCTTCTTGTGATGATAAAGGGCGTCGGGTCCTTGTATTCAATTATGCCCGTGATACTGAAGCACTGATCAAAGGCAGCTGCGTAGGTCGACGCTATACAGCCTGAATAGTCAGCTTCGACAACAACATTCAAGAAAAGTATCACTCACCTGGACGCGCTGCGCAGATATCATGACACGCATCTCGGGTCGGAACATTGGCGTTGAAAAGCGAGTTATCATCGCCGTTGATGTCGAGGTTTTCATATACGGCATAAGGCACATAGCCCGTGCTGGTGTAGCCAGGACAGGAGGAGACTGGGAATGGATTGTTGCTTGGCCCTGCGCGTTTGGCTGCGAGGACGTGAGAGGGAATGCGTGAGCGGTCAATGATGCGCTGACGAGTGTTTTGTCTGTATTTGTATGAGCGAGTTGGTGTCTCGGCCCGCCATATGAGACGACCGTTGTTACTCCCGACGTCTGTTGTCGCACCGCACAGAGCGACAGCTAGCAGCAGCACAGTAGCAAGTAGGCGATTTCCGAACATGTTGAAGGTATTGGGAGCAGTTTGATCCCAGTGGGTCGGTATTTATGCAATCCTATGGCTTGAAAACCATGGCCATGGCTGTGGCTTGCTTCACAACTAATGCACGAATGCAAGGCCGCGACCGAGGTGTGCACCCTGAAAGTCAATGGGAGGCTGACAGTGTAGCTCTGATCCTCCATCCCAGGGGACCGGTATCGCGTCCGTGAGGCAAATGGAGGTGAGACAGGCCATTGCATGCGCCAGGTCACGTCGGCCAGTTCGGTTGCCAAAACGACTATATTTCATAATGGTCTGTCTCGCGGAATTTGCGTCCTGCCGTGTGAACTTCCGAGCTCAGGGCGTGCGAGAATAAGACTCTGGCCAGCCTTTTTTTGGTGCCTGTTGCGAAGAGATATGAGGGCGTTCTGTATAGGCGCACGTAAGATGATTTAGGCATGCCAACTCACGGATGGCTTTCGTCTCCCACTTGCAACCTGCAAGCGCGTTTCGAAGGCCTCTGTCAGATCAAGCTGCGAGACTCGCGGCCGAAAACCCTGGCAGCTTACAGGGATCAGTCTGCATCGTGTATCTCAAACGGAAGACATGTTCAAAAATGAGATATCATTCCCAGGCACTCGAGGTATGTGAAGCCGCATTCCAGGTATTTAACATTACCACTACCAGTCTTTGATAGCTGGTCAGGTGCAGTATAGGTGCTACGATTCAGTCTTGATTGTGCAGCACGACGAGTGAGCAATAGGGCATCTTACTGTAAAGACTCGCAAAGTTGACACCTCAGTTTCTCTCCTTCCTGACACTGTTTCGTTGAGCTTCGCCGCTGTGTGGTTGTGTCACAATCTTGCATCCCGTTCACGATTCTTCATTACAAGACAGCAAGCTTCAAGCACGCATAACCAAATCACCATCGTCATCATCAAGCATCAATCCAGAAATCTGCACCATCAGGATCGTCCGCTCAAGCCATTCACTTACTTGCAGTGTGGGAAACCAAGCCTTTCGAGTGACCGTAAAGGTCACTCTGTGGTACCCTGTGAGGGCAGAAGCGTTGCAGTGGCGAGGGAGTTAAAGGTTGATCAGAGGCAGCGGATCGAGGAGGTTCTTGTCAAGAGCATTCGAGGTCGATATGGGTCGTAGATTGATTCAAGTTCTGACTTCTTGTTGGCGGTTCGTTCCTCGACAGCATCGTCTTCGATCTCCTCCTCATCCTCATCCTCGTCTTCGTCCTCTTCCTCGTCCTCGTCGTCCTCTTCCTCTCCCTCGTCGTCCTCTTCCTCTTCGCTGTCTTCCATCTCCATCTCCTCTTCTCCATCTATGCCGTCATTGACATCATCCCTCTCATCCTCAAGATCCTCCACTTCCACTCCCTCATCTTCATCTTCAGGTTCCTCATCATCAGATTGGACACTGTCGACATCCATCTCATCAGACTCATCCTCGTCGGCTTCGCGCGAACGAATGCGTCCGACATAGCATCCCGTGCCCTGTTCGTACTGCTTGCGGAGCTCAGCGATGCCCCGAGCCCAAAGATTCTGCCTCTCCCTCTCAGCAACCGCGACGCGCACAGCGTAGCGCGCCGATGAGCGGAAGGTCTCCTTGGAATGCTTGCAACGAGCATTGATCCAAGTTGTCGAATGTACGCTCACCCATCGTTCCCCCGAAATCAAGTCTCCACGAACGGCATACCTCAACGTGTCAAGGTGCCAGCGGTATCTTCCCCCGTCGTTGCCGATGAATACATCGACCTTTTCTCGAGTCGCGGCACCAGCCTGCACCGGCTTCGTCTCCTCTACGCCCTGGATGCGCCGAGGCTCCATGGCGAGTTGAGCGGTGATCGAGACCCCTTGGGCAGGACCCTCGTCGAAGATCGACTTGAAGGCTTTGAAGCCCTCACGGGAGTCGTCGAAGCCTGCGACAGCCAAGTCTTGCCAGCAGACTACCCTCACCGAGCCTTGTGGCGTGTCGGGGTACTTGGCGGTATGCTCTTGTGCGAAGAGAGCGCGGCCATTGTTGTCTGGCAGATACCCGGCCTTGCAGGGGTCTCTCCAGTAGACAAGGTGGACTTTGTCGGTGCCGGAGTAAACCTTCATGAGTACGGGCGCGTCTTCAACGGCAGCATTTGGTACCTGGGAATTGATGACAGGCGTACGGGCCAAGGTGTCGACGGTTTGGACAGCAGGCTCTTGGACCGGAGCGATGGACTTGAAAGCTACCTCTGGCAAGACTGACTTGGTGGCGCGCTGCTGAGTCTTAAACTTCTTGCTCGGCCTCTTCGACTCAAACTCGGCGGCGGTCTTTGACGTCGCCGTGCAAAGACGCTTGGCGCGCTCGTTGAGCCCTTCGTCGACTTGTTCGTCGGCGGCTTTGCGCTTGCTTGAACGACTTGCTTGCTTTGATTGGGCAGCAGTCGCAGGGGCGGAAGTACAAGCATAGCCGACATTGGGAGGGGAAGGGCTGGAAGGTTCAGTGGCGTCGACAGCCGCGGCTTTGGCCTTTGCCTTGAGGCTCACGCGGTGGCTATGGCGGACATCGTCACCAGCGTTCAAGGGAGTCGATGTTGCAGGCGGCGTCAGTAGCTTGGGCGATGGTGAAGATGCGGATGACGGCGAGGATGAAATGGTGTTCGGGGATTGATGGCCTCGAGAAGCCTTTTCGATGGTGGGGATTTGGATGGGTGGGAGGAGGGTCTTGGCCTTGGGCATTGTGATGCGGATGACAAGGCCCTAATTACGGTCAGATATCTTCGTTGAGGCTTCTTCTGGGACACGACTTACTGAAGCAGAGGCAGAGGGTGCACATTCCCTGCTTCTTGCAGGCCTGTCGTACGGCTTGGGCCAAGGCTTACGGGTCATTGTTGATGATGGTAGGTGATGGAGTAAGGGAGTATTGTGTCAATAGCAAGCTTGTGTGAGCAGAGCAGTTATAGGTATGATAGGTAGCAAGATGACAGAGAATCAAACGCGCGATGCATCACATTAACCGGATTCACGTGACCGGTACTAGGCGTCGCTTTGCCGCCGCGTCCCATCCCATGGACTTTTCGCGAGCCTTCCATGTCCACGACCGTGTGTACATAGTAGAACATCATACATCGTTATCCATGCCATCAATCTAGCTCTGGATCCCAATTCACTGCTTCAACAGTATAGATAGGCAACTCAAAGCTCCCATCCCCAGCCTCAATATCCAAATCGCCACTCTTCTCCTCCTGCAAACCAGCTACAGGTTGCGGCCGTTCTACCCCGCGCTCCATCTCCTCGTCAAGCTCCTCAATCAGCTCATGGTAGCCACTCTTGGCTACTTTGCCACTTGACGAAGATGTTGGGGGAGCTGGGGCTGCTTCTGATGAAGTGCTATCTTGTGCAAGAACACTGAAGCCAACTGTACGGACCTTTGAGCGCATCATTGGGAGTTGACTAGGCGAGGCTTGACCAGAATTGGTAAGGACAAAAGAGGAGAGGGGGATGTGGATTGTCTGTGTTGCTTCGCTGGAGGACGGTGTGGAGGGGGACGGGGCTAGGAGTAGTCGATGTTGATACAGATCTGTTCTGTGAAGGATTAGCGACTGCTTTTTTATTTGCTCAGCTCAGAGGATGACATGTCAGACAAGCAAAAGTAACATTCCCGGCTGGCTTGAGCCTAGAGTTTTCTCGGTCATCAAAGGTCTGCTGCGCATACTCGTAACCCAAATCGGCCATCTGTACTGTTCCAGTACCGTGCCCTCCTCTCATCTACGAAAAGACGGACGACCAAATCCACAGGCTTCTTTTCCGAAGCCAGCAAAGGAAGGTTCAAGCTGGTAGGAGATGAGCTTCTTCTATGCACCCATGAATCTGATCTGTGGCCAGGTGCACTGCATCAAGCAATGCCCAGGACCTCGATCATCAGCCAAGCACAGCGAAACGAGAGATCCCTTGTTAACAAACATAAACTTTGTCAACGCTGCTTTCATATGACACTCGATGAGCTCCTAGAACCCATGAGGAAAAGCCGGAGATCAGCCGTCAAAGACCATTGTCCTCAAACGGCTGATTCGGAGTCTCCCGTCACGGTTGCGAGCATTTCGACAATATCAACGCCAAGTCGTCAACCACTGCAACTTCTGCGCACTAGCTCGTCAGAGCTAGACGCCACGATGCAGCATGGCTGACAAGAAAACGTCACGCAAACTCATCGCAGAAGCTAGCATGCGTAAAGCTTTTGATTGATCTCGATGACTCGATCTTGCTATGCGGAGGCAAATAGCCGTCTCGACGCCGCAAAGCCGTCACCAGCTGCAAGGAGCTGTGGCTGAGCTTGTATCGAGACGGCCAAATCATACCGCAGTCGATGAGTCAATGTAAAGAGTCCAAAGGATCATCGCTTCTTAGAGTCTCGCCAGATCTCACAGCTCGACCCTCGGCCACCCGCTCCATCAGCTCAGCCATCTGTATTGCTGAAGCTGCGACTATGTTCCAACGTCTTGTTCAGCTCGAAGGGCAGGAAGGAGCCATGGCTTTGCATTCAGGTGGAAGAGGGCCGAAGCGGCGCGGAAGAGCATTCGAGTGGCCTTGAATCGAGACTCTACTGGTCGAACGCACTGCCAAGCAACGCGCTTTTGAGTCAGGGCCGCGTCCCTGATTGAAAGCTGCTGTTATCTGACAGTCGAAAACATTCAATTGAAGGAACCCTTGCGAGCTGCGACCTTGGTGACAATGTGCCAGGTTCGACACCCGGAGCAACGCTAACAACTGCAGCAGCTGACGATATTCCAATGCAGACTCCAATCCATTGCTAACCACCATCAAAAGCACGACGAACACGCAACGATTTCGCAAAGCACTCACCTGACTGGTCCATCCGTCTGCAGATTACAGAACCACCTCGCTCTCCACCTTTCATCACCCTCGTACTCTCCCACCGTGATCCTCAAGTGCGAATAGAGACTGAGATCCCAGCTGAGCTCTCCAAACAAGCTCGTCAAACTCTTATTTCTGAAAGCAGCGTAGCCACCTCTGACTCGTGTTGCGTATTCCGGCTGAACGGTCGTGGAGAGGTGGCCCTTGAAGAGGGTGTAAAGCTGCGAAGGGTGTGCTCCGAGTGTACATGTTGATGTACCGCCGATATCACTATCTGACCCTAGTGCAAAGTCTTCAAGCTTTGAGACGGGTGGTTGAATTGATGTGAACGAGTAGAGCATGAGTGGAGGGCGCTCGGTACTGATGTCCATCTTGAGCACTGCTGTCAGTTTTGAGCGCCTCTCGGACCGCACCTTTTGATGTATTGGATGTTAGGACCTTGAGTGAGCGCTCAAAGTAAGCTTTGATAGGGGAGGACATGGTTTTTCAATGTTCAAGAAAGATGTACTGAGGATGAGTTCGAGTTCACCGGATCCTAATAGTTGCGGGGCGTATTAGAAACCGGAAGCTAATTGGATCTTGTAATCTTTTGTAGTCGATGGTCGCAGCCGACAACCATCGTCATCCTTGCTGCGATCAACGTAAACGGGTCGAGGGAAAGCAGCAAGCGAGAGAGCGCTGGAATCACTCAACAAAGCTTAGCAATTAACAAGGGAGGAGGACAAGAGAACAAGGGGAAGAAAGACCAGCGTTTTTCAACGAAAGGATAGCGTGCAAATTGATAGCTTGTGTGGGAAGGATTCGAAAGTGAGTTGTGCAATCTTGATCGTAAGCAAGAGTGCTGACGCATGCCTTTTAGATATCTGTTTTTACAAGACTATCGACTTGAGAGGCAGGGAAACAGAAGAGATGGCGGAAACGCAAACAGTGCCATCATTGGCAGAGCTTTCGTTGGATGACAAAGTGGGTGCTGGCGCCAGTGAAAGCAGCCAAGCCAAGCCTTCACCTCCGACCACAGCTGCGCAGCAGGCTCCCACACAACAACCACCCGTTCCACCTCTCCATCATGCAGAGAGCTCGCCTGTGCCCTTGACTGGTGCAGCGCAAAGACCACCGCAGGGGCCTACCGGCATGCGTGGACGCCCAATGGGTATGGGCATGGGTGCTCGTGGTGGCATGATGAATCGTGGTGGAGCGCCAATGCAAAGTCGCTTACCTCCAAGTCTGCAAGCAAAGATGGACAAGGTGAGTTTTCAAAGCATGAGAAGGTTGTTGCGCAGTCCATCAGCTTGTGGATGCAGACTCATCAGACCGAGAAACAATCAACGTCTGCCATGAACTTTGCTTCTACAAGCTGGCTCATGTGCCGACATATCTCATGCATTGCTCCAAGGCTATCTGCTGACTGTCAGCTTGCTGCTTCTCGTCCCTCTTCAGGCCATACCCCAACTCTAAGCAGTCAAGGCCAAAATCCAGACCCAACCTCAATGTCCGCCCTCCTCCGCTCCCACGCAGCAGCAGCCCAATCCGGTGGCAGCACAGGCCCAAGCCACAACCCATCTCTCAACGTCCCCGGCCCCGCCTCTGGCCCTCTCGGCCTCGCGGCACGCCGAGCAGGTCCCCGTCCAACTCTCGGCAGCTTAGGCGGCGGCGTCACCGCCCCTCCCAACGGCTTACCTGGCATGGGTCGCCGCAAGGGACCAGGCTTGACGCTCAGTGGTATGAAAGGTGGTGATGACGCTGCGACTGCTCCGGCTGGTGCTGGGGCTGGCGACTCCATGTTTTCAAGCTTTGGAAAGATTGTTGATCCGAGTGGTTCGCTCAAGTTTTCGAGCAAGGCGGTACTGCATGCCAAAGGTGTTGATTTCTCGAATGGTCAGAGCTTCAGCATCAATATGGATGAGATGCAGATTATCGAAGAGCTTGGAAAGGGGAATTATGGGACTGTGCAGAAATGCTTGCATCGTCCCACAAACGTCATCATGGCTATGAAGGTCAGTCCTCTTGCCACCTCGTCGCCGCAGTTCTGACAAGCAGGAAATCCGACTCGAGCTAGACGATTCGAAACTCGCTCAAATCATCATGGAGCTCGATATCCTCCATCGCGCCGTCGCCCCAGAAATCGTAGAATTCTATGGCGCTTTTACGATTGAGTCGTGCGTCTACTACTGCATGGAGTTTATGGATGCCGGATCGCTGGATACCCTTACGGGTGGCGGTGTGCCTGCCAGCGATATCGCTCAGGAAGAGCAGGAGGAAGTGAGGGTACCGGAAGCGGTGTTGAGGCGAATCACGGCTAGCATCGTACGCGGTTTGGGCTTCTTGAAGGATGAGCTGCAAGTCATGCACAGAGGTAAGTCGCTCTCTGATGTGTCAAGAAGCTGATGATGGGGCAGATGTCAAGCCAACCAACGTCTTGATCAACAAGAAAGGCGAAATCAAGTTGTGCGACTTTGGTGTCTCTGGACAGCTTGAAAAGAGTTTGGCAAAGACCAATATCGGTTGTCAGAGCTACATGGCGCCTGAACGGATCAAGGGCGAATCGCAAAATCAACTCGCGACTTATACTGTTTCGTCTGACGTCTGGTCTGTCGGTTTGTCAATCATCGAGCTTGCTAGAGGCTGTTACCCTTATCCGCCCGAAACCTTTGCCAACGTCTTTGCGCAGCTGCAGGCTATTGTGTATGGTCCACCACCGACGCTGCCTAAAGGCTACAGTCCCGAGGCGCACGACTTTGTCGCTCAATGGTGTGTTTGGGAGACTGATCGATGGTGCTGACGACAGCTTGCGCAAAGACCCCAACGCCAGGCCAACGTACGCTCAGCTTCTGAAACATCCCTTCTTGCTGCCCGACAGGGAAGCTGACGTCGACATGATCGGGTGGGTCGCGTCCGCCCTCGAGAAACGAGCCGCAAGACCCGTGATCCCACTCAAGGAAGTCGAGGCTTGATGCCCGCCCTTCCTCCTTTCCTCTCTTCCTCCTTTTCACGCACGCATCTGTCACAACACACATACACATACACGATCGGCTGGTTCCTTTATATAGTTTTTTATTTGGGTAGAAGCGCATTCGAATGAATGATCTATGGGATGATCTACTCGCCCTCGCCTCCTGCTTTCGAGGTTCGGCTCTCGAGATGATTCATGCGTTTCTCGACTTCGAGTTTGCCAAGCTCTTCTGCCAAGTCGTCGACTGCTGCTGGGGCTTCGTCTTCGAGCTTGAGGCGCGACATGTAGTACATGGCGAGTGAGCGTGTTTCAGGCTTGAGTGAAGGAAGCAGCTTGAATAGGGTTTCTTCGTCGCGGAGGGAACTTTGCAGTGCCAAGATGAGGTTCATGGCGGACTCGTGGATGAGAGCGCTAGATTCGCTGAATGCCTGCCGTCAGTGCTGTCTTTTCTCAGACTCACTTTGTATAAGATCGGGGCAAATCGCTCGACCTCATCTTCCGCAATCTCCTTTGGCAGGCGCATGACTAACCTACCCAGAGCCGTCAAACCGAGCACAAAGCCACTCAGGCGCGCAGTGGGAGCTGCATTTGCGAGCAGATATCGATCGAGTACTGCAAGCACCGTGCCAGCGTAGTAGACGGGATCGCTGACCCGCGCGGTGAACTCCATGATGGCGTCTGTTGGGTCGTGGATCTGCTCATCAGCTAAGGCACGCTGGTCTTCGTTGCTTACCTTGGCGTTTGAAGCTCTCACACCAAGAGTCGCCTCGCAAACTGCCATGTCACGGTCTTCCATCAGCTCCCACTGATTGTGAACAAGATCGCAGAGTAGCTCGGTGGCCTGCTCGATGATGTCTTTGGCCTGCATGTCAGTCAGTTCAGCCTGGTTGCATACGTTGGCAGAATCAAACAAAGAAAGCAAGGCCGGCATCAGACGACTGAACAGATTGTTTGTTTGCCAAACGGCTTTGGCCACCTCTTGCGAGCTCGAGCCATTGACCAACGGCGACGGCGAGAGAACAGTCGTCTCCTCCGACGGCGTCAAGGAGTGCTCAAATGCAAACCTTCGCAGGGATAACAGCTGATCGACCGTTGGGTTACCCGCTTCGAGAGCCTTGACAAGCTCATCTACTTCGTCGGTAGGGGGAATGCCGATGCGATCAGCTACTGCAAGTCAGTGCAGTCATGTCATGCACCCACCCTTGCGCGCCCGGATCCACCATCTCCTCGACTTGACACGCTCTTGAATCCGATGCAGCTGAGCTGGCGTCAAAGCACCGGGTTGAGGCGAATCTTCGAACAATCGAGCCCGAGTGATAGGATTCGCAGGAGTTCGAGGATTCATGGGCGTCCTGGCGACATTCAAGTGACTGTTGACAGGCTTCAGCGGCGTAGACGGAGGTTGAGCCATCTGCGAGTCGTCAAAGTCAAGAAGCTGGCGAGCGGCCGAGACTGCTTGAGCTGCCTGGGAACGCAGAGCCTCTTCTACTGGTGGGTCAACTCTTTCAGCTGTACCGTTGGTAGCTGGTCGGCATGGCGTCAGAGCCTTGTTCCAAGACAGTAGCTCCATCTCCTCATCATCATCCAGAGCCACCGGTTTGGCTTGGATGCCCGAGCCGTTGATCGACTGCCTTGGTTTGCCAATTGATCGAGCGAGCTCCGGGGTCTGCACATGGTGACCGACGCTGCTGGATGAAGAAGAGGAGGGTACACGAGCTGGTGTCGAGGGCGCTGCCCGAGCAAGCACGGGCGAGGTGCGCGCTGACGGACTGCCAGACAAGCGCGAGCTACCAAGCGAGCTATTCTTCGCTGGTGTAGGCGACCTTTGCAGGTGAGAAGGTGATTGTCGCAACACAGCGGGCGAGGACTCGATACTGCGAGCGACGGGACGACTAGCAGGAGGAGATTGCTCAATTCCCTGCTCAGCTTGTAATCTCTCAGCCGCAAGCGCAGCAGCTTTGGCTTTGCGCTGTTGAGCAATAGCAGCAGCCACAGATGACGTCGCGCGACGAGGCGCAACAACAGGCCGCACAGGTGAGTTCGAACTCGAGCTCTCGACGCCTTTAGGGTTGGCTTTCTGGAGCTGCTTGAGCGCCATGCCGTCCATACTATCCAAGATCCCTTGACCCTGCTGAGGCCACGTCGCCGCATAACTCCAAAACGCCGCCCGCGCAAGATCCTTGACAGCAGGATTCACATCGGTCAACGCTTTTTTTAGCGCCGTCTCGATATGTTCAAGCGCCCCGACGTGGCTGACCTCAATCGCATGCTTGCTGCGCGTCGAATGGACATCCAAGAAAGTTTTGAGATGGCCAGCAAAGTATTGACGTGTTTGAACGTTCTTTTCGGAGAGACCGTTGAGGATGAATGGGAGGATGAGTCGAGCGTTGGCAGAGGTATGCGTAATGATGGCTGTCACGTTCTTCTGGGACTTGTCGGCAATGATGCGTTTGGTGAAGCCGGCCATTTTGCCAAGTGAAGGCAAGAGACACTCGACGCAGGGATCGAAAGCAGTCTTGAGGTTTTCGGCCAAGTCTTGGATCAGGGCGCATGCACACTGCGCGACGGTCGTGCGAAGACTCATGAGCTGGCATGTCAGCTCGATATCTGATCCACAAACGCACAATCTTGACGAGACCGTCCATGAAGCCTGATCGCAAACCATGTACGAATGCCTCGGGATGCTGTTGAAACGCTCCGCCGCGTAGCATACCTCGGACACGCAACGCAGCCTGTTCCCTAGGCAGCCAATTCTGCTCCGTCTCTTTGCCCTCCAAATCTTTCAGCATCTTCGCAAACTCGTTTTCGACATCTCGAGCACTGGCCACCTACAAGTCAATTCATGAAGGTTCAGCACCGAGAAACGCACATAAACTGTCTCAACGTCGTCTATGGAAGTGACTGGCTCGGCCGGAGTGAGACTGCGAGGAGTTTCGGATGGCGTTGCGGGTGTTGATGCTGGAGGAGGTCCGTTGAAGACTGCGTAGATGACAGCTTCAGCGATAGTTTTCCGAACGTTCTGAGCCGCCAACAGCTTTTTGAGTTCTGATCGGGCAGCAGGTGGTGTCGTACTTGGTGAAAGCAAGGCAATGGTGGTCTTTCAGTCAGCAAAGTCACCTCGGAACGCTGTAACTCACTTCCTTTGCTTGCTCACGAACATGCTGATCTCCGTCCTCCAACAACTCCACCAAGCTAGGGAGCCAAGGCTTCAACGGCAATACACTCTCCGATTCCACACGCATCCTCTGCAACATCTTCAAGACCTCGACCTTGCCCCTCCAGCCTTTTCCACTCAGTGCACCTTCTTTGATGCCCCGCTCCCAAGCAGCAGCAAGCGACTCCTTGTCTTTGTTCTTCGACAAAGCGAGGTCGGTAGCATAGCAGGCTCGGCCGAAAACAGCTAGACTCTCTGCAGCTGCTTGATGTACCTTGTCTTTGGGATCATTGACCTTTTCGAGCAGTGGTGGCAGCAGCTGATGAAGGGCTAGTTTCAGAGCGTGGTGAGTATTTCTCGGAAGGAGTGGGATGTAGAATGGAAGCACTGATGTCAGAGTTGCTAGAGGCAGTAGGTGTGATGTCGAGCGAATCAGTGTCGGAAGGAGCAGGGTCAGCGCGTCGGCGGAATGCGCAGGAATCTAAGAGTCAGGACCAAACAATCTCGCAATGGACACATACCTCGGCTGCGACTTCAAGCGTCAAGCCAAACATTTGCACAATGTCAACTTTCTTATCAACATCTAGGCAGTAGTCAGTATGTCTTGACAATCCAGCAGCAGCTCAAACAAGCTCACCGGCCGCTTTGATTTTTGTGAGAAAGGCATCAACATCTTCGGTAGTGACGATTTTCGACATGGCTGCTCCTCTCGACAGCGGTCTTTTGTGAAATCCTCAGCTTTCTAGGTCTGATCCCTGAGTAATTGCTTCCGAGATGGTCGTGCTGAAGAAGCTGGGCAACATACCTCCGAGCTCGTTGTGACGCGTGGTGAGCAACACGCGGACAAATTGCTAGGCCAGTGCTAGCGAGACTTGCAGGCATTAACATCTTCGTCTGCTCGTGCAGGTTCGGCTCATCCAACGTCCTCAGCAATTCTTCATGACATCAACAGCTCCACCAGAAGCTCACGTGGGATCGACTTTAACTCCAGAGACTTTTCAATCCCTGCTGCCAAAAGTAAATCAGCTCCTCGAGCTCGTCAGAGCATCAGCAAGTCCTGCTTCTGCGTCTTCAGCAGAGGGTGAGGCTCAAACGACTGATGGGTCAATTACCAGAACGGTAAGCGGTGAAGTGGCAGTGAATTTTGAGCTGACAAGCTAGGCGCTTGATATTCGGACGCAGCTGGCAAAGATGAAGCATGAGATTGAAAAGTTGCCCGGTGGACATCTGAGCATTGAGGAGATCCGTCAGGTCTCGGCGAGATTGACTTTGGAAGCGGCCAAGCGACAGTAAGATTTATCCTGTTGAACCACGCTGACAATGACAGACAACTCCTGAGAGCTCTGACAAATCTTGATATGCCAATCCTCGACGATTGCGTCCAGAAAGTCGAAGCAGCCGCAACTGCAGATGGGCGAATAGACAGCACACCCGCAGATATCATTATGAACTCATGATCACGACCAACGCTGAGTGGAGAAAATCTGCATAAACCCAACACCATAGTCCATTCCATTCAAACCAGCCTCAGACTTTACTCGGAAGTCTCTTCTGTGTTCCTGGGCTTGCTGATGACGTTGATGTTACCTGCGAAAGAGCGTAAGTGATGCTTGAAATGATGGAGAATTGATTGAACGTACGGTGAGTGAGGAGAACACGGTCGTGTGTCTTGACATCGTCTGCACCTTGATGGGGGCGCATTTCGAGGTCGGCCTCGACGAGGACAGTTGCACTGGGAAAGTCAGCGACACGTTCGATTCATTGGCCAGTGATTTCATCTCGCTGCAAGCCGTTACTATGCCTGCGTGCCAATGAGAATGGCCTGGACGGCAGAGCAGCAGTTCCATCTTGCAAGCACCGCTCGAATTGGCTGCAAACGCCCTGCGCTGCGTTGGTCCTCCCACGAAGAAGATAGCATGGCAAGAGCTGCTTTCACGACAGTACGATAGCCTCGGTACGTGGTAAATAGATTCAGCGGCTAATGAGTGCAAGCTGGACTTTCAATCCACGTATGATCGACCATCAAAAGATTCGTGGAGGGATACTGCTCAGGATGACAAAGCGACGCGACTTAGACACGCAGCTCGGTCCGACTCAGCTTCTGTTCAAGAATGGCGCGCAGAGACTGTTCAAGAAAGCTACACGCCTTTCAAGAGTCACAGTGAAAGCTGCAGCCCAATCAGCCCAATGGAATGGCTGAAAGGCCGTAGTCACTATAACTCTAGTGCATGGTCAGCGGCTGAGCGCTGGCACGGCAAAGCCTATCACAGCTGCTTGTCCAGTTGAAAAGCTCGAGCTGCGTTCAGCATAGCGCAATCGGAGAGTCGCTTGTTGGACCGCTTCGCTCATGTCGAGAGCCCAGAACGACAGGTACATTATAGATCCAAACAAACCGCCGTGTATCACGGCTCTTGACAAAGTTCACGACCAGCCGCCGAGGGTCTTTATGGTATAGCCATACCTGTCATACTTGGCATCACTATAGAGCTATGCCCAGACTCTCTGAAAGCACCGCTTGCACTACGAGACACACTTCAGCCGCGGTGGCTGTCACTCGGTCATGGGCGCGTGCTTCTTTGAGCTCCAAGTTACAAAGCCTTTTCGTGAAGGCATCGTGGTCTATGTCATTTCAAGCGACAGCATGAAGTCGAGCGACATTGGATGCTACTGGCTTCCGTATGTCCAGCGCCGACTCCAGTGCTACGTCTCCTGAAAAGCTTGGGAACAAGTGGAGTGGCCCATACTGGTTATGACAATGACGCATGACTGCCGTCCCGGAGATGGGTACATCCCAGAGCAGAGTCCCACGCTGCGAGACACCGACAAGAAAGGTAGGGCATTAGCCGTGAGCTAGCCATCACCTCCTTCACGATCGTTGTCTATGAGAGCGAACGTTCTCAATACTACGCCTTTTGCCAGAAATGACATGGTGGTACGAGTCGCACGCGAGCAATTCGAACCGCTGAACAGCCAAAATGGCCATTGCAATCATATAGCTCGCGTATCAGACAAGTAGAAGCTTCGGCTTGCCTAGATGGCGCCATGGCCGACGTGGCTTTGTACCAGACAGCATTACGTGCTGCTGTTCTCATCAAGCTCGGCGTCGGCTGAGCCTTTTCATTATCAAGATAGCACGGGATGACGCTCCAATCAGCCAGGTCTTGGCTGTTAACTTGCGTTCCGTAGCTGTCCGGCAAGGAAGTGACACATCAGCACGAACGACTTCTGCATGCCGCCTGACGAGCCCAAAAAGACGCTAGCGCGCACGAGGGAGAAATCGACCTGGATGCCACAGCCGTCAAGGCTGATGTCCCATGATCACCTCTCCCTGGAAGCAAGGGTCAAAGCTGAGACACGTTGAAAGAGATTCGTCGAAAGGAGTCAAAGATCACCGACGAAAGCCGTTTCATCAATGACATCCAGGCGCAGTGTGCCTTCTTCCGTCAGCCTGCTCGGCTGAGGCGGGGKGGACCTGCGCTTTGTACCTTTGTCACAAGGGAGCAGCTGGGCACTCGACAACAGCTTGTCGGCTATGCATCAAGGATTGCGGCTCCACTTGACAATGTCTGCCAGGCTTGGATGGATGACTATTCTGCTGTCACAGCTGTACGGAATCCACTCTAGCGGCATAGCTCAAATAAGCCAATCCAAATACTGAAAAGCACAGAATCCAAGAATGTACCGTCAGCAATCAAATCTGCTGAGCGTCACTCGACAAACTCGCGCTTCTGGAGACGTGGCCATTGGAAGCTTTGCAAAGTCTGATTATACGACTTGCGACCCGCAAGACATCAGCAGAAGATACTTCTGGTGGCGGCGATCACGTCGTCGTCGACTGAGCTTCCACGGTGCGAGACAGCAGCCGATCACAAACATGTAGCCTTGTGTCGGCTATTGACCTCGTTCACGACTAATGTCCCGTGACAAGAAACCGCTATCAGCCTAGTCAGAGCTGCCTGTTGACAATAGAGCGAGCCAAAGCTATCGCGCTCGAAGACTGCGTTCAAAGAGAGCGAACTAGCAGTCATGTAGCCAGACTGGCTACAGATCGCTTGTACATCTCTCTCGAGTCATCGTTCGATTCGCTGCAGGAGCAAGGTGGAAAGGAGATTGGAGGGCAGAACGAAAGAAGGCGAAGGCGAAGAGACGGAGCAAGAAAGAAGACTCACCCCTTGGGCAGTACCGCCAAAATGTGATGAGACTTTTCGTTGAAAGCATAAACCGTATGCCAAGAAGTCGGCGGCTGAACTTTTTCTATTTCCCATCAGCCCACTCTCCCATCTTGACCCTTTACTGACCGCCATTTTCATCCACACGAGGAGTCCCAACAGAAGTCGCGACTTTATAAGTATAGTACGGTTGACCCTTTGCAGTGTCGCGTTGAACAGGTTCGGCACCTAGACGGCCTAGGAGGGTTACTTTTGAGACGTCTTGAGCTACGCGAGTGGAAGACGCGAAGCCCTGTTTGGGATGTTAGTGGATGCGTTCATGGGGTGAGAGAGAGACGTACACGACGAGCTACGAGGGAGGTGGTGCGGAGTGCGGTGGTGAACATTGTGGTGATGGAGGAGTTGTTGTTGAGAAGAAGAAGAACAAGAACAAGAAGAACAAGTAGGATGAGATGTAGCTTATAGGCCACCCAGCTCGAGGTACGAGCTCGGCTTCAGGGGAAATACTCCCGCTTTGAATTCCACATGCGGTAGCTGCGTTTCATGGACAATAGGTAGGTATACGATGGCTGAGACAGGCAGAGACAGCGGGTAGAGTGAGCAGGCAAGGGAGCGGTACTGGGGTCAGGTGGAGCAGGCGGTGATCTATGCGTATCAGGGACGCCAGGGGTAATACGTTGAAAGATGCATCAAAGTGGCAAGAAATTGGCATCATTGCTCAGTACGCTGATCTACTTTATATGTCATATGTCAGTACTTGGTGCACATCTCAAGGATATACATGCTGAGATGAGAACATGTACAACATATCTTAGTTACTCCAACAACTTTCAGCAAGTCGAACCAATAATTCCAATCCAGAATCATATCTCCCTGTCCGCCGATCCGCGGATCACACGAAAAACCTGAGCCATGACCAGCTTTTCCCCCTCCCTTGTCCTCCCTTACCCACCCCAACCTCGACTGCCCGTCTGTCGAAGCCTTACCTTACTCCAAAACCAACCAGCAACAGCCCAAGCTCGTATCAATAAATGAAGAAGCGTGGTATACGAAACTCATTCAGTCGTTCAAATAGGGACCCACGGATCTCGTGAGTCTTTCTTCCTTTTCACTTTTTGTAAAGGGGTGGGAGTTAGGTGACGTTGTCACAATGCGGCTTGTTGGGCCTCTGTTTGCTCAGCTGATGAGTTGTCACGCTAGCGGACGCTCCGGGAGCCGCTATTGTGCAGCTCTTTAAGCTGAGCGCTTATCACACATGAACCGAGTCAGAAAAGTCAAACGACCATTTGAACCGGCCCCTAAATCAATGACATGAAAATGACCATGGCTATTAACTTTGCTTGAGAAAGATGCCTGCCGCAGGCATTTGACAGCTTGAAAGAAGTAGTCATGGTGAAAAACGGGTCATTAGGGGCTCTGGGTTCAGGGCTGAGCGAATTATGACGGACCAATCCGGTTCGACTAATGTCAAACTGTCATTGAGGAGGTCATTAGTGTCGACTCGGTTGTACACAATGGCCTACGGAGTGCAGTCATCAGCTTTCAAGCTTAAAACATGCGCTGATCATGCGCCGTTGTTCATGTCGAGTTGAGTTTGCTATACGTCATTCGGCAGAGATGGCCGTCTGGCCATTTTTCTCTCCATGGGCAGCAGCAAACCTCAGCATCTAGCATGGACCGCTCAACTCCTTTCCACCGATAGCATGTGGTTGTCCCCCTCTCCTCATCTCTCCTCTCCTTTGATCGCATGCTGACATGGCCTCCCTTTGCTTCCAACTCTGCAGCCCAACAAACCCAGCATCCCTTCTCCGCCTCCCAAGCCTCATCCTCACACTGCTAGCAAGTGGTGAAAAGCCTCCTTAACTTGGCTTTCTATCAACCTCTTTCTCAGAACAGCGATTTGATGGGATAACACCCCTGCTCCGCTTTTACATCTTCCACTGAAGATCCATCACACCAACTCTTGTCGCTCGCCACGCTCGCAACGATGCAAGCTCTCCGCACCCTTCCCCTTCTCCGTCCTTCGCGCTCATCATCACCTGCACCAGGTGCAAACGGCGCGCCCACGACGCTTACACAATCTACAACTGTTCCAGGCTCAATGAACCCTCCTTCAGAATCTGGCAAGCCACGTTCGAAATCGCTTACCAAGCCTCTCAGCTCGATGCATCTATCGCTTGGAGGATTACCGGCTGCTCAGGCGCCGACACAGCCTTCGACACCTGCGGCGTTGCCGCCATCCTCTAGGCCTCCAACTCCAAAAGTTACGGCTGCTGCACTGCCTGGTGTCGCTGTGCCGGAGACGGGTCATCCTGCTGGGTTCATGGATGCTGTTGGGCTTAGGCTTAATGAGCAGGTGAACAGGGCTTGTGTCGGTGTTGATTGGAAGACTCGCAAGGGTTTCAAGAAGAATGCGGGCTGGTCGGTTGGAGAAAGTGTCATCCAGTGAGTTGAGCTGTGTTACGGAAAAGTGCTGACTATAGTGCTTTGCCTGCCCCTGCTTCTGACCCCTATCTTATGAGAGCGATTCTTCGCACATCTGTCCGCTCGCTCTCAATCTACCTATCGCGACTCGAGTCACTCCTTCTACCAGCTCTCACGTGCCCCACATTCGGGGCTTCTCTCACCCTCACTCAAATCAAAGGCACAACAGCCGGTCCACTCAACCCAACTCAACTTTTTGCAGTCTCCATCGCCCATGCCGCATGGGAGACGTGCGAGATTCTCGAACAGACACTTGAATCTGGCACCTGGCCTCGCTTTGCGCACGAGACGCTTAGGCCGGTCATGGACAAGTTTGATCTTGTTGTTGGCAGGGTCGTTCAGCCGCTTCTTGGGGGTTTGAAGAGGGATTTGGTGGCTAGTCTTGCGAGGAGTGAAGGTGGTTCACCGCCTGGTGGCAAGACTGTTGCACTTGCGAGTGTTTCTGTCCCGACGGCTGTTGGTGCTTCTGCGCAGGCTTTGGGTTTGCCGGCTGCGACTCAGCCTCCTCATCCTGCTGGCGTCAAGCAACTCGCCATCCCACTTTGCCTTCAGCACTTTGCATCCCGCGTCGATGCCTCGCGTAAGGTTCTAGAGATTGTAGCAGCGCCTTGCCAGGATGATGGCGAGGCATGGACGACCGGTGTTGTCGTTGCTGTTGTCTGGCGAGGAATGTGTCTTCTTGCTGAGCAGGACGCGGGACACACGGGTCCACCTAGTCCTGGCAGTATCGCGAGGGCATTGTCGGGTCTCGCGACGCCTTCTGCTGTGCCCAAGCTTCCTTCGCTTTCAATCTTGCCTTCGCGCGCGGCTTCGCGTCCTCCCTCACCGCCTCGTAACGGTCAGGCTCCGACACAGAAGGACCCGCTTACCCACGCGCTGCTTTCTTTCGAGGGCTTGGTGCACCGTTTGGTGACGGTTCTTGTTCAGCCGCCAACCCAGGTCGGCTCGGACCCTCACTCGGAAGAACACCTTGCTCGCGAGGCTCTTGCCGAGGCACTCGAAGCGTTGACTTCACTGCGCATCATGTCGGCCGCATCCCACTCTCCCGAAACCCTTCTCGCCTCTGTCCGTCGCATACGCGACGATATTGATTCAGATGACACGGCACAAGCAGCACTAGACGACGCTCTCGAAGATCTACCCGTCGTCACCCTCCTCACCTTCATCCAACGCAAAGTCAACCTCGCTTTGCTCTCCGCCGGCCGCGCCCCTTCGCGCACAGTCGCTGAGATCTGGGGATGGACAGTCTTGGAGTATGAGCGCCAGGTGTTGAATGGTTTCGGCGCCGCAGAAGAATGGGGTCGGAAATATGCAAATGCTTTGAAGCCTGAGGTTGAGAGGCAGCTTGCGCCATTGCCTGCTGGGGTTTTGGTGGATGGAGAGGCGAGGGAGTGGTTGAAGGTTTTGGGTGTTGCGATTGAGGCGACGGCGGGTTATAAGGTTGTGGGTGCTCAGTGATTGGAATTGGAATGGAATTGGATGCATGCAATTTTTCTTGGGCCAGTTGCTCGTTCGCAGGATTATGGAGCATGATCAGTTTTCAGCTACAGCGGGAACAGTCATATCAGGCTGCGACCACAAACCGTCGCTATCACAATGGTTGTTTCGCTCTTCGGTCCTGGCGAGTGTGAATCTCTACGAGTGGCTGCAGTCAGATTCAGCAACATCCTTCCTGCGCCAGACTATTCAGATGGGTCGAATGGTGAGACGGAGACACCGGCGCGGGACATGTCCATAGTTCACAGAGCAACGACTTGACCCTCGCGGTTTGTGGACGATGCCACAAACAGCGGCTGAGCACGGCTCGGTCCGGCCGTAAAAAAGGGCTCGCGGCATCGCCATTGCTGATGCGCTAGCTGGGGCCGTGTCGGGCTTGATGGCAAGGTCGTAGATCTCCAATACTTCAAATGAGATGCATCGGATAATTGTCTCCCTCGTAAGACGCTGTGCAGGTTGATCATTCTCAGCAGCTTTAATTTGCATGTACGGCTCCAATGAGAGCAACACGGTCAGCATGGAACTGGAACTTGTTGTAATGACGCGCTGCGCCTCTGGCCTGCTCCCTTTAGCCACAATGAGAACATTCATCTGCCAAGCAGCTTCGGCACTCTTCTGTCAGAGGACAATGCACGGAGTCGCAAGCTTACGTAGCATCTAGAAGTTTTCTATTCCCGCTCGGGAACTTCTTGGCATGTGCTCTGCTGGTCAACTTTTTAATTGCCGCGTTGAGTTGGCCGGCCGCGGTCTCCGTCGTCGGTTGTCACTCGGAAAGCTGATGCATATCACGTAGAAGATCGACACCCCATGCAGCGGACTTTGCTGCGGCTCCAGCGAGCTCCACTGGGGTCGGTGATTGTTTGGATTCTGTTTCGAGAAGCCGGACAAGGTTTGTCATCGGCTTGAAGAAGCTTTTCTATACCCCTGAAAACCGAATCCTCCGTCTGCAAGCGAAGGATGAAACTCTCAGGCGAACGCCACCTTTGACCGCCACACGGCCCAAGTCTGTGCGAGCTTTTACCACGCTGAACAGATTGAGAGATACCCTGAGGTTCAACTTGCAATCGAGCTCGGACAGGCTCTCACATGTCCAGCGCAAGCGGCAATCTCGGCAAGAGCGGAGATTATGACATAAGTGGCAAACACGCCGCCACTAAGGATTCGGGGCAAAGTTCTCCGAAGGGCTATTTGGAAATAATAGCTCGTTTCTTGGCTACTCCTTGCGGCCCTTGAAAATTTACTGCCCCAGACGGCATAACGGGAGCCGGGGCTAGCTATATAGCGCGAGTTAGTTAGACTTCTTTCAACCACAACAACTTTGATATGTTTTGGTCGAAAAACAAAGACGATAGCTCGATGGAAAAGGCGCCCGTGGGCAAGGAGGAGCATGTCTTTGACAACTCGGGGGTCCCTGTGACTTATGCTGGTGTCAGCGGAAAGACACTGTACGTTTTCGCCGCGTTGCGCTCTGTCCGGCGCCTGGCACGGGCTACGCGCCAACTGCTACTGCAACTCGTGCTGACATGCAGGATGTACTCAATCGTGTTCATCGCTACTACAGGCTTCTCTCTCTTCGGTTACGACCAGGGTCTCATGTCTGGCATCATCGCGTCACGTCAATTCAACAACGAATTTCCTATCACGCGATCCAAAGGTCCTGACGATGTTCACGGTGGTACTATCCAGGGGTAAGCCTTTGATTTCTTTGGACAATGAGCTGACCGGATTCGATTCACAACTGCAATTTATGAAGTTGGTTGCTTCTTTGGTGCCATGTTTGCCTACTTCTTCGGCGAGAAATTGGGCAGAAGACGCATGATGCTTGGGGGCGCGTATGTTATGATCATCGGAACCATTATCCAAGTCACTGCCTTCGGCCCTCACCAAGGTTTCGCCCAGTTTATTATGTGAGTACAGCATCTCAGTCATCTCCCTCACGTACCGCCTTCTTGGAGCATTCCCAGAAGTTGGGAGGGGTTTCCGTTGATGGGTGGCAAAATAGCATTGACTGACTTTTACAGCGGCCGCACTATCACTGGTCTCGGAAACGGCGCCAACACTTCTACTATTCCTTCCTGGGTTGCTGAAACCTCCAAGGCTCACAACCGTGGTTTCCTCATCTGCATGGAGGCCTCGACTGTCGCGGTCGGAACGGTGAGTTTCATCGCGGAGCTATAAGCGTTCAGGTCTAATTTTAGGCAATCGCCTATTGGCTGGACTTTGGTCTCTCCTTCGTCGACAGCTCCGTCTCATGGCGTTTCCCTACCGCTTTCCAGATCTTTTTCGCCCTTATCCTGATAGCCGGTGTCTGGTTCCTGCCCGAGTCACCTCGCTGGCTTCTCGCGCACGGCTACGAGCAAGAAGGAACTCGCGTTGTTGCTGCCCTAGCGGGCACCGCTGTCAACGACCCCGCTACCATGGTTGAGAAACAGCGTATCTCGGACGCCATCATGAACATGCAGGGCCTCAAGGCCGCCCGCAGGCGTGACATTTTGATCAACGGCAAGAAGCAAAACTTGCGTCGCGCTCTTGTCGGTGCCTCCACACAGGTTTTCCAGCAGCTTGGTGAGTCTTTCATGCTTTTGGGATACGCTGACAGTTCCCAGGTGGTTGTAACGCTGTCATTTACTACTCTACGATCCTTTTCGAGCGCCAGATCGGTCTTGAGACTCAGCTCTCGCTCATCCTCGGTGGTGTGTTGTCCCTCATCTACGCACTTTCCGCTTTGACTTCCTTCTTCCTCGTCGAACGTGTCGGTCGTCGCCGTCTCTTCTTGATCGGTACCGTCGGTCAGGCTGTTGCCATGTTCATCGTCTTTGGCTGCTGTAAGTCATCAAGTCTAACCTTCACTATACTGACGAACAGTGCTTCCTGGTGACCTGGGAGCGCGAAACGCCGACCAGATCGCCAAGGGTGCCGCTTTCGGTCTCTTCTTCTTCATCATCTTCTTCGGTGCCACTTGGCTTCCTCTGCCTTGGTTGTACCCCGCCGAGATCAACTCGCTCGCGGTTCGCACCCAGGCCAACGCCATCTCCACCATGTCCAACTGGCTCATGAACTTCCTCGTCGTTCAGGTCCTTCCCACCATGACCGCTTCGATCTCGAGTTACACTTTCTTGATCTTTGCCGTTGCCAACTGCCTCTTCCTGCCTGGTAAGTCATGAACTCGATTGAAAGTCGCTGATTTCAGTCATCTACTTGTACTACCCCGAGACCACTGGCCGCACGCTCGAGGAGCTCGACGTCCTCTTTGCCCACGCCCATCTCACCAAGCGTCGCCCTACCATCATTGCCAAGGAGATGCCCATGCTCACCGAGCACCAAATCGACGTCATGTCAGAGCGCTACGACATCAGCGACAACAAGGTTGATTCCGAGGCCTTTGGCGCTCCCGCCAACGCCGGCACTCCCGACACCACTTTGCCTCCTACCCACCCTGAAGAGCATATCCGTGACCGTCACGAGTCCTCTGGCAACTCGACGCGTGTCCCCACGCCCGAGAACCTGGCCAGGGCTCCCAAGGCTTAGTTTGCGCCTCGCATCTGTATCTATAGTGCTGCTAGATGATTAATTGCATTGGGTTGATGTTTGGACACGTTCCCTGCCGCCTGCGTGTTTCAAGCAATATTTCAGGCATTACAACCGATGCATGTCCACGTCGTACAATGTGCGATTACTCGCCTTCTTAAAGCGCAGCCTCCACTGCATTCACCAGACCGCCAACTTGTTCGTCCGTCTCGTGGTCGAAATCCTCTGTGATGATGTTTCTTTCCAGAGCCATCCGCTCCTTAGTCAGGACGAAAGCGCGAGGTAGCCCTGCCTCGACCATCACTTTCTGTCCCGCTTCACCTTCTCTATCGGATGAGATGAGAGCGACCAATGCTTCCACCGAGCGAGGTGCGCGGCTGTCACGATCAGCAGCTGCCACCAAGACTGACATGTGACCTACACCATGCCACGCCCGTGGAAACCTCCGAGCATGTAAATACCGTGCGGCCTGTCCGGGACCGCTCCCACCCAAGGAATGCCATCAGACGACAGCGCCATGACTGCACGTAAGCTACGTCAACCACCGCCGACTCACTTCCAGTCCACAACATGTCCAAACGCGACTCGGGCTCGGGGTAGTTGATAAAGTTCTTTGGCATGAAAGCCTTGAAATACTCTTCCGTCCCAGGGCTGAGTCTCAGCGTGGTACATCTCGCCAACTCACATTTGCTCGGTATCGTTCACGTTGCCGTACCATTGCTCAGGGAGATGCTCAAAAGCAGCGTGGCCACCCCCAACGACAATATTCATTTGACCTTCTTGCCGTGAGATCATGTAGTCGTAGTCGTGAGGGGTGTTCTTGAGCGAGTAGGTTGTAAAGAGTGGTCGCATGACTTCCATTGATGGAGTGTTGCTTGGCTGGGGTGGAGGGATGGCGAGTGAGCTGCAAGGCCCTCGAACTGGGATGACTTTGTTTGCAAATTCGGGGAGGAGGTGTGACACATAGGCATTGCAAGCGACGACCAAGTTTGGCGCGGATGCTGACCCTCGTTCGGTCAGGATCGACCAACGACCATCCGCATGATCAATTTTGTCCACAGGCGTGAACGTCTGCAGACTGAGATATCCCCCAGCAGCTTTGCTGCGTTCAAAGCACTTTCTCAACAGCCCGTTGACCAGCTTGTATGGGTGAATGCTGCCGACCCTGTACATGCACCCCCAGAGCGCATTCTTGACGCCGCTCAGACGAGCGAGGTGTTCTAGGTCGTCGAGCTCCATGAAAGCCTTCATATCGTCAGGAAAGTCGGCTTTACGAGCGTGATATGCTTGTTGACCGATCTTGGCCATGCTCTCGTTGAGGGCAACGTCGAAAGCCGAGGTGACATGCAGATCACACTTGATCTCTTCTCTTTTGACCAAGTCGAGGTACATGTCGAGATGTGAAGACTCGAAGCGGAGGACCTCGTTCGCACGGTTTGCTCCAAAGAGTTCACGTAGAGTTTCGTCTACAGTTAGTACTGGATTGCAACGACTTTACGTACATGCGACATAAGGCTAGCTCATCAGCTCGGCGAGAAAGACAGAACGTACATCCGTCTTGATCTGTCCACCGTTTCTGCCAGTCGCCCCTCCGCAGACCTCTCTTGCTTCCACCATGAGAATCTTGAGGCTGGGGTCCCGCTCTAGCAGACGATACGCGGTCATGGTGCCGGATACGCCCGAACCGATGATGATCACATCTGCATCTTGGGGAAGATCTTTTGTAGTTCTGTGGGAAGCCAAGTCGCTCGACTCCGAAAGCCAGAAGGATACGAGTGGATTGGACCGAGGAAGGTCACAAGGACCTAGGTCGTATTTGGACATGATTGAGAGGATATAGGCTACAAGGTGCAGTGCAACGAGGACTCCGAGAGAGAATGTCGAATGCAATCACTGAGCACCACCCATTGTGTACTACTCGCTATTATTGATGTCCCTAGCTACCGATAGCATTCCCGTCGGCGGACAATCTGAATTATCCAGCCGGAGTTGAAGAGGGTATCAGCAGACGCCTCGCTTAGAGCTCGCTTCGAGCTCGGGACTTGCCGGCGTTCGTGCCGCCTGAAGCCGTAGTGGCGAAAAACCTATCACCTTTTAGGCATTCTCGCCAGATGACTGCGGGAAGACGATCTGACAAGGCTAGACGCAGATGAGTGCAGCGCTGTACAGATGAAATGAGACTAGACTTCGAGACCCGTTACGACAACCTTGTGACGTATGTCAGTCTCGGTCGCTTTGAGTCAGCTTCGTATTTTTCACTTGCAGCTGCAGCGAGTCGCAGGTCGCTCGCAATCTCGCGCCGGGAGCGGTGCCTGTTTAGGACATAAGCTTGACTTGACTGACCCTCAGCAGAGCGACAAGATGGATGCAGACTTTGTTATGAAAGCTATCAAAGTTGTTGGGTCGGAGCTGTCGTTTCGAAGTGCGCACATATATGTATGATCATGCGGATACGGATGAAGTATGAGTATGTTGAAAAGAACAGAGGCTTGCTGTTAACATGTTGGCTCTCGCCGTCAGCCTGGCCCATTCGTCTGCATCCCTTACGATTATCTTTCCGCCTTAGTTTTTGCCATTTTGTTCAGAAACGACCGTGTTCCATCAGCTACAAACGGTCTTAACACTCTTATGTCCGCATTAATTCATTTTTGGTGACTCGAGGAGTTCGGGAGCGGCATAGTGCATGGTCTGATGCTCAAGGAGTCGATTAGAGCGTCTTCCAACGTCGCGTCCGAGCGCATTGAGTACACGTCATCTCTTGACCGCCTCGTGGCAAAACACGCGGGCATATGGACAGACACGCTGACATTCAAGCAAGTATACCGATAGCAAGTGGTGGCTAGCACAACCAGAGACAGAGAGAAAGATCCACGGTGTACTGCTGACTGTCAATTGCCATGCTCATCATTTCGAGTGTCAACCTCGCAGTGCCTGATTTACTCGCTGAGACATGCTGCTATTAACCACGCACCCTGGATGCAATCGTAAAATGCGCGCGAACTCGTCGTCAATAGTGATGTACAGTATTACGAGTCAAACTCCTTGCGCGAGCGGTCCGCTCAAGATGTCGGTTAGAGCGTTCGGTTGGAGCGTGAATTAATCCCGCCAATAGCCGTTTTGTCCGAGTCATTGACCCCAAGTTGGCAACTAACAACTGACAAGAGCTCAGCTGATACCGTTATTACCCTCTCTAACCGAGATTTAAAATGCAATAACGTTTTGAGTATGCCAAGACCGATAAGGGGATCTACAGCTGGTGACCTATAAGTTTACTGGGACTGGGTTGTAGCCGCCACCTGCAGTAAATTCGTACAGTAATAATACCCTCTTGTTCATCAACCACAATGGCCACTGAACTCGACGACGGCAAATATGGAGTGGAAGATACCAAGGCTCCTGGACCGGAACTTCATCTGACAGAGATCCTACCCTCGTCTGCTGGGATTCACCCCCTCCCAACCGCAGTGCACAGAGGTCTAGAAGTGAGGCACATTCAGCTCATTGCCATCTCGGGCGCTATTGGAGCAGGTAAGCACAGTTGGAAATCAAGTGCTGACCGGAAGGTGTCTTTTTGAGTATCGCTTCTCCTCTCATCGCTGGCGGTCCCATGGCCTTGATGATTGGTATTGCACTTTGGGCTAGCGTCATCTGGGTAAGTTGATTTTGAGAGCCATTAACTGACGCCTTCCAGTGCTTCAGTGACTGTCTGATCGAAATCTGCACACTTTTACCCGTCTCTGGTGGCTACATCTATTACGCTGGACGTTTCCTTGACCCTTCCGCCCGCTTCGCAAGTGGTTGTGAGTACCTAATGCTGTCGTGTACAAGAGTTAATGTTTCAAAGGGAACAACATTCTCGGTGGTCTCTCATTCGTCTGCTTCGAATTGACAGGTAAGTATTCGTCCGTTCGTCCAGAACGAACTGACGCGCTCAGCTATGAACATCATCGTCACGTATTGGGCCCCAGATCTGCACCCAGCAGTCATGATCACCACCGGCCTTGCAGCTCTGATCGGCGCCAACGCCATCAGCGTCAGGGTTTATGGAGAAATTGGTCAGTCAACTACGCGTCCCGACCGTGACCGTGACTTACAGATACAGAGTTCTGGATCAGTCTACTCAAGGTCATCCTCATGCTCGGCCTCTTCGTCTTCACCTTTGTTACCATGCTGGGCGGTAACCCTATCAACGACCGCTTTGGTTTCCGCTACTGGAAGAAGCCCGGACTCTTTGCTGCTACCACCGCTTTTGGCAGAATCAAGGGAATCTGGGCTGCTCTTCAGTGGGGAGCTTTCGCTATTGGTACGTTCTTCACTTGTCAACTTGTTCGTGCTGACCTTTGTCAGCCGGGCCAGAGTTCTTGTCTGTCGTGTCAGGAGAGACCAAGGATCCTCGTCGTGTGATGCCTCGCGCATTCAGATCTACCATCTACCGTGTCATCTTCTTCTACCTCGGTTCCGCCCTTTGGTGAGTCATTGCGTTTCGTCCGATCACGAGTGAAGGCTGACAGACTTTAGCGTCACCATCAGCACCCCATACGACTCGCCCGAGCTGTTGGGCGCAAGAAAAGCCGGTGCACCCGGTGCGGCCTCGTCTCCTGTAAGTCTCACACATCACCCAATAATCTGACATTACAGTACATTGTCAGCATGAACCGCCTTGGCATCCCAGTTCTACCATCAATCGTCAACGCCGTCATCTTGACATCTGTTTTCTCAACTGCATCGTCTTTCATGTTTGTTGCGAGCCGAATTCTGCATTCTTTGGCGCACGAAGGTCAAGCACCAAAGGTCTTCCGCAGAACAAACCGTTACGGTACACCTTATGTCGCGGTTGGAGCTCTTGCTGTTGGTAGTTGCTTGTCATACCTGTCTTTGTCTTCCAGCAGTGCAATCGGTGAGTTGAGGGATGTAGATGAAGAACGCTGCTGATAAAAGTTCTCACCTACTTTACGAACCTCACGACGGCCTGCACGCTGATGACCTGGATCACCGTTGGCTTGTGAGTAGTTTGACTGTATTGAGAATTGTACTAACCAGCAGCACGTACCTTCGTTTCAGGGTCGGTATCACCAAGCAGTACAAGGAGCACATCCTACCTGCCCGCGGCTACCTCCAACCCTACTCGGCTTGGTTCGGTACCATCATGGCCTGCCTAGCCCTCCTCTTCTCAGGCTACTACCTCATGCCATCCGGTTCATTCTCCGCCGTCGACTTTCTCTTCTCCTACTTTGGCGCCTTTTTCTACGTCTTCAACCTTTGCTTGTGGAAGATCAAGGGTGTCATTCAGGGGACTCAGCGTTGGGGTTGGATCCCGGCAGAGGAGATGGACTTTGAGTCTGGGTTGGAAGAAATTGAGAAATTGACGGCGGATTATGATCATGAAAGGGAGAATCAAGGTCCACCTAAGGGTTTCGTTGCCAAGGTTGATCGAATCATCTTTTAGTTTGAGTTGTAGTTTTCAGATATGTGAGCTTGTTTATTTTGGTCAGGGTTCCTTTGCTTGCGCTTTGCCAAGGCCGCATTTATACATGGGCTGGGCTGCCAGTGATTCGTTTACGTCTCGTCAATATTCAGGCCGCTCTGCATACAGGCGACCGCGATACACATCAGTATCGATCACCAGTAAACGGCAGCATGAGCGACGCTAACACTTTGGCCGCTAGAGTCGCTATCATCGGTATCAATGCCGTGCCGTAATCGGCCCTGGCCGGGCTCAAGACCAGCAACCCGACTGTTCAAGTATACCTCTTTATCTTGTTATATCACGACTACAATGTTGGATCACCTATCAATCTCTCATCAAAGTACGTTCATATGCAAAAAGTCCAACAGCTGACATCAACAGGCGGCCTCATTCTTTACCAAAAGTCGTTCACCCCAACTTTCAACCAGCTCGCGTCAGCGCAATCACCTGTCAATGCCCTCTTTCGCGATGCCATGATCGAAGGCAAAGTCGCAGAGGAGAAAGGCTACGAGAAAGATGGCTACAGTGTTCGCTGGACAGTCGAGAACGGTTTGGGACTTGTTTTTGTGGTACGGCGAATCGAATAACCGAAGCTCACCCTATAGGTCGTCTTCCCAGCTTTGCTACCCTTGACGTACATTCAAGAGTTTCTAACACGCATGAAGCAGCTTTTCCTCTCGCTGTTTCAGCCGTACCTGCAGACTCTTGTCAATTCGCTTTCGTCCATCTCAGCTGCGGGTGCCGACGTACTCGCCGACCTCAAGGAAGCGATGCAGCGTGAGCAGTGGGAGAGAATCTTGCTTAGATGTCTCCGCAATTGCGAAGGCGGATCAGACGTGAGTATGGCAGTCTACCAATCTGACCAGCAGAAGAAGCAACCGCGTCTTGCGCCATCACTTTCGAAGAAGGCTCAGCTTGCGGCGGCTGCGAGCGCCTCGGGCACTTCTAGTATGTTCGAAGCATAACAAAGCTGACGACAGCTCCTGGAGTCTCAGACAACGAGCGTCCATCGATGCTCACTGCGGAGGAGATTGCAAAGAATGTGGCAGCTTTGAAGACCAAAGGCGGCGGTTCGGCCAAGGGCAAGGTCAAGAGCGACAGGGTTCTGCGCTCTGGGTACGTCCGGTTACCGAGACTTACTGATCCCAGCTCGGCATCGCCCTCACCCTCTCCGTCCCGCAAGCCATCATCAAACGCAACAGCCAAGCTCATGCGTAAATGGAACGACTCCGCAGCAGTCTCAACCGAAGACATGGCCGCACTCGACTTCAGCTCTCCAGCAGATGACAACCATGTCGTCGATACCGATGGCCTCGTCTCTGAAGACGCACTTGGGACAGTCACGAAAGATGGGAGCTATGAAGTTGCTGATTGGGATTTCAGGCGTGGGGGCGCAAGTAACGACGGCTTGCCGACGGAAGATGAGATCCTCGCGCGTGGCGCCGGGAAACTTGGTATATCGGCTGTCAAGACCGATGAGGAGGAACCGGAGGCTGAGGGCATGTGGGCTTCAGTGTTCAGTCGGATCCAGGGCAAGAAGATCTTGACCGCTGAAGACTTGAAGCCTGTGCTTGCGGAGATGGAGAAACATCTCATGTCGAAGAACGTGGCGAAGAATATCGCTGAAAAGCTCTGCGAGGGCGTTGGGGCGGCTTTGGCTGGCAAGAAGCTTTCTGGCTTCTCAAGTGAGTTCTTGGCAGCCGCATGGAAAACTGACATCAGGCATCAAGTCGGAAGTTCAGAATGCGCTTCAAAGTTCTATCACTCGGATATTGACACCAAAGTCATCAACAGACCTCTTGCTTGACATCCGTCGCAAGCGCTCTCAACCTTCGTCACTCGTAGGGGACTCGCGTCCCGATCCATTCACCATCACCTTTGTCGGCGTCAACGGCGTCGGTAAATCTACAAACCTTTCAAAAGTCTGCTTCTGGTTGTTGCAGAACAAGTATCGCGTTTTGATTGCTGCTTGCGATACCTTCCGATCGGGTGCCGTGGAGCAGCTGAGGGTTCATGTCAGAAATTTGGGTGCGCTTGGTGAGCAGATGGGCATGGGTGAGGATGGGAAGAGGATCGAGCTCTACGAGAGGGGCTATGGCAAGGACGCGGCTGGGATTGCAAAGGATGCGATTGCGTATGGTAAGCGGGCTTGCGTCGGTAGAGCTGATGATCAGCTAAGGAAAACGACTTTGATGTCGTTCTGATCGACACAGCCGGCCGCATGCAAGACAACGAACCTCTTATGCGTGCCCTCGCAAAGCTTGTATCAGTCAACAATCCCGACAAGCTCGTCTTTGTCGGCGAAGCTCTAGTCGGCAACGAGGCTGTAGATCAGCTATCAAAATTTGATCGTGCTCTCAAAGACTTTTCAGGGCCGCAGCGCAAGCGCGGGATCGATGGGATCATCTTGACCAAGTTTGACACTATTGTGCGTTGATTGGGATTCGAAAGGAGAAGGCTGACTTGAAGGATGATAAAGTTGGCGCGGCGCTTTCAATGACTTATGTCACTGGGCAGCCGATCCTGTTTGTTGGGTGTGGGCAGGTGAGTAGGAGGGATTGAGATGCGGGCTGATGGTAGACTTATACGGATCTGAGACATTTGAGGGTCAATCATATCACGCAGGCTTTGCTCAGCTCGTGAATATGCATGCTTGCCGAAGTAATTGCTGGTTTCCGTTGCGTGTGACAACAAGGGTCGGTTGCAAGTGCATCATGTTCCTCTAGATGCTTGACCGTCACTAGCTGTGGCGGATCTGGCGATTACTAGTGCACAGCCGGTACGTCCGTCACAGAATCATGACATTCAAGACATCTACGAAGGAGACTCATCTACTGCCCATACTTGGACTTGTAATAACTCCATAGGGAGACAATTTCGTTGACATCTGCGCTCGACTTGGTCACCAGCGTAGAGAGCCCAGGTCTCTTCGTCGCTATAGACCAGGCGTTCTTGAGGTCGGTGACAGCAGGGTCATATTTCTCGATCAGCTCCGTGTGGTTTGCGGAGGACTTGTCCATCGCCTTTGGGACGCCACGGAGCTCGTCCACGAATCGAGTGATCTCTGAATTGAGAGCGTCGTCGGTGAGGGGTTTGAAGGTAGCAGCCATGATGTCGAGTGTGAGAAGATGCTCAGGACGACGATTGCGCCTTTTTATATCGCAGTGATCAGCGTGAAGCGGAGTATGCTGCATCTGAAAGTGACGCAGGACACAGGGCTTCGCTTCCTTTCTGGCAGATTGCTTTGAACTGCGGCTGCTATCGCGATGCCGCTTGGTTGTCCGATTTGACAACGAGAGTGGCATAACACAGGATTGTCAGTCGTCATCTTGTAGGTTGCGTTTCAACTCGGCTTTCAAGCGTCAATCACAAAGGAAGTCGGCACCGTAGACTGGAAGTGCGGCTGCAAGGGATTCGTCATGCAGTTGATGACCCGCAAAAGAGACAGGGTGAGTCAGTGACGGCAAGCGCCAGCCATAGCGCGATGCTCTGCGGGGTAAGAAAAGCAAACACTAGCCACAGTAGGCATTTCACAATCTGGCGTTGATCTCAAGTTTGAAGTGAGATCTGGTCCAAGGGTGCGCCTTTTGATTGCATGGAGACGACCTGCACCGCGGACACCTAGAAGGTCGCCATGGAGTACTGCGGTAGAGCGGCGTCGTCTGTCGATGACGAAGAGGTGCCAGCCAAAGAGCTCGAAATTGACATAGTTTACATCAGGACCGACTCACGCGTCACTGATGATCATAGCTGGGATTCGGATGGACGCAAGTAAACGTAACGGCCAGAATGCTCTGCGACGTGGGGTGCACGTCAGTGAAAATATCCCAAACCCTTCACCCGATCGAAGTGAAAGTGGACTGGAAGGACCCTCGAAAGTCACTCGCCTGGCTGCTATCCTTCCCAGTGCGACGCAGCTCTTTCGACATCTAACATGGCATGTCTCTCGTGTACAACAGCCTTGAAGCCCCCAAAACCCCCCATAGACTAAGCGACCTGCCCATCCTGTTTGCTGATCCCCAGCCCCCACCTCTCCTTATCATCCGCCGTAGTATGCTCGGGCGTCAAAGGCATTCGCTCATCTGAAATCGCTGGCCCCGGAATCTGTATTCGCGCCAGCAAAGGCTGTTGCTGATGCTGAGGCGGTACATAGCCCGGTATAGTCGAGCAATCAAAGATGCCATCGCAGCAGTTTGGATCTAGTTGAACTGCTGGTCGACCTGGACCTTCTTGTTCCAGCAAGATGGGTGAAGGGAGGAATTGTGGAGAGGAGGCTGTTGTTTGGAGATTGTTATAGTAGTATGATTGCTGTGAATGGGGATGCGAGAATGATGAAGAAGCTGAAGAGTTGGAATAGGAGGAAGGTGATTGTGGGTTTGTCATGCTGTATGGGACTGTCAAGCCGGCATTCGGAGATGGATGAGGCGATGGTTGAGGACTAGAGATTTGTAGATGTAGCTGTGGGATACCGTGTCCCACAGCAGGCGAAGTTGCCCGACTAGATGAACTAGAAACAAGAGGTTGAACAGTTGGATACAATTGATTGGCTTGATGTAAAGCACTCATTAAACTCTGCTTGAGTTTACCAGCCCTTCGTTCCTGCTCTTGCCTATCGCCCAACGACAACCCATTCGCTTCATGGTCGGCTTTCAGCGTGGCAAGCTCTTCTTTCAGCTTATCATTCTCTTGCCTCAGTATATCATTGTCATTCTCGAGCTGAGCCTATGACGCACAGTCAGCATAATAGATGGAGGTCAATGTTGCCACCGGACGTACAATCTTGGCTGCTTTTCTCGCTCGATAATCTCTTTGCTGAGTCAACGCCCTCGTAGGCGGCAACGTCAAATCTACAGCTCTTCCTCTTGCCATTCTTTGTTATTGACACATTCGGATTTGAGGCCTTTTTGCAATATATTCTTTGCAATGTTCTTTACCAAACCCTAAACCGGAGTCCTCGTTCGGGATTACGGCAATAGCGCATTCCCCAAGTGGCAACGGCCGCAGCATCCCGTCGATCAGGCAAACAAGAGCGATGCATATCAGAGAGAAAAAGTCCGTATATACCGAGAGCAGCGACAGCAGCTCACAGAGCTCGTATCAAAATCATAAAGCAGCAGGTCTCTAGCGCTGCACAGGCTGGTACTGCGATGGGCGATCAGCACCGGGATAATGGTGGTGTTCAGCCACAGGTGAGTGAGGACGGCTGTCTTGATCATCCCTGAACGACTGATCAGCTTGTTCCTAATGCGTATGTGCGTAGAAAGACTCACCTATAAGGGGAATCTGCACCGCCTTGCCAATCGGCACTTTGACGCGGCGCAGCACCAGGAGGCAACAGATCCGCAGTCGCCATGGTCGAAAGCGAAGCAGAGGTACTGTGCCTGTTGCTAGCGAGGAAGGGGGCAGTGGGAGCCGCCATGCCTTGAGAGTGATCACGGAAGTTGGAAAGAGGGTAGGAACCGCCTTGCTGGTTGGCTTCCTTGTACGCTAGCATCATCAGCAAAACGCCACTCGATTTCCTCAAACGCACCGCCTCCAACATCCCATGCACCATCCTGATCCGCCTGACCAGCATTATACCAATGAGCCTGGGCAGCAGCAGCCTCCTTCTTAGCCTTGCGGCGTCTGATACAGCAGAATGCAATCTTCTTATCAGCCTGACCACTCAAACACCAGTGTATCACTCACCAAAGCACCAAGAATAGCCAAAGCACCGATAGCCGACCCGACAGCAACCCCAGTAATCGCACCGGTACTTAGCCCAGAAGTCGAAGCAGCAGCACCAATAAGCGAAGTGTCTGTCGCGGTACCAGGTACAGCCGTCGTCTCGGAACTAGAGTCGGAACCAGCACTGGTCGCAGATGCCGAAGCGGATTCGGATTCAGGAGCCTTGAACATGTATTGAGCCTTGATGATATCGGAAGCCTTCTCTGCGATACCATACACCGTCGCCATCAAGTGAGAAGACAACTCGAGCGGGATGATCGAGGCGTCAATCTATCAATCAGCTTGTTGCCACTCGGTTTCAAACATACCACACGAAGGTTGTTGGTACCATAGACACGCAATCTGGTATCAACAACACCACCCGAGTCGCGAGGAAGCATCGAGGCAGTTCCATGAGGGTGGTACTCGGTTCCAGAGTTACGCTTGAGGTATTCATTCAAGGCATCACCAGTCGTGCCTTCTCCTGGCGTAGACTCGGACGTCATGACAGTCGAGAGAGGGGCAGCCTGAGACAATCTGCGTGCGAAATTTGCACCATAGCTCATCTTGCGGATCGTTAGTACTTTAGCCATGATGGAGTCCAACGCACAATGTCAATCTAATCGTCAGCCTCGCCACCTTGCACGGAGACAGAGACTCACATCGTAACCAACACCAAAGTAATGAGGGTTAATCTCAGGAATTCCAAAAGGATCAGAAGAGTTGATAAACAACGTTCCACGACTAGCACCGCGATCAGCTCCACTCCTTCCCTCACCGCCACTCACCTCCAAGGATGCTGCAAAGCAACTTGAATGCCAACCTGCGTTCCAGGACCTATACCCCATCAGCGCCCACTCCTCTGCAGCCCACGCAACGCACCAAGCATAGTCAACAGAATCTCAAGTTGTCCAACACCACTCGTCAACCATTTCTGCATAATCTCATACTGCGCACGCATGCCCTTGGCGACGTTTGCAGGCAAGACGAGCCAACCAGTGACGTCTGCTGTAGTTGCGTCGAGTTGATCAAGGACGTCGGCAGCGTAGGAAGCTGCGCTTGCGTCGGTCATGATGTCAGACATTGAGGGATAGCCGATCGCTTCGTTGATCTATACTGATCAGCGTTGAACTTGATAGGGTGGGGTAAGACGTACGTATGACCAGATACCTGTACCGTCATTCCTCCATTTCTCGAGCTCTTCGGCTCTGAGCGTCTCGTTGTCACGGAATGAACCCCAAGTAAACGTGCCGGCCCTATCACATCAGTCCATCCCCACTCCTCAAGTAGCCGCACGCACGGAGTGTTCCAGTACATGGAAGTCGACACATGATCTTGCAAATTATATCCAACAGGCAGATCCAACCTCGATGTAACGCCTGCACCCTCGACCACACTCTTGGGTCCAATACCCGAAAGCTGCAACAGCTGAGCCGAACCAATTGTTCCACCCGCAAGGATGACCTCTTTGTTCGCTTGCGCAGTAAAAGATGGTGCACCGGCATAAGCTTGGAAGCGGACGCCAGAGGCAATGATGCTACCCGAGCTGTCGGTAGTGCCGTTGAAAATGATCTCGGTCACTTGTTGGCCTGTGAGGATGACGAGGTTTGCGCGAGGTGGAAGAGGATCGATGTATCCTGCCTTTGAGTCTGAACGGGTAAAGTTTGAAACGTTGATTGTGGAGGGCGTGATCGTGACGCCGTCTGCTTGTTAGTTTCTGGCCAATGTTCTGGGGCGTACGAGTGTCACCGGCAGCACCATCCTGCAATCAGCGCGGCCTTGGACAAATCAAAGGCACTCACAACAGACTTGAGACCCAGAGCAACCCATGAAGGAACCCAATTTGCGACATACGGGAAGATGTAGTTGGACCATCTGTTCTATCAGTTCTGTTCTCCCGTCACACCGCATAGACGCACCCAATCTGAATGGGTCCAGAATCACCATGAGCAGTAGGGTCCAAGTTCATTCCCATCGAGCGGACGATATCGGCTGGAGGCGCCGTCCAATTTTCTGACTTTTTAATGTATTTCTGAACCTCTTCCCAGTTCCACGTCTCTTCTGCTCCTGGATTGAGTGCTGGTTGTGAGCTTAGTGGGTCTCGATTCGGTTGAGAAAAGACTTACTTGCCCAAGCGTCATATTCGTCTTTACTTGCTCTGCACCAGAAAAGACCGTTGGTTGCACCTGAACCACCGAGACCTTTTCCTCTTGGCCATTTCTTCGTCAAGTCGTAAGCATCCGCCTGGCAATAGTCAGCTTGGTGTCTTGCAAAAGTGACAAACCTGGGGCGTCGTGTAATAAGGCCATCCAAAAGTCGTATCACTCAATCCATTCAAATAACTCATTCCCGGCACATCAATCCTCTCTTCAAAGTCTGTCCCATCGCTACCCGCTTCAATAAGCAAGACCGTCGTGTTCGACCATTCGCTCAATCTACTTGCGAGTGCCAAACCCGCCACGCCTCCACCTGCAATGATGAAATCAAAGCTAGCATCGGCGATGTCGTTTGTTTGTGTAGTGATTGCACGAGAGAGGAGTTGACGATGGACGTTGTTGGGGTTATAAGGGAGGACTTGACGTTCTGCTTTGTGTGAAGCGTGGCTGGATGAACCGGTGGCCAATGCTAAAGGGGCAGCCGCTAGCAGCAGTGCTGCTGTTGCGAGCATGTTGGCTTGAAGTGGATGTGATTTCCAGTAATCCTGCAAGTATTAAAAGGTAAAGAGAATGTCGAAGCTGTAATCGGGATCAACCGCGTCAGTATACAATCTATCGGCACAACCAGGAGATTGAGCGAGTGAAAAAGTTGACTGTTGTCCGAGACTAACCGAGTGTATATTTGTATGTTTGCCGATGATACTGCGATGTGATGGGTGCCGTGCGTTCCTTATGAGTCAGGTGGATGCTAGATAGGATTGTGATGTTAAAAATCAACGATGGTCCCGCGCTCCGTACGTGAACGCCCACGCCACGCCAAGAATTCAAGGGCCAGTGCGGGCAAGTTTAACGACGCGCGCCGCCAAGATTTGATTCGACAGACTTTTTCAAAAAGCGGTGCGAAGATTATGGAGAGGGGTACATGTATGCTTCAGATTCTAAAGATTGTCTGTGCGCAAGAGCAGGCCAAGACGAGTCGGAATATAGGCCACACACAGCATACCCAGCTGCAGTTCATGTCCAGAATATCAAAACAAGTGGCGAAATGGCACTGACGTCGTTGAAAAGTGTCACTTTTCCAAAACAACAGTCATGCACAATGAACATTGATTTCGAGAACCCACAGAGCATAGGTCAGCTATTGTCAAGCCAAGATTCACAAGCTGTCAAAACAGCACAGCCTCCTTAAGGGAGCTCAAGGAAAGAACGAGACCCAACGACCCCTGAACGAAATGCCGCAAGAGTGAAACTAAATGACGCAAAGGCATCCCATATGCATAGCACAGCTGCGGCCGAACGCGTGTTTGACAGGTGATGGCATCAAGATCTCAATCCCTACTCCGTCTAAGCCTGCTGTGCAAGCTGACTCAAACGCTCTGCGTACTCTGGGTAATTCTTCAAAAACGCCAACTGCGAGCGAGAAGCCTGCTCATCTGTTCCCATCAGCTTCCACGCCTCTCAGAGAGACACTCACAAGTGATAGCGTTGATCAACTCCATCTCGGTCCTAGCAATAGCAGCACTCTCTCCAAACCACTTGATAGCCTCCTCAATCTTTCCCTGCTGCAAACAAAGCTGAGCAAGCGTCGCAACAGCAACATCGCATTCCGGATCCTCCTTCAAAGCCTGTTCACAAAGCGCTTCAGCACCTGCCATATCCTGCTTCCATTGGAAAATAGCCAACGCCTTGTTCACCAACGGCAGAACGTTCTTAGGCTTCTTGTCTTGATCGAGCTCGAGCGCCTTGTCAAACTTCTCAACGGCATCGCTGTAACGCTGTTGGTCGAGAAGGAGCTCACCGTAGTAGTTGTAGGGCTCGCCTCTGTCGGGGAAACGTTTGAGGATGGTACGGAAGGCGGCCATGGACGGTTGGATGGCTTGCATCTTGTAGCGTGCGACGGCGGCTTGGATGTGCGAAAAGATAAAGGAGCCGTCGATGGACGTGCTTCTTTCATAGTCGTTGATTGCCTGCTGGTGCTCGCCCATGATAAAGTACACTGCCCATCAGCTCCTCTCTTCTCCCTCCGATTACTCACCTTGGGCACGGTGGTAGTAGATATCAGGGTCATCAGGGTTATGACGGATCGCAGCCTCAAAGTCACCAAAAGCGCCCGCAGCGTCCCCAAGCTCCATATGAACACTAGCAATCTTAACCCAAGACTGAACAAAGTCGGGCTTCAAGTCCAAACTCTTCTGCAGATCCTCCTTGGCAGCCTCCGAATCACCGATCAAAAACTTAAAAGTACCGCGGAGGTTGTAGGCCTCTGCTTCGCCTTCGGACCAGCTGATACCTTGTTCGATGGCTTCGTTGACAAAGGAGAGGGCGTGCGTGTAGTCTTTGGCGTGAAGAGCATCGAAAGCGAGGATCAAAGTCTGATCGCCTTGGGTTGCGTTCTCGGGCAAAGCAGGCTTGGCGTCTGCTTGTTAGTTCTTCCGTTTTGCTCATGGCCGACTCACGAGGGCGGAAAGCAGATAGGTAGGAAGCGATAAACGTCGGCGAAGGAAGCTTGGGCTCACGGCCCTTGAGCATCTCGATCGCCTTCTTGGCAGCGAGCTTCTTGAGCACGCGCTCCACGGACTGGGCGGCCTTTTCATCCTGGAAACGTTGCAGAATGGTGGTGGCGGTGAAGTCTGATCATTAGCATATTTAAGCTGGTC
This sequence comes from Holtermanniella nyarrowii, assembly GCA_001600035.1. NCBI lineage: Eukaryota > Fungi > Basidiomycota > Tremellomycetes > Holtermanniales > Holtermanniella > Holtermanniella nyarrowii. Next base: position 208,618 of record BCIT01000015.1, read on the forward strand.
ATGATGACAAACCCCGAACAGACTCCTCTTCACGACCGAGCTCCTCGAGACAGTTGGCACGGCGAGTCAAAGCCTTGACGCTGAATCATTAGCACACAATCAGTTGGAAAAATAACTTACTAAACCTGGTCAAGAGCAAGAGCAGAGTCACAGTCCTTGACGGCAGACTCCCAATCGGGTGGTGACAAGTTGGTGTAGCAAGCAGCGCGGTTCGAGTAGAAGACCGCCTCCTCTTTAGACGAAACCTCGATCGCCTTGGTGTAGCTGATCGATGAGCGTCGCTCGAGGGTCACACGAGCACTCACCACTCCATCGCAAGCTCATACTTTTTCTTCGAGTAGAGCTTGTTCCCTCTATCCTTCAGGGTGACACCGAGAGCATTCCGCTCCTGATTTGTTAGGGTCTTTCTAAACTTGAAGCACGTACAACAGCAGTGAGAGCAGCAAGGGCAGCAGCATCGGTAGGGATACCTATGTCGTCAGATACGTCGCTCCTGCTATCTCACCGTCAAGATGCGAAGGTTCAGCCGGCGCCTCGACCTTCTCACTAGTCTCCGAGACAGTCTCTTTGACCTTTTCCTTGACATCCGTTGCCTTTTGTTCAATCTCCTCTAGCAGCGGTCCATCCGTCCCCTTGCCCTTCTCGACATCGCTCACACTCTTCTTCGACTTTTTGCTAGACTTTCTGCTCTTCTTGCTTGAAGGCTTGCTTCCAGAGCTACCCGAGGAGCCTGAGCTAGAGTTGGTGTAAAAGTAATAACCTGCGCCTCCGGCTGCGAGAACGGCTGCACCGAGAAGCAATGTCTTTTGGTTTTCTTCTACGAAACGTTGGGAACGTTCAAGGAAGCCTGGTGGAGGTGGAGGAGGGACGTAGGGACATCCTGATGGCTGTACTGGTGCCATTGTTGTTGGTTGTTGACACTGTTTCCTTCGATCCTTATTCCTTGCAAGGTTTCCAGCCGAAAAGGTCGAGGATGACGCACGGCCCGTCAGCTTTGAACAAAAGCGAAAGTGGCACTTTTAGTGATTTACTAAATGCATCTTTGATTCCTTGACTTTTTAGTGGCGGGTTATTGTCGTCAAGGACCGGGGCACTCGTGCATCGCCGAGACTCAAGACAAGATTGGTCGTTCAGCTCATAGTGGACTTCAGAATTGAATCATCACCGAACGAAACTGTCATGCACTGTGCGGGATGACTGCACACGGATGGTAGATCTTGACGTTGCTGTCCACCTGCACATCTAGTAGCGGGGTATGAGAGACTCTTCTTTTGAGCGCCTTCGAAATCAAGCGAGTCGCCGTCGACTCGTGGAATATAAGAGTCTCGATGGTCTCGACGGATGACGAGGTCGCTACGTTGTACTGTCGGTAAGCTATTGTTCTTGACAGCCGTCTAGTCGGCCAGTGATCACTCTCCTCTGTCGATCTGTCGGGATGTACACGGCCAGCTGCGGTGATTGAAGTAGCAGGTCATTGGAGCAGCTGAAATCTTCTCAAGGAAAATTAGCCATCGATACCAATCAGTCATCGGTCAGCTACAAGAAGCTTAGCAAACGGGCGATGAGCAACGCGCAACCGCATCAAATTTCGTAGCTCAATATGTCTCACACGGATACACCCAAGGAAACCGAAAATGTCTCTCATTATTCGCAAGCATCAGCTCTCATAAACTGACGTGATGGTCACCGTGACCTATCAGACATGCAGGATGGTCAAGGACGCCCTTACTCAGCCCCTAGCACGGCTCGCATCTGAGAGCTGTGCGGTGTGACGCTGGCTGAGGAAAGCTGGAATGAGCTTGCGATCTATAGGACTCATATCCTTGGCAGGATAGATAGGATGAGCTCGCCGAGGGCCGGGCTCGGCATGATGCCTGGGGAATGCTGGTCTTGACCAGTGCTGACAATAGGCAAGTGGACACAAGTCTCATGCAGATCTTCATGTTACTTTATAAATTCACAGATATTCATCTCATAGTTATTGGGTGGATCCATCTCTGTCATCGGTCACTGCCGGGTTCAAATTTTGAACGCGGGTCACTTGAGGAGGAGCGTGCCACATCCTCGAATGCCACGATGAGACTTTGTACATGACTTACGTCTTATCCATCACAGCATTTCAGCGCTTCTCCATTTGTTCGTTGACTACAGTCATATGCGATGCATAGACGACGAATGCTTTGACAGCTCGCTTCACCGTACATAGAACGAGGCAAGTCAACGCACGGCTTGCCTGTTGCCACCCGATCTCGATGTCTGAGGTACCAAGGCGGCCTCGCACTGTGCACAGACATACGTCCAGACCAAACAGCAGTCAGGATGATCTACACCTGATCTCTTGTGTGAGAGACTGTGCCTCGGCCGGAGTTGTGGCAAAGTCGAAAGTGGCAAATAAGAACAGACGTGGAAACATCAGAGTCCGCCATAAGTGTCGATGGAAAAGCTATGCGTGCATCGAGGACGACTCGGCAAGAGCACATACTCCAAGGTTACGCTGCCGCGCCGAAGCTTGCCAACCGCATCTTTCCTTTTCACAACTTGAACGTCCTTCGCGCCGCTAAATTGTGACAGTAAATTGAAGTTGGGATTCCCCTCACAAAGGATTCTGGCCGAATCGCGCTGCATCCAAAGTCCGCAGACAGCCAGGATGCTATAAAAGCACAGCAAGAAGATACATGATGTGCAACTCAACATGTCTTCAACACAAGTTGCGAATCCAACGCAAAGACACATTGTGTCCGGATGCTTCAACGACAAGAACCGTCAACATGAGCACACTGTGGATGTTACTGTGACATGGGAGCAGAGACTAGACTGTCTGGGCAAGCCTTATTCGGCCGCTACCGTTGCCCGCATCACAGAAAGCTGTGATTCGTGGGGCTCGTCGGTCAGCTGGTACGAGCTTGCTGCTGGTAGGACCGAAGTCCCCTGGCAGAACAGAGTTTACGAGCTTGGAACCAATACTGCTGAGCGCAATGAGTACGGACAGATCAAGAAGAAGGATCTATGGAACTAATCGAGACGGTGTGGAGTTAGTGATCTAATTGAGGTCGTAGAATACACAGACCTTCTTTGCATGCCACTTTCCAAGTGCCACGTCCGGACATGCGTCAAAGTCCGCAAGGATCAGCAGCTTCAGCTGCAGCTGCTATCTCTCCCACTACTTTCCACCCAGCAACAATCCATCCTCCCACACCATGAACTTCACGACAGGCGACTCGGTCTCCGAGCTTCTCTCAATCGAGAGAATCAGAGGCACGCTGATCCGTCTCGAAGATACCATCATCTTTTGTGCGTCATACCGCGTGACGTGACTTGATATGAACTGATATGAATACAGCCTTAATTGAGCGTGCCCAATTCGCAAGAGATCAAAAGATTTATGAAGCTGGTGCTTTCAAAGCTGAGATGGGATTTGAAGGTAGTTGGCTTGAATGGTTTTTGTTGGAGACGGAGAGCTTTCATGGTGTGTTGACGTAGGGTTGGCCTGGAGACTGGAGCTGACTTGGTAGCCAAGGCTAGAAGATATACTTCGTACGAGCTCTTCCACGTCCTGCGGAGTGGCTAATGCATAACAGTCCCGACGAACATCCCTTCACACCCATCGAAAACCTCCCGAAACCAATCCTAAAACAGCAAGACTATCCCTCCCTGCTTCACCCAGCATCAGCCAATCACCCATCAACCAACGTCAACGCTCAGATTCTGAAATTCTATGTCGATGCGATCGTACCAGGCATCACTAAGAGTTTTACTAGCGGGCCTGATGATGGGAATTATGGGAGTGCCGCTACCAGGGACGTCGAGGTTCTGCAGGCTCTCAGTCGGCGAATTCATTTCGGTGTGTTTCCACAATGTTGTCACGATGCTGATGAATAGGCATGTTCGTCTCCGAATCCAAATTCCTAGATCACCCTGACCAATTCATCCCACACATCCAAGCCTCTCCACCCAACACCAAAGCCCTCACAGCTCTCATTACGAAACCAGAAGTCGAAGCGCGTCTACTAGTCCGTCTAGGAAAGAAGGCCAAGATCTATGGAGGTGAAATTGATGCGGATGGACGGCTTATTGGGGATGCGACAGGTAAGATTGATGTTGAGGAGGTTGTCAGACTTTATAAGGATTATGTGATTCCTTTGACTAAGGATGTCGAGGTGAGTGAAAGCTGGAAGGGAAGACAGTTGATGAAAAAGGTGGATTACCTTGTACATCGTTTGGATGGGGTGTCGGAGGAACAGATTGATCGATGGATGGGTGCGGCCGAAAAGGTTTAGCCGAGGAGAAGCAGCAGAACCAGCTGCAGATGTAGCAAGACTGAAGCATAGCATGTCTGAAGAATGCTAAACCCGTCTTCGCATCCATGTTTGCTCTTCTCAAAGTCGCAAGAGAACTGCACTCAACCCAAGCTTGTACTCCCGGCCGAAACCATTGTAGATGATCCGACCGCCACTGGCTCAGCCGATCACGTAGAGTACGGCACCAAACTGACTTCTTGTAACCTGGCCACCTTTCGAATCCAAAACAGCGTGATACAGCCGTCAAGAGCTCGTAGATCAGCGAAGGAGCTCTCAAAATGTCGACACAGACAATACCAACACCCAAGCTCATAGCCATGCCAGGCGGGCCACCACTGACGCTGCTTGAGAGCTTCATCTGCGGTGGTCTTGCAGGGTGCGCAGCCGTCACTTTCTGTGCGTCTTCCCATCATTTCTCTGCTCTTTATATGACTTGGCAAAGAAGCTGATAGACAGCGAATATCCCAGAGACGATGAAGACTCGTCTACAGCTTCAAGGAGAGCTCGTGAAAGCTGATGCGAATGCACCGAGAGTTTATAAGAACGTGTTTGATGTCTTCCGAAAGACTTGGGCCAATGAAGGACTTCGAGGTTTGCAGAGAGGATTGATGCCGGCTGTGAGTGCTTTATCTGTGCAATGTGGCGTTGTAAGCTGACCTGATAGTATGGCTACCAAGTGTGTTGACATCTGACATTGAGACGAGGTGCTAATTCCAGACACTGCTGAACGGCTCAAGATTAGGTGCCATTCTTGCTGCACGCATGGACCCAAACTAACATCTACAGGCCTCTACGAGCCTCTCCGAGATCTAGTCAACCGCGGAGCAGGCTATACCCCCTCTCAACAAGTAGCCTGGACAAGTGTCACCGCCGGCGCCCTAAGCGGCATAGTAGGCGCTTCCCTCGGTTCACCCCTTTTCCTCGTCAAAGCCCGAATGCAAGCTTATTCACCCTTCCTCCCCGTCGGCGCACAACACTACTATAAAAGTTCTTGGATTGCTTTGAAGACTATCTTGAAGAATGAGGGCGTTTTGGGTCTTTGGAGGGGCGTAGGGACTGCGATGCTTAGGACTGCTATGGTGCGTCCAATGGATGGTACGGAAGGCGGCTGATGGGGAAAAGGGATCGTCCGTGCAGTTGCCGTCTTATAATTATGCCAAGGGCTTGATAACGGAGAATGGATTGCTCAAAGCGGATAGCTATTGGACTTTCTTGGCTGCTAGTTCCGTGTCTGGTGTGTGTGTGGTGAGTCTCTCGTTCGTCCTACTTTGCCGAGTACTGACACTGTACAGTGCGCAATGATGCAGTATGTCCTTCCTCCTCGCGAGCCAAAAGCAAAGTTCGATTCGGAACTGACGTTTGTAGACCGGCCGACACGGCGCTCACACGAATGTACAACCGTACGTCTCTGTTTTCCACGAAAAGACGGTACTAACAATCACAAGAACCAACTATTACAGACGCAACAGGCCGTACAAGAGGTGCACTATATAACAATCCATTCGATTGTCTCTGGAAGACTTTCAAGACGGAGGGCGTCAAGGGGTGGTACAAAGGTCAGTTCTCTTTCTCGCTACAGAATAGCTTTCTCTTTGCGCGTGCTTTATCTCGGTGGAAATCGCATTGGCGATGGGCGATGTCACGAGAAAACTGTGCTGATGGGATTTCGAGCTGACGGTATAGGGACCACGGCTCATTTCTTACGGATTGCCCCGCACACTGTCATTACGCTCGTCGCGAACGAGGTACGTCAGACTATCCGCCAGGCAGGCAGTGACTGACGAAACAGCTCATCATGTCGAAATACAGGACCTTCAAGGCCAAGCGTCTAGAACAGTAGAGCAGAGTGGGGAATCAAATCCTTCGTACTTGACAAGCGGACGATCATATCCCGGATCTCATCGTAAAGGAAATACATTATTCGTACTTGACAAGCGTGCGCACTTCGTCAAGCGTATCTTGGAGCCTCCTTATTTCATCATCGACTTGATACCTCTCGAGACTACTCTGTGTCAGTAATATTGTTTGAAAGGAGTCACGGACCTTGGAATCAATGTCTTGGCTTCATCTACGCTGTCGGGACGAAGATATGCCAATTGTGCGACTTCAAAGCTATTGAGGTCTGCCAGTGCTCGGATGGTTCTTGATTGCGTTAGCGGCGTTGTAGGCGGCAGAAGAGACTCACTCTCTGACGGAGATGGCAGTCTCGGGGGTCTTGATATTCGTGAACTCCGAGACGTAGTCAAACGTCTTTTTGTAGACGCTGTGTGGTGTCAGTGTTTTGTCGCGGCTAGGATTTCGTGAGAGTGAGGCTGCTGATGGTGCAAGGAGCAAACTTGACGATTGCGTCAAGTCGTCCCATGCATATAATCCAGCACCCGCATTGCGACACTTTGTCGAGCTGGCTTGGTTGTTCGAGGTTGTGAAGGGCTGTTGACGTCTACTCAGGTAGCATAAAGCGATGTCGCCCGAGGGAGGCGCCGCTGCATCGCAAGACGGCCTGAAGCCTTCACAGAACTATACGATCTCACGGGCCAGCTCGACCCAGTCTACACTCACTCATTATCCGGAGGTGGTCTCACACCCTGCGACCAAACAGAATCGAGCAACATCTTGACTTCTGATACAGTCAAGCACTCTACACCCTCAAACTCTCCGTATTGCCGCTTGGCTGCATCCTCCTCCAACGGCTTGATGGTTCAGCGCTAAGCACTGAGATATGTGGTATACCAATTACCTTGTCAATCCGCTTTCTTCGTGTTGGGGGTTCTAGTGGTCTTTGGGTCATTTCGTTTGTGATGTAGATGAGGACTGGTGAGCAGGCTATTCGAGCGGCAAAAGAGACCGAGCATTGTGATCCCGCGCCTAATAAGTGTGTAGGCTGGCGGTAATAAGTCGCCGAATACGGCCCGGGAACAGTATAGGCTCGTGAAATGTCAGACATGACCAAGCCTGTCACGAACCCCTGTCATCCTCGGACTTGTCTTTCGAAAGACATATATAATACCAGCGAGAAGGTAGGAAGCAAGGCAGGAGAAAGTGCGCAAGACAGGCGCAAAGTCTATAGCTCCAAAAGCTACTTCGCCAGCTCGTCCTCACCCGATCGTAGCTTCCTACAATGTTACAGTCGGCTTATACCGTCGCTTTTGTCGGTGGACACAAGCACAGACATGGCCTAGCGCCAATGTGTCAAAACGTTGAAGGTTGGGGACCTTTGAGCCGCGTACGAGACTTGGACATGACCCCGTGCTTTGAGACGGGCGTCGTTCTCAATGTTCCGGTCGTACTTCTGATCATCACTTTCATCTACCAGCTCTCGACATTTCGCAAGAGTGGACAATGGCATGCTAGGAATGCAGCGAGTATGCGGATCCTCAAGCTCAAGCTTGTACGTTGTTGCGAGCGAGATAGACGAGGCTGATCTGACTCCTAGACATTCCTGACTATGGCGGCTGCGTGCGCTCTGATCAGTGCCATTCTGACAATGGCACTTTCACCTCGGATCTTTGTCGATCAAGCAACCTATTCGTCACTCCTCTTCTTCGTGGCACTATCAGTCGCTATTCCATTCACCATGCAAAACCACCACTATTCTCGACGATCCTCATCTGCCATTCTCTCCTTTTGGCCATTCTACCTTTTAGCAGTCGCAGCTCGCATCCGCACCATAGTACTCCTCGACATTCGTTCCCTCAGCTTGATTGCTCGCGTCGAACTTGGCATGTGGATCGCAGCCGTCGTCTTTGGTCTTGTCGCCTACGGCTTCGAATGCCTCTGTCCTGAGAGGCCAAGCAAAGACGGATATCAGCCTCACAGCAATGGCACCGAAGATGACGACAAAGAACATCTCTTCAATGAATCGCCAATGCTCAGCTCCAACATGTATGCTCGCCTCACATTCTCATGGCTCACACCAATGCTCCAACTCGGGACCCAGAAATTCCTAGGAGAAGAAGACATGTGGTCCCTCCCTCCTTCCGACTCTGCTGAGTCGCTCGGGTCGCGCGTGGCGTATACATGGGCCAAACAGCAAGCCATGGCGAAATCACCAAGCCACAAGAAGACGAAGCCGAATTTGAAGATTGCGCTTGCGCAGGCTTTTGGTGGTCCTTTCGCAGTTGCCGGCGTGCTGAAAGCACTTTATGATTGTTTGGCGTTTGTACAGCCACAGTTGTTGAGGATGCTGTTGCGCTTTGTGGAGAGTTATCGGGCGGACAAGCCGATGCCGCCTTCGGCTGGTTTTGGGATCGCGATTCTTATGTTTGTTAGCGCAAATGTTGGAACCCTTGTTCTGCACCAATACTTTGATCGCTGTTTCTCTACCAGTATGTTTTATATAATGAACGCACGGAACTGACGGACAGCGATGCGCGTTCGTAGTGGTCTCGTGACTCTCATCTACCGCAAGTCATTGGTCCTGAGCAACGGCGAGCGAAACGGTCGAACCACAGGCGATATCGTCAACCTCCAATCAGTCGATGCAGTCCGTATCGCCGATCTCTGTCAGTACGGCCATATCGCATGGAGTGGTCCACTCCAAATCATCCTAGCCTTCATTTCCCTCTACAACCTTGTCGGATGGCAGGCATTCGTCGGTGTCGCCATCATGATCGTCACCATGCCTCTGAATACGCTCATTGCTCGCTATCAGAAACGCATGCAAAGGAAATTGATGAAGGCTAAAGATGCGAGGACGAGGATTATGAATGAGGTGTTGAGTAACATCAAGAGTATCAAGCTTTATGGATGGGAAAAGGCTTTTGCGCAGAAGGTTTTGGATATTAGGAACAATCAGGAATGTGGGTGTTGTTTGTTGGAGATGAAGAATGCTGATAGCCAGTGGCTGTGCTGAGAAAGATTGGGCTCATTAACGCTTCGAGCTTCTTCTTCTGGTCGTCAACCCGTGCGTATATCACCGCTATCTGCCTGAAACTGACTGTCTAGCCTTCATGGTCGCATTTGCCACCTTCCTGACATTCGCCCTGACTTCCGAGCACCCCCTCTCAAGTGAAATCATCTTCCCCGCCATCTCCCTCTTCTCCCTTCTTAGTTTCCCCCTTGCAATGTTTGCTCAAATCATCTCAGCCGTCATCGAAGCTTCCGTCTCTGCAGCCCGTCTTGAGGACTTCCTCGACGCGGCCGAGCTGCAGGAAGATTCGCGCAAGATCATTCAGGCGAGTGACAAGGAGCTAAGGACGTTGCCTGTTTGCGAGATCAAGGGTGGCGAATTCAAGTGGCAGAGTGATGCGACCGAGGCTACGCTTGAGAATATCGATTTGAGTGTCATGAAGGGCGAGTTGGTCGCTGTGCTTGGTCGGGTCGGCGACGGCAAGGTAAGTCTCTTAGGCCACGGCGGGACTTGGCTGACTTGAAGACTTCTTTGATCTCGGCTCTTTGTGCGTGCTGATCAGAACTGTATTGATCAGGAGGCTGACACCTTGCAGTGGGCGAGATGACGCGCACGGAAGGATCAGTCACTGTTCGTGGCAGCGTTGCATACTTTGGTCAATCATCGTGGATCTTGTCCGATACCATTCAGGCCAACATTGTCTTTGGTCACCGCTTCGACCCAATGTATGTTTACCGTCTCCCCGAACATTTGGACTGGGCTGACATTGTAGCTTTTATGAAAAGGTCCTGGATGGTATGTTTAATCTGTTATGGACTGAAACAGGATGGCTTTGACTCTGCAGCTTGCGCGCTTCGTGCAGACCTCGAGGTCCTGCCTCAAGGTCACCTGACGGAAGTCGGTGAGAAGGGAGTTTCTTTGTCGGGTGGTCAAAAGTCTCGGATCTGTTTGGCGCGAGCTTGCTATGCCCGCGCAGACTTGTACCTTTTGGATGACCCCTTGAGTGCTGTGAGTCTTTGCCGCTTCATGTGGATGTAGCTGATTGAACCCAGGTAGATGTGAGTGACGAATGAATTGAGCGAGTGTGCTAACGTCCGTCGGTAGGCTCATGTCGGAAAGCGTGAGTTACAGGTGGTGTTCACAGCGTCGCTGACTTGTAGACATCTTCAACCACGTCATCGGCCCTAACGGTCTTCTCAAGGGCAAAGCCAGGATCATCTCGACCAACGCTGTTAATATTCTGCCTGAATGTGACACGTTGATTATGCTGCGAAGAGGCATCATCCTTGAGCGCAACACATACGAAGAGGTCCGTACTCAACCGCAACAGCGGACATGTGGCTGACGTCTGCAGGTCATGACCAACGCCGATAGTGAACTGCACAAGCTCATCACCGGTCTTGGCAAGCAGTCTGTAGGCAAGAGTGATGAGTCTAGCGGCTCTGCCACGCCAACTGTTGTCGAGGAGGACTCTGCCATCAGCGTCGACGACGATAACCTCGACAGCCCTGACGAAACGACCTCGATGCGCAAGCGTCGTATGTCAATGGCTACTCTGCGCAAGGCGTCCATGCTGTGAGTACGCTTGGTTGAACCCGTTTGCTGACGAGCAGCTCTACCCGCCAAGCCAAGCGCGAGGCCATCCGCGATCTCCGTGAAAGCGCGAAACCCAAGGAGCACTCGGAGAAGGGCCAGGTCAAGAAGGACGTCTACAAGAGCTACATGAGCGCCGCTTCCAAGGCAGGTGTCATCATATTCCTGATTGCTATGCTTGGATCTCAAGGCACGGGTATCAGTGAGTTTTGCCAGCTTGAATCACTGCTGACGTACAAGTGGCCAACTACATTTTGCGGTACTGGGGATCCAAGAACGGAGAGACTGGTCAGACAACCAACGCAGCCGGCTACCTCACTGCGTACGGCATTGTAGGTCTCGTAGGCTCTTTCCTCACTGTCGGCTCGTCGCTCGTCCTCCGTCTCTACTGTGCCCTTCGCAGTAGTAAAAAGCTGCATGATGACTCCTTCCTTGCGCTCATGCGCTCTCCCCTCTCGTACTTCGAGGCAACTCCTCAGGGCCGCATTTTGAATCTCTTCACCAGGGACATCTTCGTCATTGATGAGGTCCTGCCGAATTCGTTTGGTGCCTTCTTCCGCACTGTAAGTCTTGTTGTCTTGTTGGTGCGATGCTGACTTTGGAGACTATGTCGGTGCTTGCTGTCGTCGTCGTCATCGCTGCCGGTGCTCCTTACGTCTTGCTTGCTTTCATCCCGCTAGGCTTCTTCTACCGCATTGTCATGTCGTGCGTTGAGATTACAAATTCAGCTGAGCTGACACTGCAGATACTACCTCGCCACATCGCGTGAGCTCAAGCGCTTGGATGCTGTCTCTCGATCGCCTGTCTTCGCTTGGTTCGGCGAGACTCTCTCCGGTGTCTCCACCATCAGGGTTAGTTGAATTGGTTCACGCTCACCCGCTCACCTCAGGCATACAACCAGCAGGGTCGCTTCATGGCCAACAATGAGGCTAGACTCGATCGCAACCAGTCGTGCTACTTGCCTGCCATGTCTATTAACCGATGGCTTGCATGCCGTCTCGAGTTCCTTGGCAGTTGCTTGATGTTCACGACGGCTTTAACAAGTGTCGCAGCTTTGCTGATCTGGAGAAAGGTTGACTCTGGTATGGTTGGATTGCTGCTAAGTTATACTCTGGTGAGTTGTCTTGCTGCTAGACCTCTGGTATCTAACGTTAAGACTGTCACTGGTGCTCTCAATTGGGCTGTGCGAAGTGCGAGTGAAGTGGAGCAAAACATCGTCTCAGCCGAGCGTGTCCTCGGTTACGGCAAGCTTACTCCGGAAGGTTAGTCTCAAAGTACAAAGAACAACGCTGACGTTTAGCACCCGCTGAGATTCCTGAGACGAAGCCTGATTCCTCATGGCCTCGCGAGGGGACGATTGAGTTCATGTGAGTCTCGTGTCATGCCTTTTCAGCACTATACTGATTTTACAGTGACTTCTCGATGCGCTACCGCCCCGACCTGGATCTCTGCCTCAAGAACGTGTCTGTCAAGATCGAGGCTGGTGAAAAGGTCGGAGTCTGCGGCCGCACTGGCGCAGGCAAGTCGTCTTTGACACTTGCTTTGTTCCGCATTCTCGAAGCTGCTGGAGGCAAGATCGTCATCGACGGCGTCGATATCAGCACCATTGGCTTGCAAGATCTTCGCAACATTGTCTCGATCATCCCTCAAGATCCTCAGCTGTTCGAGGGCACTCTTAGGTACGTGGCTGATCTGCGAGCGACATGAGCTTTGCTGACAGCCAACAGAGGGAACATTGATCCCATTGGGATTTCATCCGACGCCGACATCTGGCAGGCTCTCGAGCATGCGCATCTTAAAGAGCATGTAACGAACAACATGGGTGGTTCATTGGATGCCGAGGTGTCTGAGGGAGGCAGCAGTCAGTCCCTGCGTCCATTTTCCATTGCTGACGTGCAGATCTCTCTTCGGGTCAGCGCCAGCTGATCTGCTTTGCTCGCGCCTTGCTGCGCAAAACCAAGATCCTCATCCTTGACGAGGCGACGAGCTCTATTGATTTGGAGACAGATGAGGCTGTGCAGGCCATTTTGCGCGGTGACGATTTCAAGGGCATCACCACGATCACCGTGAGTTCGGCGTCTACTGGAGTTCCGCGCTGATCAGGAAGATTGCCCATCGCTTGAATACCATCTTGGACTCGGACAAGATCCTTTGCATGGATCAAGGTCGAGTGGCAGAGTACGACACCCCGGACGTTCTCCTGGAGAGACCGGTAAGAAGTGCCCTCAGTCTGCGCACGGCTATGCTGACCCCTACAGACGTCGGTGTTCTATTCGCTCGTGCAAGAAGCCGGCCTAGCAAAATAGACACGGGATGCATTCTTCATGTGTACATTGCTAATTGGGTTTCATCGCAGAAGTGGCGGAGCTATTCTTGGGTAAACTCGGCGCAGGGTTGCTGCGCAAGATCTTCACCGAGGAGATGACGACAGCAGGAAGCTGCATACTTATACTGTACGGCGTATCCATCGGATCCCTTCTTTCTTCACCACTTTCAACTGACATCTTGCGAACATGGGACTTTTTGGTGAGTCTGACCCTTTGCGTTTGTCACGACGCTGACTATAATAGATTTCTTCAACAACGATGCGTCTGGCAGAGACCAAGTCTACAACCTTGACCCCAATGCTTCACCAGAGCACAAGGCCAAGTTCTCCCACGAGGTATGCTCTCTAAGAGACAGGCTCATCGCTAACTGTAGCTCATTGGCGGCGCTGCTGGTTTCGAGGCCATGAAGGTCCGTGCGCTCAGCTTGGCTTTCTCCGATGAGCTGATCATAACAGGCTTATGAGGAACACTGTCGCCAGAATGGCCAGCCTCAGTCTCACAGCATGGCCAAGGAGCTCATCGCTGGCTTTGCAATGGCTGAGGTTGATCGCCTCATTGAGATCAAGGTGCGCTTGGTGTCATGAGATGGGCAGTCACTGACCACGTCAGGGGCTTGACGGGGTTGATCGCGAGCTGGGTGAGTGCTGCATATCAAGGCGTGGGCTGTGCTGACGGCTGCAGCCAAGCGCCACGCCAAGCATCAGGCAGAGCAGGCTCTTGCGCAGTCCGGTCAGTACTGAAGCAATGAGGGAAATGTATGTCATGACTTTTACCCGTGGTTTAATTGTGCGCAAAGCTGTGTTAGCGAGATAGCAAGGTGCGAGTCACGATGATCACCTGTCGTGACAAGCTTCGGACGAATGGTCTGTCCTGGCAGTGTGACTCGGAAGAAAGATATTTTCGGGATGCCACTCGGTATGCTCTAACGCCTCTGACGATGGTTAGCCCAGAAGCTTCAGGGACATTAGCACCTATTAGTTGCCTTGCTCTGCTTCCAACATCAAGATCTATGGACCGGCTGTTGCTTCCCCCTCAAATCACCCCCTCACTACCTCCTGAGCAGGCCGCCACCTCATCCAAAGGACCCTCGTCACGCGAGCTTTCGAACGCTGATCCTTCTTACGCCACGCGAGCACACATGATGGTGGCGACTATCAAACTATACCAGACAGCATCCGCGCCTGACGTGGCCTGAACCCTGAGCTAGTATAAGAAGGACTTGAGCGCTCTCCTTCCCTTCTCTTCTTACATCCATCATCTCTTTAATACTTTAACCTACACTTACCTACACTTAGAATCAACTACCTCACCTTCATACAATGAGCTCCAACACTGCTGCGAACGAAGCCCAGAAGACTTCTGGCACCGTTCAGTCCGTGGTCGGAACGGCTGAGATGGTTGCTGGCGCAGTGAGTCCATGTCTGTGCTCATCTCACACTTGCTGACCTGCAGGGTATCGAGAAGGCTTCTGAGATCTCTGGCATCGGTGGTACTGGCAAGTCGGTGCTCACCAAGGACGGGTACGTCACCCTTTACCCCTATCTGAACTTGAGCTGACTTGCCCTCAGCGAGACTCGCCACGACCAAGGCGAAGCCGACATCAAGGCAGCCAAAGCCGCAGACGTGAGACACTTGCATGTTGATAAACCGTTCTGACCTCCCAGTATACATCCGCCAAGACTGACAAGGTTTCCGCCAAAGTCGATAACCTCGTGTCCACGGCTACCGGAGACACCGTTAGTCCCATCCGTGTGCTTAACGAAGCTGACGATGCCAGGCCGGTCAGGAGAAGGCCCTCGCCAAAGAAAAGCTCGCCGATGCCCAGTCCGAGCTCAATAGTAAGTCTCTGCTATCCTGAAGGCAGTCGCTGACAATGATCAGAGCCTCTTTGATGAACCATTCTCCTTTCGACTGTCCATATTCTGTATTTGACCGCTGTTTAGATGTAGACTGAATATGGCATACTTTGTTATTCACTTGGCTCTACTTTCATCAGCGTAGACAGCATACAAGACTCACTTTCTGCTCACCTGAGAAGACTCTCCAGCAGTTGATGAACGTTCTAACAACTGGCTCTTATTGACAGCTGCAGCTGAATCACTGCAGCAGCTGCACTGCAGCTGCTGATCTTGCAAGCTTGCAAGCTGGCTTGCATGCGCATTAATTAAGGCAAGCTGAAACTGACCACGTGAAAATCAATCTCAACATGCCTCGCACGCGTACTATACACGCACGCGCGTAATACGCGTGCAATTGATCATTCAGTCCGGCCATATGGATGCTCTGCATATGGCCATATGTAGCTGCAGCTCAAGCTGAGATGGTCACAGCTGCAGATGCAGTATCGATCATGGCTGACTTCGGCCGGGTGGCATGCAAATACTCACAGGTCATGGCAGCTCTTCATAGAGCAAACAACAGTACGAATCGCTGCATAAGCAATGGGGTGAAGGAGAGTGCATTGCGATCGATGGTACGTTGTCGTCGAGCTCATCCTGGCAATCATTGACCTGCAGGCATCGTACCACTCGACGACACAAAATGCTGCTCCAACAAAGCCCTCACCTAGTACCGAAAGTCCAGCTCTCACATCCAAGTGTCCTCGTTCTATCAATCCTTTCCGTATCATCGCTAGGCTCCAGGATAGACGCTCGGACTTCGCGCTGAGTTCTGTATCCTTGTCGAGCGGGAAGAGTGGCACAATGAGGCTTGTTGTTCTTTGGCCATGGGAGGTTGGATGGGATGATGCTCAGATTCATGCTGCTCATGGCTGTCTCCTGACTGCTGATTCCTCTCTTCTCGCATCCCGCTGTGTTGGGACGACGCGCCCCGCACCGAAACCTGTGGTCTTGTCGGCACATGTCGAGCCGCATGTCATTTATCGCCAACTCCCAACCTTAACCATCCTGCACCCAGCGATCCTTACATATGGCATAATGGTGCACACAACGTCGATGCCAGTCCAGCAGGGCAAATGTCTCCTCGGCGACGTGGATGCG
This sequence comes from Holtermanniella nyarrowii, assembly GCA_001600035.1. Taxonomy (NCBI): domain Eukaryota; kingdom Fungi; phylum Basidiomycota; class Tremellomycetes; order Holtermanniales; genus Holtermanniella; species Holtermanniella nyarrowii. Next base: position 224,684 of record BCIT01000015.1, read on the forward strand.
GTGGAGACCGCAAAGCTTAATACCACTTGCTCGGCCCAGGTCTCGACAAGGCATGGATGGATGGCACTTGCGGTGGACTGGGCTCCGAGCCGAAAGGAGGAGACGAGGTGGTGCCTCAGGACGATGTTGAAGGCGGTGGTATGGCCGAAAGTCGTCTGACTGTTGGTTGGTGGTCTAACGACGGGTACTTTGCCGCTGTTGCGTGCTGGCTTGGCTTTTGTCAGATGGTCTGCACGGGACGGTGACATTGGCGGTCAAGAGGGACAAGTAGGCAAGGTGATGTCTCGCTTCGCTTTTGATGGACCGTGGGCAGCTTGCGCTCGCCCAAACTTACCTGCTACAATCAGCAGCAGACAAAAGAAATTTGCAGGAGTCAAGGCGCCGCCACTGGAGGAATCCATTTCTTCTTATATCACCGGAGGCCTTTCCAACCACTCAAGTTTCTCTGCTGGTGAGTCCTCCATTCTCTCTTCCGCTGGTGCTTTGTCTCTTTGCGAAATTTATACTTTCACCCGGTCGAGAGCTCTAGCGTGCCGCATTCTCGTCGTCTCTATGCCGAAAGATTTGCTGCATTTATTGCATGGCTCTTCGCCTAGGCAGCGCACACCATCTTTGTGATCTATATGGATACATCACAGAGCTCTGGGCTGCGCTAGTGTGTCTACACTCGAACAGCGCTTTTGCACAGTGCGGATCCGGTTTGCTCCCGATAGCCGTCAACCGCCAAACCCCCTTATCGAGCGCGTGCGCGCCTTGTGGAGCGGCCGCGGGTGGCCTGCCTCTGATGAGACGCGATGATATTGAGTTTGCCCCTGTGAATTTGTACGACATGGTGGAGCTCGGTCGTCTGCTCAGCGCAGGCGCGAGACCGCGATGATGACTCTTCTTTGATAAAAATGATTGATGGTACCTGAACTCTAATCGCATGGCCAGAATTCTGCCGTCCTCTTCGGAAAGCTCCGGTCAAGAAGCCGAGGCCTTCATTCGCGTCTCTTCAGCTTCCCCGAACAGGTCTTATCAAGACGACCAGTTCCTCAGATGGACAGCCTCGAGCGCTTTCGAACAAGTGGCCACACTTGCTGGATCCGAGGCGTACAGCGCTCGTCCGCGCGGTTCAAGGAATCCGACTCGTGAAGCCGCTTCCTCCCGTTCAGGGTCCGGCTAAGGCAAGCTAGGCAGGCCTGTCGTCATTTGAATGAGATGCTACGGCTAGGATCGCTTCGCTTCAGGTCACCGGTTCGCACTGCGCCGCATGCACCGGCGACTAGGAAAGATTCCGGCTTTTTTTGCTGTATAAAGAGGAGCGCTCTTTGCCCCTTCCCCTTCTCCATTCTTCTCCTCATCTCCTTTTATAACTCCGCTTGACCTCCTCACCCCAGGCCCCTTGCTGTGCTTGGTCAACCTTCATCATGTACTACCTCATCACTCTGGTACATCTTCATTCGTCATTAAGACATATGACTTGACCATGACAGATGTCACAGGTGTCCCCTGATCCTGTGTTGATACCATAACTCTGCCATTTGCAGATCTACTGCAAGTAAGTTCCCATGACTGTGCGAAAGCTGATTAGCAGTGCTCCGTCATCGTTGTGCAACGACTGCCTCACGGCAGGTACAAGTCTGAGACTAGTCCGTCCGACCCGAGTCACGCGAACCTCACTGACCTTGGCAGTCACCTGGACTTCATTGTCACGCTCCACTCTCGCATTCCATCTCACTCTCTCACAGCTCAGCCCGCGCTTCTGATCAGTGGTCCATGGGACGGGAAGTGCTATACCACTGTGATGACTGTCAGCGTTGGCACCTAGATGTCATTGCGTTCAGTGGCGTACTCGTGCAGCCTTGTGCCACTGGTATGATCTCTGGCGCAGGTTGACCCCCAAACTCTCATACGGCTTGTAAGTAGGCTTCGCCTTGTCTGTGCACAACTGACATCCAGTGCATGTTTGTCTATTGGCATCACCCTATCCACTTTTTAATTCCGCGCTTTCTGATCAACGGTCAATGGGATGGGAAGTGCTATACTATTGTGACAACTGGCGCTTGACGTGAGTTCTCTCGATAATCTGCTGCACGAAGCTGATATGCCCAGACATCCGCAAATACTTCAAGTAATACCAACACCGCTTCTCTTCGCTACCCATTGTCATCGCAGGCGAGTCTTTCCTTTCTCGTTGCCTGTGCAGTCTGTCTTGTTCGTGCTCCTTCGTAGTGCCCGTCTGCTCAGGGTGGGATTACTCAGCGTCATCTGCGCCCGCAAATCCTGCGGGCTAAAGATCACACAAGCTGGGGGGCTCAGATCACCTGTCCAGATCCGCATGAAGATATTCAGATCGGACCTCTTTGCCTCGGCAACGGGGGCGTAGCTGAGCACGCGCGCTTGATGTGGCCTCTGCCAATAGCTCGCTTCTTCTCTTGACTGCTCTTTGGCCACCTGCTCTCGTCTGTAGTGACCCCCTTGACCGACCTAGCATACCCAGCACCGTCATGGCCTGCCTCTCGCGCATGATGGGAAGGGAAGCTCAGGTTTGTAAAGCCGGCGCGAAGATTGTCATCGGACCTCGAGCTTAAGCTCGTAGGGCAGACGATAAGCAGTTAGCTTCAGATTGCGCGCGGCTTCGTGCCCCCTTGAAATTTCACACCTCGTCGTAATGCCCCGCTATCGAACCCACCGTGCCTACCGCTGTCCTACGCCAGCACTCGTTGCTGTAGCTGCATGAAGAGCAAGGAGGTGGCGGCTTGATAGTCCGGCATGAAGATATGAGATCGGACCTGTGCACTTGGCCTTCGCGTGCACAGGGCGTCGAGTTTGTGAAACCTCAAGGCAGCGCTTGCTTATCATGAGAGAGCTAGACTGGACCCTTTGGCCGGGATGAGATAGGACAAGTACGTGCCTGCGACGAAACCTATCTGTCGAAGCGAGGAATCGAGCTCTAGAAGAGTCGGTGAGCTTCCTCAATGTCCCGTTGCGCTGCCCCATCGGCGCAATCGGCTGCGAGCTTTACATCGAGTATGACTTTGATGACGCATTGGCAGTGGGTTGGGAATCACCACAGGACTCGCCAGACATTTACATAGACCTGATGCATCATCTACCGTCTCAACTCTTGTTCAAGTTTCCCCAGCAGTAATTACCTTCAATCTCAGTCGTCTGATGTCCTCATTACACCGTGGGTTAGGCGTCTACCAGCCTCAGCTAGGCATCTTCCACCCCAGCTGGTTATGCTATGCCAGGCGACTGTTAAAAAGAGACGAAGAGAAGCTCAGATCGATACCGAACACTCTGCACTGGCGTTCCAGTCCGTGGTCAGAACGGCTGAGATAGTTGCTGGCGCCGTGAGTCCATGTCTATGCCCATATCGCACTTGCTAACATTCAGGAGATCACAGGCATCGGTGGTACAGCCAAGTCGGTGCTCGCCAAGGACGGGTTTGTCATCCAATAACCCTATCTAAATTTGAGCTGACTTGTCCTCAGTGAAACTTTCCGCGACCAAGGTGAAGCCGACTTCAAGGGAGCCAAAGCCGCAGACGTGAGCCATTTGCCTGTGGATGACCTGTGCTGATCTCTCAGTATACATCCGCCATGATATAGAAGGCCTCAGGCCAAATCGAACATCGTGTCCACGGCTACCGAAGACACCGTGAGTTCCATCCGTGTGCTTGACGAAGGTGACGCTGCCAGGGTCGGCCGAAAGAAGGCTCACGACAAGGAAAGATCATGAGGTTGTAACAGATGCATCTCTTCGCTTGCAAATTTGACTGGACAGCCCTTTTTCAAGCAGAACTGTTGAGATGCTGCCGTCGTGAGGTGATCTGCTATCAGTCGCTCAGCTCTACTCACGAACTCACCAAACATATGACCGCCAATCGTGCTCCTCCTCAAAGCCCAGCATCTCTCTAGCCTTCTTGTTCGTCAACGGCGCCTCAAACTCCTCCATCTCTCTCGTGATCTTGACGTTCGGGCACTCTTTCGCAAGGAACTCTTTAGTCGGCTGATTGAGAGTGATGGTGTTGTTGGTAGCGTTAAAGACTTGAAAGCCAAGGCCAGTCGTCTGCAGAGCGCAGTGACAGAGCTTGCCGAGATCGCGAGCGTCAATGTACGACCATGCGTTACGCTTTCTAGAAGGAGGGTCGGCGAGGTAAGCTGGAAAGTTTTTGGCGTACTCGTCTGGCGAGATGACGTTGCCGATGCGGAAAGCATAGATGTCTGTTTCGGGGAAACGTCTGGCGAAGCTACGGGCTACGCGCTCGCCGCAAAGCTTGCTGCATGCGTATGAGTCTTGGGGGTTCGTGTCGTACGTGTCTTCATCGAGAGGGAATGAGTGGTATTCATCGTCGCCTTGAGTAAAGCAGACGCCATATACCGTCTCGGAGCTCGCAATAATGACTTTTTTGATGCCGAGTTTGCAAGCGGCCTCGATGACGTTGTACGTTTGCTGAATGTTGGACGCAAACATTGCATTGTCAGGGACAAGCATGTTGCGAGCGTACGCTGCAAAGTGGATGACTGCATCGGGGACGGGTTGATGTTCAGGCAGCTCATATTCGCTCAGGTCGAAATGTGAGGTGAGAGCGTTGAAGACTTGACCAGAATCGGTCAAGTCGGTCTTGAGTGTGTAGACGTCTGGGTTATCGAGAGGGACGAGATCGAGGTTGAGAACTTTGTGGCCTTGAGATAAAAGGTAGGGGATGGCATCACGCCCTGCTTTGCCTGAACCTCCGGTGAAGACGATGCGCATGTTGATAGCTGATTTACCAGTTAGCTTTTGATGTGGCACCTTTAGCGACTCACGGATGATAATTTAGATTCTATAACGATGTAGCTTGCTTGGCTATATCCTTAAGAATGAACTTGTAGTCCTTGCTGGATGACTTTGAACAATCACAGTCACCGAGTTCGATCGCTACTCGCCCAAGCGGGGCAACGTCGGGGCGAGAAGTGGAGGTTTTGGAGGTCCAATCCTATCTTCGGCAAGCGACGTCCATTTTCATCAAATAAGAGCAGAAGAAAAGCATGCGAATCCCTCCGACTTGTCCTCCGATGACGATGAGTAATTGGAGGCAACTAGCTGCAGCTTCGAGTGCTATCCGTGTTTAGATACTGGCGGATGACAACTCCGACGGCGCACTGGCAGTCATGCTCGTCACCGTCGATGTCATTGTATGTGTTAAGTGCAAGGAGGCCGGGGGTCTACCTGTCCGTGGCGTCAACAGCACTCCGTCAGTGATTTGACCGGATCCGCGACCCCGGGTTTACAGGATTAGATGACAATATCACTCATAGGCTCGCTTATCAAAAGCCACAAGAGCATGTCGAAGCGACGCGTCATCTCAGCATGCTCGATGATTAAGGTGAGAATGTCCTCGTTGATTTCCGGAATGGCACAACGGGATGGACTGAAATGTCAAGGTACTCCTCGCGAACTTGCGCGGCACACCTCAAGCTTGTTGCCGCTGCGAACCTGCGACGTACAACGCACGTACACTTGTATCAGATCTTTCAGTCTAACTAGCTTTTCGAAGGGCCTTACGGTGCACATGTCACTTGCACTGTACGTTTCCCATGGCATAGCTGTATGACAAATATCAAGGGTGTCAGACCAGAGGATACGTACAAATACAGGATTGCAAAAAAGGCGCGCAATCATTGCTGAATTCCAATGATGTCACCCAACATAGGCGCGTCATTTGCCACCTGAACGCATCATCCTCCTGCCGAACGATGTCAGCACACAAAGCTTTTAAAGCATTGACAAAAGGTGGATAAACACCACAACAACTACGACAATAAAAGTGTATCGAGAGCACCATGCTCCGTCGCCACACAGCCCTAAAGCTGGTCCAGGCATCTTCGCGGGCAAGGGCAATGCACTCGCTCAACTTGCGACCTAGCATTCCGGCCAACCCAATGAGAGCCAGATACACTGCGCGCACAGTCCATGTGCGTGCCATTTCGTTCGGGACGATCCCAAGAATGATGGCGAGAGCTTTCAAGATTCCAGTGTATGGAGCTGCTGTTGGAGCGGGCGGGCTGGGGTATGCAAATTACAAGCTTGAAGGTGAGGACTGGGCTTCAATGGAGCTGTTAGACTGACTGGACAGGCGTGCGAGATGCTACTAATGAGTTTGTGACGTCTGTCACTGATACTCTGTCAAGTACCTATGACACTGCGTCCTCGACTCTGTCTTCGACACTTTCAACGGCCAACGACCTCTCAGCCTCGATCGCTTCCTCTCTGTCTTCCACTTTCGCAAACGGCTCAAACAATGTGCAAGACTCTGCAGAAGCATTCAAGAACGGTACAAGAGATTGGTGGGAAGCCGTCAAGGCCAACCTGCCTGATCTGAGCGGTGCCACGACTGTGAACTCTAGCTCAAAGAGCAGCAGTGAAGGGGGTGGTGGAGGGAACAGCAAGTCAAGCTGGCAGCCAGAGCCAGAGCCAGAACCAAGTGGGAATGAAGGAGGTCCAGGAGGCGAAGGAACGGGTATTGCAGCTTTGACAGGTGCTCTGCTAGCGTCTGTTGACTCGAAGCGCGAGGCCGCACAGGATGGGCCAGACGCGGCAGCTCAAGAGCATCAGCTGCTTCAGCTGACGCGAAAGCTCATTGAGATCCGCTCGGTACTTTTGAGTATCGACCAGAGTGATGCGCTCAAGTTGCCGTCTATCGTCGTGATTGGCAGTCAGAGTTCGGGCAAGAGCAGTGTGCTCGAGGCTATCGTGGGACATGAATTCCTACCAAAGTGAGTTTAAAACTTTCGGTAACCTCATACTTACCTACAGGGGCGATAACATGGTCACTCGTCGACCTATCGAGCTGACGCTTATCCACACACCTGCATCCTCGTCCTCAGGGCCAGCAGAATACGGCACATTTCCCAACATGCCTCATCTCGGCAAGGTCGCTTCCTTCGGACAGATTCAAAAGACCTTGACGGATCTCAACCTTGCCGTTCCCGCCGAGCTCGCCGTCTCTGACGAACCAATCCACCTCAACATTCACTCCCCTCACGTCCCTGACTTGACATTGATCGACTTGCCAGGCTATGTCCAGATTGCCTCGCTTGACCAGCCTGAGACGCTCAAAGACAAGATCTCCAACTTGTGCGACAAGTATATCAAGGAGCCAAACATCATCCTTGCTGTTTGTGCAGCTGATGTCGATCTTGCCAACTCGCCTGCTTTGCGTGCTAGTCGGCGCGTTGACCCACTGGGCGTGCGGACGATTGGCGTCGTCACGAAGATGGACCTTGTCAGACCCGAGCTCGGCTCGCAGATATTGAGAGGTGATCGCTATCCTTTGCATCTCGGCTATGTCGGCGTCGTCTGCAAAGCACCTTCAGCACCTGCCAAGGCTCTCGGTTCGCTTGTAGGCGGCAAAGAGCATCCGAATGTGACGGGCGCTGTGTTGCGCAGAGAAGAAGAGTTCTTTGGGGGGGAGAATGCAAAGTACTTTGGGAGGCATGTCAAGGGTCGGTCCGGGGGTGACGAGGGGATCATGACGGGGACGGATACGCTGAGGCGCCGGTTGATGGATGTGTTGGAGACTAGTATGGCTGGGAGTTTACATGGGATCACGAATGCTGTGCAGCTTGAACTTGAGGAGGCGAGCTATCAATTCAAGGTGAGTCTCTGACCGCTTAGGAGCCAAGCTGATTACAAAGGTGCAATACAACGACCGTCGCATCACTGCGGAATCCTATGTCGCCGAGACGGTCGACGCATTGAAAGCACGGTTCAAAGACTACACTGCACAGTTCACAAAACCTCACATCCGGTCCAAGCTCAAGTCGATGCTTGACGAAAAGCTCATGGATATCCTCGAGCAGCTCTATTGGACTGATGGCCGGACCCTCGAGCTCGCCAAGCTTGCTGATGATCGTCGTATGACACCGGAGACACTGGATCCGTACTGGTCTTACAAGCTCGAGACTGCCAGCTCGCTTTTGACAAAGTCGGGAGTCGGTCGTGACTCGACTGCTCTGGTAGCGGAAGGGTTGAGGCAGCTCATCGATTCGATCGCGACTGGTGAACCTTTCTCATTTCACCCTGCAGCTGCCGAGCGGATCGTCGAGTTTTCGCATGGCATCTTGCGCGAACGCATGGGCTTGACGGCAGACCAAGTTGAGAACTGCATCAAGCCGTACAAGTATGAAGTCGAGGTTGATGATCGCGAATGGGCGATTGGGCGCGAGAAGGCAGAGGAGAAGTTTAGGGATGAGATGGCGCGCGTCGAGGCGAAACTTGCAGAGATTAGAGGCAAGGTCGGTGGTTCTAGACGATTAGGTGGCTTGGTGCGCTATGTTGGAGAGATTGAGCGTCAAGAGGAGGAGAAGCGGAGAAGAAGGATCAGCGCTCTTGGGAGGAAGGTTGAGGACGTTGTGCAAGGCGCGGAAGAGGAGCTGCCTGAGCTTGATGCGTACAAATACAGCACTGCGCAGATCATTGATGGTGAGTGATCATTTGCAACGAGGGTTGTACTAATGAAAAGGACGTCACGCTTTGCTGTTGACCAATCGCCTCGATATGCTCAAGATGAGGATGCTGGCCATCAAGTCGAAACGTTGCCGCGCAGGACCAGAACAAAAGTCGTTCTGTCCTGAAGCGTTCTTATCTGTCGTTGCCGACAAGCTCGCGTATACTTCGACAATGTTTATCAACATTGAGTTGTTGGAGCAGTTCTTTTATCAGTTCCCTCGAGAGATTGATTCCCGCATCCTTTATGATCTTGATGTAAGTTGTCTTGGCGAGGCGAGGCGTGTCGTGCTGATGGATAGCGAGAAGAAATTGCTCGCTTCGCGAGAGAGAACCCTCGGATTCGGCAACATTTAGATCTGCAGGAGCGCAAGGACAAGTTGGAGCAGGTGAGTACTCAGCAGACAATAGCATCGATGCTGATAAACAGGTTACACTATCTCTGCAGTCCCTCGTTAATCTCCGCAAAGACAAGACGCCGAGTAAACGGGATGGCTTGTTCACCAAGTTCTTCTGAGCATTGGACGTGCGACGCGTCTGTACGGACGCGCCGAGTGGGATGCTTTGAGAAGGATCAGAGTACGAGGGTGACGACTTGTGTTATGTTTGTAATGACATTTATAACTACTCTAGACTGTGCTGCTTGTACATGATTTGAACACTTAGATCAGTATATGTACCGGAGATCTCGAATCTCACACAGGAACAGGGGCGCAGTCACGCTACTCAGGGCAGCCGAAATCAAAAATCCCTGAAGTCTGTCGTTGACATCTCCGAGGCAAGATTAGGCGTGCACAAGCGCCTAGTGGGAGGAAGGATTGTATACAGGGTACTATAGGAAGGAGGAGAGGACAATACATACTGCGCCGGAAGTAGACGGATAGGCGGTCGAGGCGCAGATCCCCCTAAAGCGCGTGAACAAAGGAGTGCGGCGGCGAGGCATCATTGCTGTTTGCAGCTTCAAGCGACGCGTCAAAGGTAGTGACGAGCGGAAAGGACCTTGAGTGAGAGGTGTAGAGAGACACTCCTTCGTCCTTTCTTCCGAGAGCAGTTGTAGCATCCTGATGGCTTCGACCTCTTCGGCGGCAGCAAGTCGAACCTCTATGGACAAAGATTTCACCCCGGGTGGGACAAGGAATGCATCAGGTCAGGCAAGAGAGAGCTCTAGAAGCTCGCGACGGCGGCCTAGTGGTTCGAGCAGCTCTACAGTCCAGGTGAGTTGGATTGTTGATCTTCGTGGACGCAGCCTTGGCGAGCTCTGCTGACCTGCTCAGTACTCTCTACCATCTCCAAGCTCTGCATCTTTCGATTTGAAACCGCCTGTTCAACCCTACGCTCGATCTCCTTCGCCAATCTCGCCGCCAGCAGGTCAATCTACCTTTCCAACTCCTATTCGAGGAGCTCACTTTTTGCCTCCCACAGCCTCGCCATCTCCACCGTCGCTGTTCGGCAGACCACCAGGCCAGACACCGCCTCATGGTGGCTTTGCATTTTCCCCAGCTCCTCCCTCTCAATCTTCGCAAGGCTCGCTCAATTTAGAGGTCTCGCCTAGTCCTGCATCGCGACAAGGTCAACAACAACGCGTAGACCGCGGGGCTTCTCCAACGCCAAGCCGGCGTATACAGCAGAATGGGCACTCTGTAGGGCAGAGTGCAGTCCCAAGGCAACCCCCTCCGATGCTCACGAGCTTGCCATTGCCTCCGACACCGGCGAGCGGCAGCAGAGAACGTTTGCCATCGTTGGAGAATGTGCAGCTGCAGGCTCAACCGTCACCGTCCAAGCAGCGACGACCAGCACCTGCCCCTCTTGAGCTCGGCCCGTCGGTAGGGGTACATGACAAGTCGAAACCGAAGCCTTTGCTCAAAGCCGGTCCAACGTCCTTGCACGTTGCACCGGACTCTCGACGCAATGTTCTGAGCGTGCACTCTCAGAGTGCCGACCTTGAAGGAGAGCGCTCTCCTACCAATGCAAGCCCTTCACGGCGTCTATTCGAACAGCCTGTACAACAAAGGCCTTCTGCTAATCAGACTACGAACGAAACCGTGCCGCTGCAGCATCCCTCGAACTCGTCTCCACATCGGCCAGGCTTCATTCGTGGACACACGGCGCCTCTGCTGTCACCACCGCCGCAAGCTGCTGCAGGGCCGTCTCAGGCTGCAGAATCCTCAACACCGCCTCTGCAACGTAGCGAAGGCAGTACCGGGCCAGGTCTCGTCGATCGCTTCAGGGCAGCAGCGCCCGCCTCGGAAGGTCGACACACGATGCTGCGTAGTCAGACGGAAGGTCCTTCTGACTGGTCACGACGCTCACAAGACATGCTGAGAGCGTCGACGTCGTCACCCTTAGGCAAGAAGGAGATCAAGGCTCTCGAGAAGCAAAAGGCCAAGACGGCGGCAGCAGAGCCTTTGTCGCTGGCGAAAGCTGACAAGACAATCACGCCGCGTAAGAGCTCGGGCGGTCTGAAAGCGTTGTTCAAGAAGGCAGCTGGAAGTGGGGGCAAAGGCAAAGAAAAGGAGAAGGATTCAGGCTGGGTCGAGGTTCCGCCTATGCCGCTTGAGTATCAGCGACCGGCGCAGGATACCAGAGCGCCATCCTTTGCTATCAGTCGACCAAGCTATTCTTATGAAGACCGAGCGACATCTGCAACACCACCCCCAGCCGCCGGCAGATATACTCCAGAACCTCACGGCTATCGATCAACCTCTCAATCGTCATTGGGTGCTTCTCAGCAGCCTCCTTCGCGTGATCTACCTCCTTTACCGCCTCCGACGCCTGTGTCACCAGCAAATGATGGGTCCTCCCCGTTGCCTATTCCTGACAACCTTCGCGGTCAGCTGGCAACGCCAACGGTGTTTGCTACACAAGTCGATGATAGTGCAGACCAAACGCCCTCTTCAGCAACAAGCAGCAGCTCCAGCACCACAACGCACACACCAGTCTTGCCGCCTTCGAAACCTCTTCATCTCCTCGAGCTACCAGAGCTCGACCTCTCTTTTGGCTTTGCTTTTGACGACGTCAGGGGCTCGCCATCCAGATCCAAGACATCACCCATCAATCGACCATCGCCAAAGTCCCCTTCGCGATCCAACACGTCGGTCACTTTCATCAAGAGTCGAGCGAGTGGGTCAAGGAGACGGTCGAACAGCTTTGACATGTTGAGCTCCAGCTCGAGTCAAGATTTGTGGCGGACATTCTCCTCTAGCACTGCTTCTCCTGGTAGCCGCGTAATGAGCTCAAGTACCTCGGCGTCTGCTATCGAGACTTCAGGGACAGATGATACGGCAGTCATCATAGATACCGTTCTACCTGAACAAGCTACGATTCATCCTGCTGTTAGCTCGGAGTCATCACACGCATCTCATCCGTCATCGTCATCCGACATGATAACCACTTCCAGCTTGTCGTCTGTCGTTGGAGAGTCTAGGTCTCCTTCTCCGCCACTGACGCCCAAGGACGAGCGAGCATCACTGGAAGGGATCGAGACGCCTGGTGGCGTGAAGGTCGGTGCAGACTTGGCTATTGCGCCTACTCCTCCCACGGTGACGCGGGCGAGTGAGAAGCCAGTGATTCTTAGCAAACCTCTCGACTACGGCTCCCCAACCCACTCCGCGACATCAGTATCCATTGCTCAGATGGCCTCTCCACTCGCGCCTGCTGCCGACATCAAAACGAACCGAGTGGTTTCTGCTGGGTCTAGCAAATCCCCAAAACAGGCTGCTCCTCGAGCTCGAGCTCTACAGACGCGGTCCCGGCGAGTCATCTCTGCAACTATCATGCCTCAATCCGAGCTTTCAGCCGAGCTTGAGCAGTTGCTCTTCAGGTGAGTTGCATTGGTGTCTGAATACTGAATGCCAGCTTCCGCTATCCCTCTGCGGCGAATCAGATTGTCGACAGGGCAGGCATCGTTAGGAGCAGGCTGCTGCATATTCTCTTGGAGGCAGAGAAGAAAGGCTTTGACCACTTCGATCAGACTGGCAATACCTCAATGCGCGCGGTCTGCTTCGACTGGGCAGATGCTCTGCTCTTTGAACTCCGCGTAGAGCAGCCTGCCATCGAGCGCGGGGCTTGCCTCGAAGGACTTGCGGCCATCTTGGAGACACCGTGCCTATCTGCCCGCGCTATCGACTCCTCGCCACAAGATGCCGCAGCCTTCCGCGGTTTAATGGTTCGGGTTGTTGCTTTCGTCATGACCAAGCTGGGTGCCAAGGGTGTCTTTCACAACAGTCTCTTGTTCTCAGGCAGAGTATTGGTCAGTCACATGGGGTGAAACAACCGTTGCTGACTTGCAGGCATTTGCATTCTTCCGCATCCCTCACATTGCGCAACAGCTACTTGTAACGCTACCAACGCAACGCCAAGCCCTCATGCGCTTCTCGAGGTCTATCTTGAGCGAGACTACAGTCCCGTGCGTGCCTGCAGGTTCGAAAACGTCACTGACTCCTACAAGAGCTTCTGTCTGTCCCTTGTCATATCCAGCCCACCTGCGCAGCCTGTGCTTTGACGACTCCAAGTCATACGCAATGCGTCTGCAAGCCCACCGTCCATCTTTCGCGACTCAAGAGGAGCAAGCCGCTTTCGTCTTCCGACCCGGCAACTGGCTCCGTCGCTGGCAGTCTGACGACTCTGAGCTCTTTCCCGCATTCTACCGCGCGTATCATCGCCAGCTTGCACACTACCTGGCTCCTGCTATCGAGTACTTTGAGGCTCGTTCTCAGCCAATCCCCGTCTCCGTACTGATGAAGGCTCCTGGCTACGCTCATCTCGCCTCGGTCTTCGCCAGCAAATGCCATTCCTACATTTTAGGCTCTGTCAATGCTGTCACGACGTCCTCTTCGAGTCAAGCTTTCGACGCTACCGAGTCGGCTGGTTTCCGTGGCAACGCCAAGCCGACAGTCTTGGAGACTGCGAATCGTCGGCTGAGTGAAACCATCCTCAGCTTTGCCAACTCGCGCGTCTTTGTCGACCAGACTTTTGGCGGCGTGGTCGAAGTTGACGGATCGCAGCTCTGGGCGAGCATGATTGAAGGCTGGGTCAAGAACTTGATCAGCCGTACCAGCTTGTATGCGCCGAAAGGCGTGTTCTGCTTGTTTGATCTGCTGGACTGTGTTGCCGACCCTCCTTCAGATACCATCGGTGGCTCGCACTTGCAGATCTCGCAGGCTGCGACGCCAATCTCCTTGCTTGACGTACCGCACCTCATCTCGGTCATACGACTAGTCTTGACTGAAGGCGAGCACGCTTTGACCTTGGTCAAGGTTATTGCGTTTGTCTTTACGCACTTCGAGACGTTGTGCGCGCAGCCAGGAGACCGTAAGGAGCTCTGCATCAGCATCTTGCTTGACAAGTTCTTGTTCGAGAGGCTTGTGCTGTTCTGGTCGCAGTCTGTGCGAAGCTATATCTTGCGTCTCATTGTGAGTGCTCTTCCGTGACGCTATTTCTAACGCCCTCAGGTTTTCCGTCTCGGTCACCTGCACACCACATCTGCCGATGGCGACAGTCACGATGTTGAGATTGCGACTGTACGCCTTCTCAACGCACGGCTGGATCGCATCCGAAAACGTCATGAAGAGCTTGAACCCGCGACCGAAGAGGACGTACGACAGATGGCAGATGATCTGTCCATCTCGGACGTACGCGACGGTGAGCTGCCAAGAAGTCGTTCAACTATCACGATGATCGGTCCGTCATCCCCTCGCTCGGCTTCAGCACCCAACAAGGCTGAGAGATTGCTTGGTCTCGGATTCGATGCAGAGCCGGTGAAGGCAGCAGAGGTGGTGACGACTTCGATGGGCAAAGCGACCAGCTGGATCAAGAAGAGTTTTGGTGGCAAGCAGAAGAAGAGCAAGGGGATGCTTGGTGAAGACGTTCTTGGCGGCGGGTCGTCGTCACGAGATTCATCGCCTTTGCTTGGCTCATCTCCCCGTCTCGATTCATCTCCAAAAGCCAACTCCTCATCGAATACTCCAGCCGTCTCCGAGCTGCCATCCGTCACGGTGCAACGACCCAGCATCGATCAACCGCGGCTCACAGCCCCATCAACACCACCCAGAACAAAGCCAGCAGACACGGCCCAATCACCCGTCTCAACTCATTCCTCCGAAGGCGAATCTCCAACCAGTGCAAACTCGTTCGAGGGCGAGCCGCAATTCCTGCAAGCTTATCAGAAAAAGCTTGCTCTGCCCGAGATCAAGACGACGGGTTCTGACAAGTCTTCAGCTTTCTTTGCTTTTGAATTCGAGCTCACTACGCAATCTCCTCGAAGCGACTCGTTCGACCGCGCTCCAGCACCTGCATCGCCCAGCCAAGGCCCAGCTCCGCCCTCGCCAGGCCAGCCGGCTTCGCCGCACATGTCGAGATCCTTCTCGAAGCGTTCAAGTCTCTTGCCGCCTCCGACGGCATCGGTGCTAGACTCGATCTTAACTGGCCCCACGTACGAGAGCTCACCTGGCGGTGTGCTGGTCGACGCTGTTGAGGAAGAGGACGGGTACGATGCGAAGCTTCATGCGTATGCTATTCGCATGTTGGCTGAACTTGAAGATGCTCAGCGCGAGGTGAGTCTCCTCGTTTGCATGAAGATTGCAGTCACTGACTTATCAGTACGACGAGTGGTGGTCTGACGGAGGGATTGGACGGCTGGATAACGCCCCACCTCGTCTCACTGTCGCTTGGCCATTCTCTGAAGACGAAGACTGAGCTTTCCTTCGAAGTGTGGACTTTCGATTTTCAAATGTATTGCAACGCATCGTAAACTTCATGTATCATTATGCCTTTACGCCGCCATTAGAACATTATTCTAAACTGAGGAGATGTCAGCTAATGAGTCGTGTGAGAGATTTCCAGAGGACTCACCTCTCGGGTATGATCTTGGGGTCTACCTCCATGTCACCTCCGATATCCACCTCCTCGTCTCTCCCTGCATCTTTATCGTCACCTTCTCCTCGCATCGCTAAACACTGTAATGTCTTTCCCAACTCTTGCCGTCTCTCCCGAACGTCGCCCTGCACTTTACGAAGCTCCTCGTCGCGGCCTTTGACGATAGCTTCCTCGTCAGACAGTAGAAGCAGCAGCTTGAGCTGATGTGCTATCGTCGAGAGGTTATGCGCCGCTCTAATCATCGCTGCGGACCGTACAGTCAGATTGAGCGCATCAGTCGGAGGTTGATGAGGCTGAGGATTTGTCCCCTGCTGTCGTCGTTAGCGAGTCAAGCAACTCTCAGCATACCTGAGCGATCTCGACCAATTCTCTCAATCCTGATGAAAGGACCTTGACCTCTTTATCGATCGCTACGTTCCATTTCTCTTCTTCTTGCTCGAGCTCTGCTTCGGCGCCTTCACCTCCTACTGTGTCTTCTCTTCGTCGTTGTGAGCGGCGCCCGATATCGGCTGTTGGGAGAGCTGACGGTCTTGCTGCGTCTGTGTTGAATGAAGCACTGGACATGATGATTGTCAATCTAGTCAGAGAGAGAAAGTGCTCAAGTGCATGCAGCTCGAGCTAAGCTCGAGCGCTGAAACGTACACGTGATCAGCCAAGTGATGTTTCTTGTTTGGTTCCAACGTGTATCAAATACTGCCATGTTGCTCAAGAGACTGCCAAATCTTCATCAGGAGCTGACTGCTCTTCTTCCAGCGCTAGGTAGGTATACAGCTCTGCCCGAGCTAATATTGTAGAGAAGGTCGGCATCACAACGACCGATCACCTGATAGCGACAGCACCAGCAACCTTGAAATCATTGACTGAAGATATCCCTTCTTACCTGATAGACCACCTTGTACAAGCCTCGCTTCAAGCAGTAGCTCCTCGAGCTATCTCTGCGGAAGCACATCAGCTACGCAGCCGTGTCGCGTGGCAAGGCTTTGGTCTAGAAGGTCTCGATGGCTTAATCCCTGAACAAGGCTACGGCGGATGGCAAGGTAGCGGCATCATCGAGCTAGCAGGCGCCAAAAGTTCCGGCAAGACTGTACGTATCTACCCTTACGCCCCTGACAATCAGCTATTCGCATTGCATCTGGCTCTTCGACATTTGATAGCGGACAACTTGGCAACCTGTCATTGGATCGACATTGATGGCAGTTTCGCGAGCAACAGAGCTAGGAGTATCCTGGAGATATGGGAGATTGAGGTTTGTGAGCCATTTTTCGCGTGGCTGAGGCTAGAATACGGCTTCTGTGCTGGACAGGATCTCGGTTCATCCATGTTTTAGTTTGGAACGAGATATGCCGGGTATCCTTGATACGATCTCTACCAGCTTGGAAGACGAGCAGGCTGGAGCGACGAGGCCGGCTGTGATTGTCCTGGAGCCTATAACGGACCTCTTTAAGAAAGTCTTGAACAACACTTCTTCTCAAGGTACGTTTCTAGCAATGCGATAGTTTTGCATAGCTCATCACAGGTCACGCCATGATGATCACCCTCCTCGAAGATCTATCAGAACTCACACAAACTCACAGTCTCCTAACACTAGTAAGTCCGTCAGCCCCGCCCTTCATCCTAACCCAGCAGCTCCTCAATACAACCGTCTCCTCCCTTCCAACGAACCCTCATTCCGTCTTCTCAACAACAAGTACTAAACCAGCCCTGGGGGCAAGTATGACCTTCTTCACAGATATCTCGTTACTTTTACAAGACAGCGCCAAGGTGTTTCCTATGGATGAAGGTGAACGTGATCGTGCGAGGGGAAAAGAGGGAGGGATGAGAGGTGTTGTAGAGGTTTTGAAGAATCGTTTGGGGGTGAGTGTTGGATGGGGTGGCGGTGCTGACTGATAGCCTTCTGGTGTGTGGGCAATGTTCGAGACGGTATGTTTGTGATGGAAGCGTCGCTGATGATTAGGATGGGATACGTTTATTGGATGTCGTGGCGGATTTGAAGTTGTGATCACTTGGGCGGAGGAGGAGCATCCTATAGCATTAGGCCATTGAGAAGCAAACACTGTGCAACTCACTCTGACCATGAGACTGATTCGATGTCCAGCCTCCAAAGGCCGTCCATCCCAAGTCGAAGTTGCATAATCCAGAATAGAATGTTTATACCTGTAGCGTATCGCATCCCTATCCATCAGTCTCAGCCCACGTCCATCAGTAGACCCAACCCACTTTTGCCGATAAACACTCCCGCTCTTCAATAGAATCTCCCATCCAGCACCCCCACCCCCATCCCCATCTTCCAATCTCAAAATCCGTTCCGCTCCAAGACTGAGACCAACAATGACAGAACCAGAAGCATCGACATTATCGATATGCGGTAAGATCTGGCCGTGCGGAGCTAGATGGAGGAGATGCGTTGATGTTTTTGGTGGAGGGATCTCGTCCGTGAACGAAGGTGCGAGAGGGAGGAGGTTGTATAGTTTGTGGAGGAGGGGTTGGGTATCTGTCGATGGTGGTAGGGAGGAGAGAAGCGTTTCGCGATAATGATTGATGACGGCGTCAAAGTGTCCCTGTCCTCGGTCAGCCAGCTTCCAAGATTAGACGCTCGACTCGAAACATACCTCTTCGAATCCATAATCATCCTCAAACAAGCTCTGCAGCCCCGTTGCCTCTGTCTCCGTCAACACAGCCTGCGTACGACCTCGTCTCCGCCTCGTTGGATCCGCACGATCAAGTTTCCACAAAGACATCTTGATCAAGCGCGCAACTTCAGTCTCATTGAAGAAATCAGGAAAGAGCTGAACGTCATCGTTCAAGCTCAAGTTCTCGTCCGATCTCGCTGTTGATTTGCCAAAGGGTCGTATAAGCGGTGAAGGCTTGTCTAATGTATGTACTCTTGCTAGGACCGCCTGCAAGACTCTCACAGATACCTTCATGGTAGTAACAGAAATGGAGCATCAAGAAAAGACATGGTCGAATCGAACTATCAAAGTTTCTCCGAAGTCGTTCCGCTCAAGCAACGTCCGAACCCGAACAAACAGCCACAATCCAAGTCCTCTCCCTCCCAACGCCCGTCAAGTTCTCCGCCCCATCCTTGCGCACAACAACAACATCCTCAATCCTAACACCTCCAACCCCCGTATACCTCTTCAATACCTCGACATCAATAAAGCGGCTCTGCCAAACACCAAACTCCTCCAGCATCTGCGGTGCGAAATAGCACCCCGGTTCAACGGTGAGAATCATGTTGAGCTGGAGTGGTTGACGGATCCGAAGGTATTTGTAGATACTTGAAGGTGATGAAGACGTTTCTGGGATTCCCAAAGGTGTTGAACGGAGGTATTGGAGCGAGTCGTGTACGTCTAGGCCGATCGAGTGGCCTTGTGTCATGTCAGCCCTCCGTAACTTTTTGAATCTGCCTTGTTTGATCATCACAATCACAAAACTCACCTAAACCATGCGGCAGAAAAGCAGCCGAGATCCCACTCTCCAAAATCTCCCTCTTATCCCCTCTCAAGATCCCCATTCTCAAAAACCCATCAATCAACACTTTATGCGCATGTAAATGCAGTGTATCCCAATGAACGCCCGGTCTGACCATTGCTTCACATTCCTATAACCCATCAGTATCTTCCCTATTGCCGACTCACTTTCTGCATCCTAAGCACAAGATCATAAATCTCTCCAGCTTCAGGCGTGAATCTGCCGCCGTTGCCGACGGGGATCGTCCTCGTGACGTCCGATGCATAGCCTTTCCATTCGCAGCCTGCGTCAATGAGTAGGACCTGCGGTTCGTATTGCGAGATGGTCAAGTTGTCGGGTTCGGCTTCGCCGCTGGAGTCGGCGTGGCCGCAGCAGCCGCGAGCGAGTTCACGTGGCTGGAAAGAGGTATCGCCTGATTGGCGTTGTTGAATCGTCTGTGGGAACAGACGATCGTTGCAGACGTAGTGCAGTGTACTTGCGCGTGTGCCTGATGCGACGATAGGTAGGTACGCTTGATCCGCACTGGCCGTTAGCTTTCCCTATCCCATTGAAAACTCACCCTGCACGCCGACAAGCAGCGACAAAAACAGCTTCAGCATCACCCTCACTCTCAATCTTCCAGTCCCTCACCGCCTCCCTTCCCGTTCTCTCCCTCCTCTCCCCTACACCTTTCTCTCCCGCAAATCTCCCCAATTCCCGCATGACCACTTCATGCGCCCCACTCGTAATCTCATTCGCATACCTGACTCTCTCAATCTCTGCTTCCGTCTTGACGAGTCTAGCGCGGTGTAAAGCAGAAAGGAGGTAGGTTGTAGAGTGCATGACGCTTGGTGGAGGTTTTGTCATACTCATGAGGCCAGCTGCGGATGCGAGCGAGATGTTGGAATTTGAACGTGAGCGGAGTTTATAGGAGGTGAGAGGCGCTGCATCTGAAGGTGCTGGTGGGAGGATCCGAATGAGAGAGGGTGGAAGAGGAGGGTATTGTGTTGTTATTGGTAGCGTGTGAATCGTTGGCATCTCGCCGTGTGAACCCACATGTCCCACCCCCGCCAAGAAGATGTCCAAAATCCTACCCAGCGCAGACGTATAGTCCATCTCATCCGACTCCAATTCCCTCTTGGCCTGTTCAAGCGTAGGCGGCGCAACGGACCACAGCGTTTCCAAAGGATCAGCAGCGGGGATCAGCAGCGTGTGTTTGATTTCTGAAACGCCGTGAATGGCTTCAGGATCATAGTGGTCTGGAATAGTGAATGTGACGAATAAAGAGGAAGAAGGTGTGAGACTGCCTGTGAGATAGTTGAAGTTTGCTTCTTGGTCTGCGGTGCCAAGCTTTAGCTTTCTTGGCCTTTTTGGGTGATGTACGTACGGAATGGGAGTTCACGGTCTGTATCGTCTCGAGACGAGTTGGGACACGCTTGGAGGAATAAAGCATGTGTCTGCATGTCAGTTTTAAGATCCGAGTTGGCTAAAGGACTGACTCCATGACGCTGAGTTTCAGGCAAGAGGTTGATTAGCTGCTCGACTACTTTGCGCGTATGCTCTTTGGCTGGTAGAATCGTTGTTGGCGGTTTCAAGTAAGAACTCATGTCAATTCTATCCTGTGTTAGTAATGATATACAAGTTTATTGGAAGATTAATTGGTTTAAAGGTTGCAAAGCGAAACACATCGGTCAAGTCCGATACAGCATCCGCTGCATGCACGTGCACAATTGCACGGCAGTCACTCGGTAAGCATGTGAAAGTGACCACATACCAACCGCGTGCGCACGCGTACCCTTCAGCTGTAGCTAGCTCGTTACACTCATTTGTCCTCGAAAGCCTTCAACATCACTTTTGTATCAAGCTAATGCAAGGCTCGCGAAACTGCAAGTTAAAACTAAGTGCATGCAACATGCCCTCCCACCCCTTCACCGCACCCTCAACTCCACAAAACGCATTCCATCTCCTTCAATCGCGCGAGCGTCAGCGCATGACAATTGCCCGTACTCCTTCCCATCCTTTGCACGCATTCTACACAGTTGCTCAGTCGCAGAGGAATAAACATTCAAACAGGTATAGTGATATCTTGGCTTATGATCGGACGGCTGTTGGAGGTGACGAGTATTTGAATGCGAATGTCGTTGTTGCGCCTGATGGTGCTTGGTGGGTCGCTGCGCAGGTGAGTGCTTTTCTGGGAGGTAAGTGGATGTTGATTGAAAAGGCGCCGATTCCGAGTACGATTCATCCGTTTTTGCATGCGCTCGCAACAAGAGTTGCAAGCCGACATCCAATCGTCGTTCAATCTGCGCCTCCACCCAGCGAACATGCTATTATCATCCAACTGACAAACCTCGTTGAACGAGGAATTCAAAAAGCAGATCCCTATCTCCCGTTGGTTCTCCCCCTGCCCTCGCAAATACTGATCGACAGAACGGCAGTTGGGAGTCGAAAGACTTATGGCCCTTTGGCCACTGCGCCCCAACTTCCAAGCTACACCCTTCAAATCTCAACACCCCCAATGGAACAATCCACAATAGGAAGTACCTACACCACCCTCTCCCTCCAATCCTCTACCCCCGCCCCGCAAAGCACACCTCTTCAGATCCACCATTACCTATACCACGCCTGGCCGGACCACGGTGTCCCTTCAGGTCCAGATATCAAAAGACTGAAAAATCTAGTGTTTGAAATTGATAAAGCTCGAAAGACTTATCAGGGCGCTGAAGTCTGGGTCCACTGGTATCTATCGCATGCTGGCCGTGGACGAAAGCTGACGTGTACATAGTTCGGCAGGTGTAGGAAGAACAGGAACTTTCATGGCCCTCTCCTCCCTCCTGACACCCTGTTCCGCCGGCACACCCCTCCCGACCCCAGCCTCCCCCCTAGGCCCACTACTCAAAGAAGCCCAAAACGACATCGTCCTCCAAACAGTCGATACAATGCGTGAATCACGAGCAATGCTGGTACAGACTGTTGAACAGTTGGGACTCATCTACGATGTCATTCAAGAGGAATCGTGAATCGTAAATCGTATACATGTACACACTGTAGCATATCTATCTATCACTCTCACTGACGAGGCGGGATGGGTGGCGGACCGGATTGGGACGAGCGCTTGGACTGGTAGGCGGCGTATGCGGCGTCTAGCGTCTCGTTTGGAGCGGTCGCTGACGGTTCGGCTGAACGCGACTTGTTTGGGATTGGCGGTGGAGCCTGCGACGCTGTACCTTGCGTTTTCGTTTGCGTATACGCTTGAGCGCCTTCACGCGCTTTCGAAGTAGGTGTATCGATCTTGACAAATTCCTCCGGCGCAGCGACCTCTTCACCCTCTTTCCTAATCGACGCAAAAGCCTATCCATCAGCCCCCCATCCGCCGTCGTAATACTTACATCACCCATCAAACCAAGCGCAACAGCCCTCAATTCCAACTTGGCCTTTGGCACCGCCGGATCCGCAAGGATCCGATCACAAGTCTCTCGAATCACTGATTCCACTTCCAACTTTGCGCCTTTCCACATTGTGCGCATGCCTTGTTCAGCTGCTTGTTCTTCGAGTTTCTTGAGAGCTTCGGGTGACATGCCGGATTGTTCGGCTGCTTGGAGGCGCTCAAAGACGGCTTTGAGCTCTAGAGCTGCACGGAGGGTCGAGACGCTAGGCTGTGTTAGTTTTGACTCAAGACTTGGTGGGCAGACTGGACTCACGTTTCGGTGACGAGATTGTAGCTTGCTTTGGCGCCGTGGAACCAGCCTAGAGGTGCAAACGACGAAGACGCCTGACGTCAGCCCGAGCTGTCCCAGATTCTTTGACAAACCTTGTAGTGCTCGGCCTTGGCTTGATAAGTCTTGCCAATCGCCTGCAGCAATTCCACACCGTAGCTCTCCTCACGCAACTCTCTACATCCGTTAAACCCTTCACATCTCAAAAACGCAGAGAACTCACTCAGCTTCCAGCCGACATTTATCCTTGAAAGCCTTGCCCACAATCCGATCATCGGCACCCTGCGCAGATTCCGTAAAGATGCTAATCTTATTCACGAGGTGCTCCACAAGCTTATCCACCCTCTCCTTGCGAGCTTTGGCTTTCTCTTCGGAAATCTTCCTCTCGCGAGCAGATTTACGAGCGAGTTGCTCGGGTGTAAGGATGGGTTTACCATTTGGTCCAACCATGATGGGTTGGCCGGATTCAGCTTGGAGATCCTCTTCTTCGTGTTGGCCTTGGAGGGCGTCTTTCATGTCGCGGCCTGCATGTCAGATTCACTGCGCCTTGTCTCTTGACTTACCGATGGAGATGACACCAATCAAATCATGGAATCTACACCATCAACGATTGCCCTTATTCGGAGTCAACGGAAACACACCGTTCACCACCAAACAAACTCCCGAAAACCTCTTCAGGATCCTGGAAGCCACCCGCCGGCTCGGCAGAACCTCCACCGTTCTTCTGGCCAAACTCGTTGTATTTATGGCGCAGATCAGGGTCCGAGAGGACTTGATACGCGATTGCAATCTGCTTGAACTACTTGTGTCAGTATCGAATGAACTTGATCAGGGTAGCGAGGACGAACCTTTTCTTCGGCGTCGGGGTCATCGCGGTTCTGCTGTGTTAGTCTGCCACGTTCTCGAGGCATCGGAAGATACCTTGTCAGGATGCAGCTTACATTGTTAGCGAGCTCTTTGGGACGGAATAAGAAGCGCACCTTGATTGCCATACGCCTGTACGCCTTCTTGATATCACTCAACGAGCACTGCGAATCGACGCCAAGAACATCGTAATAAGCCATATCGAGAGGTCGCTCATCTGACCCGATACTTCTTCCACCTGCTCCTCTTCTCGACGCCGCGCCAGCGCCTGTGCTTGCGCCTGCATTGCCGCTGGGTTGAGGGATAGGGTGGCTCAGTAGAGTTTTGCACCTTACAGAAGTCAGTCCTTGATAGAGGCTGCTGAGAGGGAGACGAACGAGACGCAGCGGACTCTGAGACCACCAATAAATGTCGGTGGGACTTGGTACTCAATTGTTGCTGAGCATCTTGGTAGGTTAGTGAGTGACGACTTGCAGAAGGCAGTGAGTGACATACTGTGGACAAGTGGCCGAAGTGTATGTACCTCGCAAACGCGAGTCTACAATTGTCGACATTCTGACCTTTGTTTGCTTGTTGTCACACCCAAGATGTGTAAGTCAAGAAATTACAAAGCTGCAGTGGTCCTTGAACGAGATGACGCCGAGCTCCAAAACCTCAAAGATAGCTGCTTAACCCTCCACAAATGAGGTGTTGTACTATGCCAGGCACGAGCAGTCGAAACCAAACAAACCAACATCTATGCTTTCAACCTACCCTGCCTTTCAACATGGCAATGATAGCACAGGCGAAGGCTGAGGCTACGGCGAGTGCGATGAAGGAGAGCACTTTGAGGAGCTCGGGACGGGTAATGGGCAAGGGCACGGAAGTTACAACGAAGCCAGGGGCGGTGAAGCCGCGTGTAGGGGGTACTCCACTTGAGAACAGGAAAGCAGTGACTTCGTACGTACCACATCCTTCAATACAGACAAGCTGACATGTCAGTACTGGCTCTGATATGTTAGAGTCTCGTGCTTCAAGTCGAGCACCCCTTACTCCTACACCGAAGTCCAAACTCCCACAATCAACCCTCTCCAAGCGCGTCTCAAAACTCGGCTTGAGCGTCTTCTCCTCTTCCAAACCTACACCGACCGCTCCAACGACAGTCATTCGTACGCGCAAACTAGCAATCGCGCCCTCTACGCCTGGTACTGTCGAGTCCACTTCGGCCGTACCACCGGTGACTGCTATACGTGTCCGTAAACCTGCTTTGCCACGGCCGGCGTCGGTGATGGGTAGTGAACGCTTGGTATCTGCGCAGCGCTCGGATGCGGCTGTACCTGCCAGGAAGCATACGCGTACGTCGTCTATGCAGGTTGTCGGCTCCCCCAAGCCTATGCCTGTCAAGACTGATCGTAGGGCTGCCGAATTCGAGGGCGTGCCTCGAACATCAACGGCTCTGCCCTCAGCTTCCACTTCTAAATCCGCCAAGAGGCAGTCGATTTCTATGACGCAGTCTGCAGTTGACTCTGCCCCCGCGCGGCGAAGTACTCGACTGGCCAAGACGAGCAGCGGCAGCACAGGTTCAACAGGCACAGGCCGTACTCCTACCAAACCCAAATCTCAAAGTCAGACCAACACCCTCCCAACCCGGCAATCCCTCTCATACGGCTCCCCACCGCGCTTCGATTTCCTCAAACAAGACCCGAACAACTCGACACCTCAACGCCCACCCAAAACATCCACACAGCCATATGAAGACCTTAAAGCTCGCTGGCGGCGAAACAATGACGCCAACGGATCTCCAGGCATGCTACTCTCTGATAGCCCCATCACCACTAAGCTCGTCGGAGACGTCGTCTCATTAGATGAAATGGATGATCGCGAAGTCGAGATGGAGATGCTTCGCAAAGAGCTTGAGGGCCTGAGAGCAGAAGTGGAGGGTATGGATGCTGAAAAGGCACAGCTTGTTATGGATAACGAGAGGCTTGGTGGGGAGGTGCAGAGAGGGGGAGAGATTGGGTGGTTGGCGATTCTGGAGATGGCGGAGATGGCGCTTGAGGAGGAGTTGGCGGATCAGCGGGTCGTTGATGCTGGGAAGCAGTGGGTTGTGACGCTTGATGACCTTGCTACGAGGATGACGACTTAAGTATGATCTTGATGAGTGTTACGATGACCTTTGCTTCATGGACAAGTCGCTAGAACATTAACCATCCTCCTGTACGTAGCAGGGCAGCCACTCCGTGCTTCGTGATGTTTAGCGATGATGACGCGCATCGCCAAGTTCACGGTCCCGGTCAAACCTGCTCTCTCAAGTGTACAGTGGTCTCTCGCGAGCTTATTCGGCTGCTAGTGACACAATTTATACATAAAAAGGGTGACTCCTCAACGCACTCTCTGCTAGCTTCATGCTTTCTGTTTGGCCGTTGGCGGGTGGCAAATGTAGCGCTTCGAACCGTCCGTGGCTGCTGTCCACATCAAAGCGGCATTCTGACAAGGCGCTGAGTCCACACGATGCTATCCACACAAGGGGCCCTGCACGAACTCAGCAGCAGCTTGAAAACCAATACGACACTACTTGTCAGCTATTCAGCGAAGATGAGCGGACTTTTATCGCTCAGGCAATGAGGAATAATGGCTTCTTTTGCCCGAGCTCATCGGGAAATTCGGTATCGCGGGATGCAGTCACAATAACTCAGTGCCTCAATGTATGAGTTGGATCAATGCGCAGCCTGCGGAGCCGTGATCCGCGGTGCATGCCACGTGGAGGAACGCAATCTTTTCACTGCGCCAAACGGTTTGGCGCAACGACGGGACGTCACCTTGAAGCAGATCACATCACGTTGCAACAAAACTAATTCGCAGGCGCCTCGTGATCCTGGCCACCGCTCGTAGCGCTAGCTGTCGAGAGGCCCGAGCTTGGACCGAACCTCAGGATCCATCCTCTGAGTCATTGTCTTGAGGTTCTCGTGGTAATCTTTCCAAGTAGCTGTGCCCTGGCTGACGGTGTCGTACATAGCCTTGAGGTCCCGGGAAGGTTTTGCTTTAATCGGCAGATGAAAGCCTACAAGGGAGTTCATGTCGGTAGCGGTGGCCCACAAGCGATAGCTGACTGCACTGCTCCTACTTGACGGATTCTCACCTCCGTTGCCCCTAGCAACTAGCAGCATTGCTAGTGCTCCTAATACTTCCTCCGGCATTTCATCCTATCTCGGCGTTATCGCCCAAACTCGCCCACCTAGTTCTCGCACCTGCTGCTCTCAGCTCTTCATCGTTCAAGCTGAGACAGCAGATTCCGTCACTACTTTCGTCAGAGAGCTTGTACCAATCATTCAGACGACCCTTGATCTCATTGAGCCTTGATCTCATTGAGGTATGGGTTGCTCGTCATAGTGGGGATATTATTGTGAAACTGAAAAGAAATGTGGCGAAGATTTGGAGGTCACCAGGTGAGGAGTTCAGCTGGATGCGGCTATTTGATAGTCAGTCAGCTCTGCCTGCTCCGTTGTACTACGAACTTCGTTCCTTGTGTGGATCAGATTTCGAAGGAATGGAAGGTATGGAAGGAATGCCAAAAGGAAGCTTGTTTTGTTCTGTCCTTCTTAAGAGGGTCGATCTCAGATTGTCAATGAAGGGATGTGCATGAAAAAGGAGTTTTTATTTGGTGGAAAAGGCGAGGAGCTTTGTGAGCAACTCAGAGGCTCCCTTCTTGGTTCTCTCGCCCGCATTGATCTTCACTCTCGCCTCGGCGACTCGGCGTGTGCCACATTTTCGACGAGCTGATTTGGGATCTCTGCTGCGGCATGGGCTGTGTTACCACATCATTACTACGTCTCTGCTGCTTGCCTCAAAACGAGAGACGACAATGCCACTAGAAATCGCCGTATGTTATTACAAGTAGAGTCAGCCTCACTGCCACTTATATAGTGTCCATGCCGGCACGGTATGACCTAATCTTATCGCGATCGGCGTCGCCCGGATTCTGGACTTGGCCAGACCAAAGCGGCCTTCTTGTCCTGTCCTTGCTACCTATACTACCATGAGGACATCCATCGCACCCCTAGCACTCCTCTTAGCAGCAACAGCAGCCAAGGCAGTACCAACAGGTAATCAGAACCTGGGTAGTCTGACTATTCAAGACCATCTCGACCAGCTGCCCCTTTCGAGCGGCGAAGGTGAAGGCGTCAAGGTAGCTGGCTTTGATCTCGATTTGAACGAGCAGAGGCTAGTGTCTTTTGGAGAGGATGAGCCCCCTGTGTGGATTTCGGAGCTTGACAAGATTAAAGCGAAAGCTGCTGGACGGCGGTTCATGGACATGTTAGTGCACGGGCGGTAGCACGACAAAGGAGGCTGAGCTGATATTGGAACAGTACCGATACACCTACGCTTGGCTTCTCTAACTTTATGAGACCCTCCGCCAAGGTCGTCAAGTACTGTAAGCACTGCATACATCGAAAGCTATAGCTGACAGGTCCAAGCGTACCCAAAGCCAGGTAACGCCACCGAGTCTATCAAGCCCATCATCAAGGATCTCAGAGTCGAGAATCTCAAAGAGACTTTGACAAAATTTTCGAGCTTCAGGACGAGGTATTACAAGTCTGAAACGGGTAGAGAGTCGCAGCAGTTCCTTCTTGGCAAGCTCCGTAACGTGAGTTGCGCGCACGCGATTGGCCGGCACGCTTGCGGTCTGGCAGCCGGCTGGCGCGTCGTGGTGATGAGACGTTCGGAGTTGACGGACAGTACGCGCACAAGAACAAGGATGTTACAGTCAGCGAGTTCCCCCATCCTTGGGGGCAGAATACGATCATCGCTCGTTTCGAGCCGGTTTCATCTCTGCAAGCCAAAGCCCCTGTCACCATCATTGGGGCCCATCAAGACTCTACCAACATGTGGCCATTCCTTCCTGCTCCCGGAGCAGATGATGACGGTAGTGGCACGACATCGTGCGTACCTACACAATCTCAACTTGACAACATTGACGTCACAGTATTGTCGAGGCTTTCCGTGCTCTTGTAGCAGCAGGCTTCAAGCCTGAATCGCCAGTCGAGTTCCACTGGTATAGCGCCGAGGAAGGGGGTCTTCTCGGTTCTCAAGCCGTTGCGCAAGACTATGAGCGTAGAGGCGTCAAGGTGCTTGCCATGTCGCAGTTTGATATGACGGCTTGGGTCAAGCAGGGGACTGAAGAGGTTATTGGTGTTATTCAAGACTTTGTTGACCCCGAGTACGTTGTTTGCGAGTGTGGTGAGGAGGGGAGAAGCTGATGCGTGTAGCTTGACTGAGTTTATTGCGTCTTTGATCAAGAAGTACTGTGAGTGGCGAGATGAAGTTGGAGCTCAGGGCTGGGCTGATTGTAGTGAGCATTCCGGCGAAGCCAACCAAGTGTGGATACGCATGCAGCGACCACGCTTCCTTCTCCAAGGTACGTCGCGAATGCGTCCTCACGCATCTTGAAACTGACTCGTGAAGGCAGGATATCAGTCCGCATTCAGCATCGAATCAACATTCGAAGATTCAAACAAGAACATTCATTCATCGCAAGATACGATTGATCACCCTGAATTCTCATGGACTCACATGCTTGAGTGAGTCTTTCTGATTTGGGTTCTGGGAAAGAAGGCTGGCTGATAAGAAGGTTCTCGAAACTTGCGGTTGCTTTCGCAATTGAGCTTGGTGGTTGGAAGAAGAAGTGATATGGAAACTTTGAGATTCAGTGATGGCATTGATGCATACACCTCGCACAGCAGCTCCGGAAGTGATCTTGAGCGCATCTGCAATGAGTCATGTCGAGGTCGTGCACCGCCATCTGCTCCAGCTCAGCAGCGACCCTGAAGAGGAAGGAGAGATGGGAGAGATGTCGAGTTGAAGCACGCCAGTTGATGGGCAAGCAGCGGAGTGTCAGACTGCTGGCCAGCCAGCTGAGACTTGATTCAGGGCTGGAGCAATGAGAAAACCACCTACGGTAAGTGCACCTGCATTCGCAAGCTGACCATAGTCCCTGGGCGCTCATGCCGGTCGCTCAGCTCTTTGATATTCTTTCAAGTCGGCCGCGCGTCTCATCACATTCGCGGATCCTCGTGTGCCTCGAATCTATCGCTTTTGGCACGGCGAAGACGCTCAAGGTATCGAGTACGCCTTCATTGCCATGGAGAGGCTCGGCGAAGTCGCCCTGCTTGTGCTTTTCACTGACGTGTCAGAATCGCAGTCATGGACTCCTTGGCATCGCTGCATCAGGCAGGATGGACTCATGGCAGAATTCAACTCGAACACTTCACCGCAGCCTGGCGACAAACGCGTGTTGCATTGTCGATCTGGAGCGCTCGAAGCCCATGATCGTCAAGGGGGATGAGGGTCTAGGGGAGCTGAATGAGCTGGAGGAGCTCCTCGGCCTGAAACACGGTTCTCATGTGTCTGTACGCAGGCTAAGGAAGAAGTATGCTTGATGATATCATGTCGAATCCTACTGCTGCTTCCTGGGTTGTTCGTCTACGCCCAGTTTCTTGTGACCGACATCTCTGCAATGCCGGACTCGCTTGCACGACGAAAGCTGAGCCAGCAGTCGGTCTCCTAGTACTAAAATGGGCATCGCAACGGTGCCGAAGACATACGCGAGGACGGCGACGTCTTGATCGCCGCCCGCCGAACGCGCAGCTGAGAATTCATCATGATCGAATCGTCAAAGACAGCAGCTCTGAAACCGAGAATTCACTGATTGTCAAGCTCTGGTCTGGTTGAAGGGTGATGCTCAAGCCTCTATTGCAGCCCTACCACTCCATTCGTCTCTTTGCTAGATTCACATCCACAAGTGCTGGGACACTTCCTCTCCCAAGATCCATCAATCCCAGCAAAGGCCTACTCTTGCTGCGTGTACCTGTTCCACCGAAACATTGGCCTCCCAAGCTTGAGCTAGCCTCACCGCTCATCGGTATCATCAGCACCAAGTACAAAAGACATGGCATCGTAGTGAACGCTGTGTGGGACGGTGTAGGCTCTGCGGAGAAGTTCGAAGAGGATGAAAGCTATAGAGCAGAGCTGTACAGGCCTGGGAAGCTGGTGATAGGGATTGACGCCTTCAGAAAAGGCGACTCAAGAGTCTTGTCCGCGATTGAGGCGCAAGGGAAAGAAGGGACCGATGAGAAGGCAGAGATTCTCGTCTGTACTCATGGGTCGAGAGATTGTCGGTGTGGAGATCAGGGTCTTCCTCTGGTATCGGCGTTGCGCAAAGAGATAAAAAAGCACGGTCTGGGCGATCGGATACGAGTGTCAGAGATAGCACACGTCGGTGGGCACAAGTGAGTGGACCGAGTCTGGAAGTGCTGACAACAGATATGCTGCAAACGCTATCGTGCTCCCGGCGCTGGACATGCTTTCCAACCTGACAATGGAGCATGCACCTGCAATTATCAAGCACGTTATTTATGGCGCACCGAGAGAAAGCGCCATGTGGGCTCACTGGCGAGGTCGCTACGGGCATACCCAGGCGGCTCAAGAGCAGATCTGGCGGTCGACACAAGACAATGCAGACGTCAAAATCAGTGAGGCAACACCGACCACTGGCATAAGCGAAGTGGAGCTGTCCTTCCAGACATTTGAAGGGGAGGTGCGCAAGGTCAAAGCCAAGATCGGGGAGACTTTGTTAGAGATTGGGAAGCGAGAGGATCTGCCAGCGATGGAGGGCGTCTGCGGTGGGCATCTAGGTACGCACGCACTGTGACTTGAGTCCACTGACAGCAGAATGCGCCACATGTCACCTCTACATTCCAGCGCTATCGACGCCAGACGCGAAGCAACCGCCGGTAGAGGAGCCATCAGAGGACGAGCTCGACATGCTCTCTTATGCGCTATCGTACAAGGACGGTCACAGCAGGCTGGGATGTCAGATAAGGGTCACTGAGGACCTTGGGAGGTGGTGCGCTGAGGGTGGCGTGATAGGTCTGCCTCGATTCTGATGCACATTTCATCATCACCCACTTACGAAGCCTCCAGCGCAGAAGCGCCTGCAAAGGCTGTGCGCAGTCTTCAGAAGGCCGGATGAGAGCACCTCATTGGAAGTAGCTTCTTGCGCGGTCATGCATGCAAGCCACCGTTTTGGTGCAAGAAGCATAACGTTTGACGTCCGTCGCCTGTTTGTCATCGAAAATTATCGACACCAACGCGTTCTCTCATACGATACGTTCATACGACTGTGCTACTGTGCAAAGAATCTACCTTCATCTATCCATGGACATGCCAGACACTTGTTGGGATATGTCATCGATACCGCTGGAAACAACCCCATGCCTTGATAAAACCCTGCGACCGGTCCAGCTGGTTCCATCTTGAAACATGTCGCTCAAGCCCAAGGCACCCTCATGATCTACTGATCCTCCAAGCGGGATGCCGCTGGCGTCGGTGCACCAGTTGCGTGTGTACCATGAGCCGTTGACCTTGACATGTTTGTAGTGCTCCTGTTGAGTAGAACCGATTTGACATGCAGCGACATGAGCCGGATTATTGTTAGCTGTCGGTTCACACTTCTGAAAAGACATCAGGTGTCGTTCGGTTAAGAGTGTGTGTCTCAAGTTGACGTACTTGAGTGAGAACAACCGGAGAGTAGCTGAGTTTGTACTGCAGCGCTCCTTTGTACAAGTTTGCCGCATCTCTGGCGACGACTACCTTTGTCGAGATGGTGAGAAAGCAACGGTAGAACTGTCGCCTCGCACCCAGATCAAGAAGGATTGACTTGAAATCGTATCTATAGTACATCGCGTACTGCTGTGCTACAGTAGTTGGTCTATCTCGAAGTGGTTAGAGCCGTGTCATACACTCCGGTGGATACATCTTCAGCACCCGCTGGCGTTCTCGCCATGCTTTGAGAGGGCCCTTTGCTCGCTCCAACAGAGGTCGTCACAAAATGTTACTTCCAGGTTGTTTGCACTCGATATGTTAGTAGTCATGCCGGGAAGGGCAGTACCGTTCTGATCAGTGTACCAGTTGCGAGTGTACCACGAGCTGCCGTCCTTGTCATGTTCATAGTGCTTCTGCCGCCGCGGGACAGGGAATTCATTGCTTGACACCACGATGTGAGAGGGTTTGCCGTCGGCTGTCGCATAAAGATCAAGAATGGACATCTCGTGTGAATGACTGCGTGTGGAGATTCGACATGATGAAAGGAAGATTATCCGAGCCCTGCACCACGGAAGAGACCGGAGAACGATCAATTCCATGAAAGTCTGAAACGCCCGACATTCATGGCCGCTCGAGGCAAAGGTGCTCCTCCCTTCGAATCACCCTTTCAGCCATTCGCGACAGCACCGAAGCGTGATCAAACCATGCATCGCTAAATAGTACAATCATCACTTGCAACTCGTCAGGCTCTACAGATGCACAAAGGCTAAGTGCGGTGTTCTAGTCTTGGGGGTCGCCTCCATGTTCATCTAAAGAAAGTCGGAAAGGGGGAATTGCTGGGGAATGCTGATTGCGGGTCTAGGGATGCGAAATCGAAATGGAGCCGGGAACAGAACAGAACGGAAAGGAAGGGAGGGAAGGGGAGACTACCACCAGCTGGCACCGCCACTGGCAGCAGCAGGAGGGAAACCGCCACCAAAGCCACCAGAGCCCGAAAAGCCACTGGCGCCAGTGGTACGACCGCCAAAGCCGCTTCGGGTGTCTCTAGGTGCACCGCGACGAGCTCCACCACCTCTGCCTCTGGACGACGAGAAGCCAGTCGAGCGCTCGGAAGAGACTTGGACGAGCCATTCGGGGATCTCTTGATTTCTGTGATTGTCAGCTCTGATTCTCAAAAGTCAGAGACGGGGACAGGGCAACATGACCGAGATGTGTGAACATTCAGCCAGCACGAGAGCCCGTGCCACCTGCGAGTCATTCAGCAAATCTCGTCAAGGCATGCCCATCCCTCTGCTCGATTTCCGACTCACGCTTCCTTGAGCAGGTCAACAAGGTCACTGTCTCGTCAGCAAAGCCCCAAAACCACCAAAAAAGACTCACCGACCAATAGCCAAGTTACCACGGTTGAAGAAAGCCGTCGAGGTACCAGTGTTACCCGCACGACCCGTACGACCAATGCGATGGGTGTACTCGGCAACATCCGAGGGCAAGTCATAAAGGATGACATGAGTAACGTTGGGGATATCAAGACCTCTAGCCGCGACAGCCGTCGCGACCAAAATCGGCGCACGACCCGTCTTGAAAGCGTGCAAAGCCGCCTCTCTCTCCCTCTGAGTCCTATCACCATGGATAGAAGTCGCGTTGTGACGCTGAGCACAAAGGTAATCACAAAGGTTATCCGCCATCCTCTTGGTCTCCACAAACACCAACATCAACCCTCCCGAAACCTCTGCCTGCAACAAATCAAGCAGCAGCGAACGCTTGTCATGATCATCGACGTACTCGATCTTCTGAGTAATGTTCTCAGAGGTCGAACCGACCCGACCGACCGAAAGGAAGATGTATTCCTTGAGGAAGGCGCGTGCGAGACCTTGTATCTCACGAGGGAAGGTAGCAGAGAACATGAGCGTTTGACGAAGTTGAACGCCAGGCATATCTTCACCATCTACGATTCTGCGAATTTGAGGCTCGAAACCCATGTCGAGCATTCGGTCAGCCTCGTCAAGGACGAGGAACTTGACGTTGGCAAGTGAAATCCTGCCTCTCTCGATGAGATCGACAAGACGACCGGGAGTGGCGGAAAGGAGGTCGCAACCGCGATCGAGTTGACGGATCTGTTGACCGATATCGGCACCACCGTAAACGACGGCGGGACGGACCCAAGAGCGGTACGCAAACTTGCGAGCCTCTTCGTGGATCTGCGAGACGAGCTCACGCGTGGGCGCGAGGATGAGAGCGGTAGGGTAAGCCTTCTTGGAGCGGCTGTAGCCGTGGTTCTGCTCTTGAGGAGCTGCGGTGGGACCGTTGGTGAAGAGGGAAGAAAGGATGGGGAACAAGAAACCACCCGTTTTGCCTGAACCCGTCTGGGCACAAGCCATGAGATCACGCATGCCTGCGACGATGGGAATGGAGTATTTCTGAACAGGTGTAGGGGTGGTGTAGCGCGTGAGTTGAATGTTCTCCAGCAAGACAGGGTCGATAGGAGGTGAAGTGAACTCGGTCACAGGCTCAGGTACACCTGTGCCAGTCGCCTCAACAGGGATATCGGCATAACGATCAAAGTTGATACCGGTCCCCTGCGAGTTCCCATCACCCGCCTCACCAAAGAGCTCCTTCTCCATACGAGGGTTACGTGCACCCGGGACGTGCTTGCCGTCTTTCCAGACACCTGCACCGGGCATGCTACCACCGCCACCGGAGAAACCGCGATCAAAGTTGCGGGGAGCGACGGGTGATGAACCCCATCCACCGTCATCGAGAGGAGGGGGAGCTGTTGCGCCTGCTGCGCGGGCTGAAGGAGGGACGTAGGCGCCACGAGGGACGGCAGAAGGGGTGTTGGTGGCGGGACGAGGTGCGGCTGCTGCTGGGGGAGGAGCGTGAGCGGCAGCAGGAGCAGCTGCGGGCGGAGCAGTCTGCTTCATGTTGCCATTGGCATCACGCATGTGAGGAGGGACATAGGCAGGACGAGAAGGGTTGAGTGAGAAGTTGGCTGGTGGCGACATTAGTTTATGTCCTCATGTATGCTTTCAACGACTCACCCATCTTCTTCTCGAGGGCAGCAGCCCCACCAGGCGCAGGAGCCGGCACAGAATCAATCGGAGCAGTCGTCATGATGTATAAAGTTCAAGTAGTAGGAGTTTTTGCTTGATAAGAGTAAATTTGTTTGTGTCTGATAGTTTTCGTTGGTTGTTTTTTTCTTCCTTTTCCTTGTTTTCTCTTCTACCTCTATGCGAGCGTGTAAGAGAGTGTCTAGGGTGGGAAGTAGTGTGTGTTGCTGCTGTTGTAGTTTGTTTTTAGTATCAAACGAAACGATGAAAGGAGCCACTTTGAGTGGCACGCGCTCAGAGCTGGAAATTTGCGCCGCTCAGATTGATAAAGGGGGTTTAAAGAGCGCGAGGAACTTCACGTCATGATCGCATTGAAGCTGACGTGGCAAGAGGGGTTGAAGCGTGGTAAAGTGGAGGCCCGCATACAAGCTGTTACACATTTGAAACACGCATAAAACCAGTTTAGAATCGTAAAATGCCACAAACGCAGAGAATTAACAGTGGCACAGAACCATTGACCATGACAGGACATGGTATAAGGGTCAAGGGGAGGCATTTCGTCGATAGTAAAGGTAGAGTACTTAATTTACGAGGTTGCAATGTTGGAGGAGCAAGCAAAGTCCCTAGGACTACCACGCCAAGGATACCGCTGGATCAACATAGGACAGTCAGCTATGTTGACAGACCGTTTCCTTTAGTGGATGCACCGGATCATTGGAGGAGATTGAGGTCTTGGGGTTTGACCTTTGGTTTGTTGTTCTTGGACGAGCTATGGCTAGAGCTGAATATGAACAGTGAGATTGAATGTCACCTGGGAAGCTATCGAGCATTCTGGTTTGTACGTGTCATGAGAAAAGACATGGTCTGACAAGCAGACGAGAATATGATCAGGATTATCTCAAATACCTCAAAGCGCTCATCAAAAGTATGGAGCCCTACGGCATAGTCTGCTACGTGGTACGTCTCCTCTTCCATCCTCTTTCTCATCGTCTCTCGTTGAGCCTCTGGAGCACAGCTAACGTCACAGTCAATTCACCAAGACGTCTTCTCAAAGCTAAGCGGCGGTGTGAGTCCATACCTATCCAAGCAAGAAAAGCTGATGACACAAGTCAGGGGCACCCGGCTGGACGCTCGAGATGGCCGGCTTTGATCTCTCGAACGATGGAATCAAGTTGGAGCAAAGTGGCGCTGCGTACCTTGGTGGTGTACGAGGTGGTGTCGTCCAAGGCGAACGAGGTCTTTGGCCAACAGGTTAGTCTCTCGTCTCCTTGTCTCCGTATTGATACAGCCAGGCTACACGAAACTAGCCCCCCTGACAATGAAGTACGTTTTCTACCAATCTTGCTCTCGGAAAAGATGAAGCTGATGACAGTACGCTCTTTTGGGCAGGCAAGACCTTTGCGCCGCACTGCATGATTCAAGATGGGACCGAGCAACGCAATATTCAGGACGTATTGCAAGATGCGTTCCTTGGAGCTATTGGAGTGCTTGTCGAAGCTGTTGGGGCCTTGGACGCTGTCATGGGCTTCGAGGTGCGTCTCTGATTTGCGTTGCATGAGATGGACTCGTGAATGAAGCTGATGAAATGTTAGATGATGAACGAACCTCACCCGGGGTATGTCGGTCTTGCAAACTTGCACGAATTCGTGCGTTTGACCCGCCATAGCCGGCACCAACTAATGACAGAACTACAACACAGATCTCCATCTAGGACTTTTTCCCTCGGCACTCCAAGGAATGTCAATGGGCGCCGGAAACCCAACACCCAACGTCCCAATCTATAAACGCACGTTTCCATTCCCCACCAAGATTGATCACTATGTGATCGGCAACGCCGACGGTGTATCTACTTGGCGCGAGGGTGCAGGATGTCCATGGGCCACTGAAGGCGTGTATACGCTCTCAGGCGAGGGGAAAGCAATCGCGCTACAGCACGGGTATTTCATGACAGATCGCCAAGGGCGAAAAGTCGACTTCCATGAGCATTTCTACTTTCCTTTTGTGCGGCGCTGGGAGGCCACTGTTAGGGAAAAGGGGAAAGGGAGGGAGATGGCGATGATGGTTGAGGCTTTGCCGAATGAGTTTTGTCCTTCTTGGCCTAGGGAGGCGAGGCCCGAGGGTTTTGTATATGCTCCGCATTGGTCTGTTCTTAGCTTGGGGAGGAGAGAGGCTGATGGAAGGTATGATCTTGATGCACTGTTCAAGAAATCATCTGGTTGGATGACTGTCAATGTCCAGGGTCTTTCTCGGGTACGTCGTGCCTTTGCCTTTACCACCCGTCTTCTGGCTGACAAAGCAGGGCATGTTCTTTCCACTTGCTTTGTATTTCGGAGACGGTATCAAGAAGAACTATGCGCTGCAGATTGGAAACCTCGTGAAAGCAGCCAGGAAGAGTCTGGGTGAGGTTCCGGTCGTGATTGGGGAATGCGGTGTGCCGATGGACCTCAAGTACGTTTACTGGACTGAGATGGGCTGTGCTGATGCGCTTTTGAAGTGGAGCGAGGGCGTTCACGACGGGTGATTTCAAATGGCAGAGTCGGATGATGGATGCCCTCATCTCGGCGCTGGAAGCAAGTGGCGTCGGCTTCAAGTGCGTCTGAGTCATCCTTTCATGTTTGAATGTTGATGAGAAGCTTGTGGAACTACAATGCGTTCAATAGCGACGTGACGGGTGATGATGTCAGTCTACTGCAGTCATGAGGGGATGGAGCTGATGGAACAGTGGTGTTCAGAGAACTTTTCATGGTATTCTGATTCGAGAAAGGGAGATGCAGATGATGGTGGTCGGCTTTTAGACGTCATTGTGGTACGTCTGTACGATGGGAGTCAAGCTGATGGCACAGCGACCTTATGCGATTGCCTTGGCTGGTGAGCCGATCTCGTCGAGCTATGACGCGAAAACTCAAGCTTTTGAGCTTGTGTTTAAGCGCGATCCTGCTTCGAATGAGAAGACGACGGAGATCTTCTTCCCTTCACGCATCTATCCCTCCCACACGCAGCCAAAGCTCCATTGCTCATCTGGCTTCCTTCACCCTCGCAATGACATTGATAGGCTCTTCCACATTGCCGATGACACCAGCAGCGACATCACCATCACCATCCTTCCGTCACCTTCCCAAGCAACCTCTCAAGCAGACGCCAAGCACCGGTCGGCCCTCATCCTCACCTTTATCGTCGGCCTTCTCGCCGTTCTCTATCACCAGCTTATCCTCTAGAAATGATCACATGACATACAATGACCCCCATCAAAGGACGTTCCGAGGTGTTATCCTTTGTCGCTCAGAAGTGCAAAGGCGATCCTTGGTGCTCGTGCGGAGTGTCAAACGCTCAGCTCAAGAGGCTTGGGATTGAGCTGCCTTGTCCGCACTTTCCTTCTCTAAAACACCACTTGTCATGTCCGGATTTTTCAGTTGGCTCACAGGCAGCACCGCCAGCCAGCCGCAGACCCCTGTAGGGGTCTCGGCTAATATCACTGATCCATGCGAAATCCCCGTCGCTTCCGGAACTACCATGACCGACGCGGAGCGCTTGCAGCAGTACAAGGACGCGTTTTCTCCTGACGTGTGGGATGCCATCCGCCACGGAAGAACGGTGATCCACGTCTATCCTGAAACAGCGCAGCCGTCGCAAACTGCAGGGCCTTCACAGCAGTTCGAAGCGCGTCCCCCGCAGTTCCGGGCACCTGCTCCTCAGGACTTCCAACCTGCACCGGCCTCTTCACAATGCTTCAATTACGGAGCTCCTTGCGCACGAAGATGGGGACCGCCAACAGCACCTACGATCACATACAATGGCATGACAAACAATACAATGCCGAGCTGCATCACCAACAACCAGTTTCCCGAGTATCCTCAGTTTGCGCCGATGTCCGGCTACGGCGGATTCTCTCAAGGGCCGCAGATTGCTAGCCCTTTCTCGCCTTGGGGCCAACCTTCAGGCGCTTCAAGTGGCGCACCTGTACAATGCTTTTCGTCCGCGCCTCCACTTCCGATGTACCCAAACGTGGCTCCTCCGTACTTGGGCCAGCAGAGTAACTGCCAATTCAGCAACTTTCCGAGTGGCCAGCAGCCACAGCAAGCTTCGTAAGTAACTTTCATAACAGGTTTCCAGAGACCTAATTTGACAGTCAAATGTCGACTGCACGGTCCGGTTTCGAGCATGGTGTTTCATACTACCACCCAGACAGTCAAGGAACCCGGTAATGGTTGAAGTCATGGGAGAAGTGCGATAGAAGAGATGCGACTTTCTGACTCTGAGCACTTAAATTGTACTGCACAGGGATTTCAGCGGCGATTGTCCATTTTCGCTGCTTCATGGTGGTTCTTATCTGTCACAACAGATCATCAAGCCAGTTGCAAGCACGTATCGCCTGCAGCTACGGGCTACGGCTCATTTGCCACCCAATGACCCAAGTGGAGGTATGTCTTGTCGAGCCAGCTGCTGCAGCTAGCGCCTCCGTTGACGTCTGTGTTTCGTTTGAACTGAAAGGACACAACAGAGGAAGCTGTTTACGCCAGACTTTGGAAGCTGCTTTCACCAGACTCTGGGAGCCGGCGTCTCTGTGCAAGAGATACGATTTGGCTTGCTTTGCTGGCAGCATCTAGACGAAATGGGAAAGGTGGGCTTCTCTGCCGAGACGACAAAGTACGGGCCTGTGATCAGTACCGACACCAATTCTGGACCAGGCAAAGGCAACCAGTCTAACACTGTGAGTGTATCTTTGTGTATGCAAGGAGCTCATGCTGGGCTCTAGTCTGTCAGCCGGCCGTCTTCTTTCATCTCTCGAGACCGCTGGTTCGGAAGGTACGCTGACCAAACAACGACTACAACTCATCATTGACAGTACCTCCGCACGCAGACCCCCAAAGTCTATACTGAAAAAAAGTACGACGACATCGAGCACGCCGCCTGACCGGTCATTTTTCTCTTCTCGACGGGATCGGTCCGTGGTCTTCACCCATAAACATCTTGGACACTGACAATACAGGAATCTTTCTCCACCAGTAACACTGTGCGACTCGAAGGGCAGACCTGTGCCACCTCCCCCTCGATCTTCTTCCGAGACGTCCAAGCACTCAGGCTGGCTTGGTCCGTTTTGGTTTGTATCCATCAACATGTCCAACACTGACTATCAAGGAAATCTTCAGCGCCGCCAACAACGCCTTCCACCAGTGCTTCTGCACCACGCCGATCTTTCATGTCATATCTCTCGCATGGTCAAGATTCATCTTCGACTGCTCCCTCTTCTTCTGCTACCTCTAAAGGACGAGATCGCTACGTACCGGCCGGATTCACGCGACCAGACAGTACGACCGCACCCATACCAATCCCTGGACTTGTAGCTCCACCGCCGAGATCTTACATTCCATTTTACTCTCCACCCACGCCAGACTCGTCGAAACCGACGGGCGGCATCCTCGGCTCTATTCGGAGCGGTCTTAACATCGGAGCTTCTTACATATTTGGTGGTGGAGGAGTGACGGATCTCGAGACTTCGGCGCCGTCTCGTACAATAGAGAGAGCGCCTCGTGACGCCTACGGCAATGTTTATACTCAGAATACGACAGGTTCATGGGCCAACAGCCTCGGCAACAGTGCCTCCGCGCCTAGTGTACCTCTGGCACCTCCGCCTCCGAATGCTCCTGGTCGGCCGTACTACACATCTCCTCCGCAGAATCCAGGCTGGTTCGAATCGGCTCGCTCAACGGCTTATTCTGCCGCCAGTAACCTATGGGGTGGCTTTGGCAAAGTTCCAGACGCTGATCCAGACGCTGAAATGAGCTCAGCGCCGTCGCCTGCTGCCTCCGACATCGATCTGGAAGGAGGGACAGGGTCTGTTCTGGCTCCGGCGCCGGACACTTTTGCCTCACGCACAGATCAGAGCCAGAGCCGCGGCAATTACAGTCGCGCCAATGTTATCTATGGAAAACCATGGCCGCAGCCAGGCGCTTCTGCAGCTCCATTCCCAAGCTACGGTCGTTCTTCGAGCGTATATAACCCACGTCAACATATTCACTTTGTACCGGCGCCATCTCAAAGCTCATATGCTGATGACTCGCACTCGAGACGTCCTTCCAGCTACAGCCAGTCAAGCAGACAACCGGTCAACCCGAACTTACACTGCCACCCATTGGACTCTTCCTTTACTCAATCAAGGCAGCAATCATCCCACCCATGGCAGCAATCATCCAACCAAGGTGATGGCCTTGCTCCATCCAACTCACGAGGACTAAGCATTGTTTCACCCCTCACACCTCTCGCGCGGCATTCAAGTCGACCAAGCGCGTGGGGTCAAGTCAGACAGCACGATGACTTCAGCCACGTCAGCCACATCCCTTCAAACGACATCACCGGTGCCGAAGTCACTCGATGGGATCAAGAGGGCGTGTCTCGAGCCGTCTACAACATACTTCCGAATGGTGAA
Source organism: Holtermanniella nyarrowii (assembly GCA_001600035.1). Lineage (NCBI taxonomy): Eukaryota > Fungi > Basidiomycota > Tremellomycetes > Holtermanniales > Holtermanniella > Holtermanniella nyarrowii. The sequence continues at coordinate 266,116 of BCIT01000015.1, forward strand.
ATGGGTACGCGTCTCACCCAATGGGGGAACAACCAGACCACGTTTGCGTATGTTACATCTATGCTTAGTGGGCGACGGGTGTGGTAGTATCATCTATTTCAGACTATGCATGAGATTCTGAGGCACTCACTGTTCAAGTAGGTTGTGTCATCTGTCAGCTTGATGACATTGTCATGGTGATTGCCGTCTGGTAATACACGGTATCCAAGAGGATCAAATAGGAGACCGAACACACTACCCTGCACAACCTGATGATTTACCTCGTCAGTCATCTAAAGCAGACGGCAGTTTTAGCAATCGAGAACATGCATGCCGTCCAAAGGAAACCAAAACGATACAACACCCTTCCCTCTCTAAGCATCAACCTCCATGCCCATACTCCTTCCCTCTGCCGGGATCAACTTGCTCGTCTTTGCCTTGCCACCCGCAGCATCCAACCTCTTCTTCGCATTCACACGAATCTTCTCCCTAATCTTCTCCTTGGTCTCCTGATCCAATTCCTTTCCAGCACTCTTCCTCGCCGAAGGCCTAACCAACTCGATGTGGTTACCAATCTCTGTCGCTGCAAAGGTTTTGGCAATGGCGGATTTAGAAGCCATACGGTTTTTCCAGAATGCCTTTTCACGACGGGCTTTGATTTCTTGGACGCGTTTCATTGCGGACAGGGTGGTGGCGAGGAGATCACGGTCGTAACGGACTGGAACGTTGCGACGCTTTTCAAACTCGAATGTCGAGTCCTGATAACGGTCAGCTTAGTCATTTGAGGTTTGAAAAGGGAGAAACGTACGATAGTCATCTCCTTGCCGTTTGCACGACGGAACGCCTTGGTCCAGCGGACCTTGCGTGGGTTACGCTTCATCCTAGCTTGTTAGTCTGGAGTGGAAAAGGTCGGAAAATGATAGCTTACTTGAAGTTCTTGTGGCACCTGTGCATGTCAGCAAAAGTAGCGAGGACCTGATAGACGATATAGCAGCGCAGACTGCTAGACGCCGCCAGTGTTCACTCACTTGCCAGTACAGAATCTGAACATCTTGGCGTCGTTGCGGACAAACATGGTCCCTTGCCACTGTCAGTTTTTATACTCAAAGCCAACCGATCTAGACGTACCATGGCCAGGGTAAACTGAGACGGAACAGAAATAACACTTTTCAATCCTCATTGTTGCTGATGGATTGCTTGTAGTAAATGAGCTATCCTGTTTTACTGTGTCAGTCTCGCGACCACGCCGCTGAAATCTGGCTGCACGTGATGAGCTGAAAGAAGTTGGATCTGGAGATATATAAATAATCGATCAGCCTTGCACATCTATGTCTGTTACCGGATGCGGCGATTACAGGCGCGTGCATCAACGTGTCTAATTTGGTTCCGTTGTAGAGGGAAGGAAGTGAACAAGCTTGGTTTGAGCTTGAAAGGGTTATTAAAGAACAAAACTAGCTGCTATCTCAAAAGGTATATACATCATGATATAAGCTAGACAGCATCCACTAACAATGTAGCAACCGACATCTTAAACCACAAAACCAGTCAAGTTCAACTCTAACCACACTCTTTCAAAATGAAGGTCAGTCTAGCTCGACGCGTATCAACGGATGTTACCGTTGTATAGTATCCTTCAGCAGGCTGACAACTAGGCTCTCATTCTCGTCGGCGGCTTCGGAACAAGGCTCAGGCCCTTGACTTTGACCCTGCCCAAGCCCCTCGTTGAGTTTTGCAACAAGGTTAGTGAATGCGCACCGTGCCTGTCGACGCGACATTGCTGATCTGTAGGCCATGATGTGAGTGTAACTGGCATGGATTCCCGTGTCTGCTGGGTTCCCGGATCTTCTTTTTGGGATTAAACCGACAAGTCCGTGCAGTCCAACCGCACGGACTAGACTTGGACCCGAATAGGAGCCCGAGCTCAAGCCGAGATCCAGGGTCCATCATCCCTGAATATAATACTGACACCCCCATCAGTCTTCACCAGATCGATGTGAGTTATCCTTCAGACCTTTGATCCATCCACTAATGGACCAAGGCTCTTGTTCAAGCTGGCGTCAAGGACATCGTCCTGGCTGTCAACTACCGTCCAGAAGTCATGGTTGCCATGCTGAAAAAGACGGAAGAGGAGTATGGGATTACGATCAACTTTAGTGTTGAGACTGAGCCTCTTGGAACGGGTGAGTAACGCCGTCATCTACATTGCCTGGCAGGGAACCTGGTCAATCCTGATCAGCGGGCTCGAGCTTCATTAGAGAATCATGGCAATCTCAAGCTGAATACTGACGTCTCAGCCGGTCCTCTTGCCCTCGCGCGCGACATCCTCGGCAAAGACGACTCTCCCTTCTTTGTTCTCAACTCCGACGTCACCTGCACCTACCCCTTCGAAGCCTTCCGCGACTTCCACGTCGCCCATGGCGGCGAAGGTTCCATCATGGTCACCAAAGTTGCCGAACCTTCAGCCTACGGTGTCGTCGTTACCAAACCCAATTCCACAGTCATTGACCGTTTCGTCGAAAAGCCAGTTGAATTCGTTGGCAACAGAATCAATGCCGGTATCTACATCTTCAACCCTTCGGTCCTTGATCGGATCGAGTTGAGGCCGACGTCGATTGAGAAGGAGATCTTCCCGGCTATTGCGGCTGATCACCAGCTGCATTCGTTTGATCTTGCGGGCTTTTGGATGGATGTGGGACAGCCGAAAGATTACCTTTCGGGAACTTGTCTTTATCTGTCGCATTTGACGTCGCAGCACTCCAAGTTGCTGACGGACCCTGCGCAGAACAAGTGGGTGTATGGTGGCAACGTTCTTGTTGATCCCGTACGTCCCTTGCCCTTTAGCGTACAACGCTGACACTACAGACGGCCGAGATCGACCCAACAGCCTTGATCGGCCCAAACGTAGTCATCGGTCCGGGCGCCAAGATTGGTCCAGGGGCCCGACTCCAGCGTTGCGTCATCATGAGCAACGCCGTCGTGCGCGATCACGCTTGGATCGCAAGCTCCATCATTGGGTGGAACTCGAATGTCGGACGTTGGTGTCGTGTGGAGAATATCACGGTTTTGGGAGATGATGTTGCGATCAAGGATGAGCTCTATGTCAATGGTGCTTCGGTGTTGCCTCACAAGAGCGTGAGTCTCTCTTCCTTTCCTGCCTTGAGTGATCTGGCGCTGATATAGCAGATCTCGACGAGCATCACCGAGCCTCGTATCGTCATGTAATCCCTTTGCTCCCACCTCTTGCATCCCTTCTTTCTTCCACCTTCTTTTATCTTCTACTTTCGGTTGGCTTGGCTCGGTTAGGCGGCTGTCTTGGACAGGGCTGGCCACCGCACTTTGGGAACGTTTAGCATAGACGTGCAGCTCATGCATCGCATTCGCTCACTGTTCGTCGTGTTTCGTGGTATACTCTATTCTGTTGGTTGTTCTTAGTCTGAAGTTGGTTATGCTGATGCTGAATTCATCTCGGTGCGAAGTGCGAGAGCATCGAAAAGAGATGCGCTGGATCATCATCGTCGTAGGTGCATCAAGTCCCTAGGCGGTCTGCAGCGCTGTTTTCTCTGTTAAAAAGTGGTACATAGCATTATATCATTGTCATATACCATCTACAATACTCTACAGTACTCTACAGCAGCAATTACTCGATATCCATAAAAGCCTGATGGATGTCAAAAGTCAAGGCCATTGAGAGACGTCGGAACCAACCAGGCACGCTGATGGCAAAACAGGAACGCGGCTCGTACAAGTCGCATTGCAGCTCGCACAGATGAGTCTCCAGGTGCGTTCGATAGCTCTTGGTCGCAGCTATCCGTAGATACCAGAAAGTCTCGAAGATCAGAGAAACTGGAAGCAGGATCACAAGGATCAAGGTCGCTGATGCATAAGAAAAGGCTGGGCAACACGTGACTCAATGAGGGTGGCGGCAGGACCTGAGGACTGACTCTTGCATCGTCTTTGATTCCCTCGTTTTCCTCGTTCTCGTGCTTTGAACAGATTCTGAACTGCTTGCAAGACCTTATCAATATCAGCAAGGCTTCAGCCCTACCCAAAACACTCACCGACAGCTGTACAATGGTTCGCACCCGCACTGCAAAGCAGTCTGAAAAGTCGATCAATGGTCGAGAGGCCCGTCCTATCTCCTCCTCTGTGAGTCGTCCCCAGCGAACCGCCCTTTTCAACAAAGCTGACCATCAACAGTCCCCTCACAATCCCGCATCCACTGCGAACGCAAGGGCCAAGGTCGCCGCCGTCCCCCACTGGCCTGTTCACCGTCCAAAGGCACCGCAAGGCGGTCCCACCCCGGCCCTCATGACTGCTTCTCACCCTTCACCTACCTCCTCCTCCTCACCCGAGCTCTTGACTCCACCCACTCCCACCATCCTCCTCACCGAAGGAGTTTCCGCCGGGCGCCGCAGCGGTCGTTTGCAGGGACAGGCCGAGGCCAACGCCATCAACGTCGCTGCTGCCGTACCAGCTCCTCCTTCGCCATCATCCACTCGCATCATCCTCCGCGTTCCCGCTCGAACAGCCTCCAATGCCCTTGTCCTTGAGACCAAACCCAAGGAGGCTACCAAGAAGCGCAAAGCCGTCAACGAAGAGGATGGCAAGCCCACCAAGCGTCAGCGACAAAGCAAGGCAACTGAAGCGGCTTCAGTTGTTGAGCCAAAGACGACGGCCAAACCCTCAGCGCCCATCGTGCCTCTCAAGCCCTCGGCCATCCCCAAGGTCGCCCTTGTCCCGCGCGCAGCTGCAAGGGTCAAGGTCAAGGGTGCACCAGCCGGATACAAGGCACCGGGGCTGATGGAGTCGTACACAGGGAGCAACAAGGTCCAATTGCTCTACTGGAGGACTGTCAAGCAGCTCGGTGTTTACCCTAGCACCGAGGGGTGCAGCTGGGCCCTCGAGCAGATCAGAGCGGACCGGCCTGACGCTCCCAAGGGTCCCGTCAGGATGGTGTGGGGCCATAACTTGACGGCGGCTGGCTTTGAGGACGACTTTGAGTCGTTTGAGGCATTCGCGAGAGTCTTCGCTCGGGGTAAACCCGCAGGCGTGAATATCGCGAAGCAGCTCAGCAAGGAGCCTTTGCGAATCTTTGGCGAGGAGGAGACGAAGGAGGTCGAGGAAGCCAAGGCCATGCGGGCTTGTCCAGACGAGTTCATCGGCAGCGACGGCGGACGCTACCGCTGGCGAAATGATACGCTTCAGTACGCTGTGCATCCGAGCTGCGTGGTGACGCCCGAGCGGCGCTGGACTGCGGTCCATTCATCCACGTGGATCAACAAGCGGCACGGTACGGGAGAGATCTACCTTGACTTTGCTCGCTACGATGTGCTCGCGACGGTCGCCGAGGAACGGCGACAGCGAGAATGGCGGACGGATATCTCTTGGATGCGCCGTAACTGGAGGGTAACCGATCAAGAGGGTAAAGCAGCTGCCAAGAGGGGTGCTGCTGAGAGGGGGGGCATGTCCGCCGAGCGCGATGCGCTCGAAGGTGAAGAGATGGATTGCGAGGTTGATGATGTGGTGATGATCGAGGATGGTGGTGAGAGTGAGGATGAGGATGAGGACGATGAGATGGATGATGAGGAGGACGATAATGATGCGCGCGAAGCAGACTTTGAAACTCCAGCCTCCCCAACTTCCCCACTCCCAGCACTTTCGTTTGGCCGTCCACACTGCTTCGTCCCCGAGCGCCGCTTGTCGCTGAACAACATCTCCGATACTCGCTCTTCTTGCTCCGACTCCTCTTTGTAATGCCCCTTACCTCTCGCCCTCAAAGGGATACCAGGGTGACGCCTCCGGTCACCCGAAAGGGCTTGGAACTCTGTGCTGCTAGTGAGTGTTCTGCCTGGACGAGCATCGCTGATAAGTAGGCTTGATTAAATCTCGACTTCTTGTTCTTTGATTGGATGGTTGCTTGATCTTGATGCTTGTATGGCGGGGAGTAACGTCTGCTGGTTTGTGGTTGCTGGTTATCGGGGCTATAGCTGGGATGAGATCGATCATGATAACACAAACGAATACTTCTCATTTAAGCGAGCAGATACATCACGGATCGATGTGCGCCGAAACTATGTACCTGCAAGGTCAGCTAGTTCCCTCTCAGTCAGGTTACGTACCCTTTGTCTTGCACGACATTCCGTGAACTCGAGACTAATGTATACTGAACGTGTCAGCTATCTTCTTTGTATACAGAGAAAGCAGAAGAATAAGAAGGAAGAGGACTCACGCCCAAGACCCATTGCACCTTAACAGCAGGTTTCGGCTCCTGCACAAAAGCTTGCGAATCCTCCGTGAGTGGAATGATCGTCTCTGGCAACATGACGCGCCCCGCCAATGTCGGCGCGAACTCTTTGAGCAGGTTATGCAAGTGAACATCTGGCAAGATATCTCCTCCCTTCAGTATGTGATCCCACGAGGAAGAGAACAAACCTGCGCCTTCGCCACCGCCACCCGCCCATAGCTCGATTCCGTGCTCCTTTGCGAAAGCAGTGTATGATTGTGGAAGGGAATGACAGTCTGGTGTGTTGAGTGCATTGATTTTCGGAGTGTGTGAAGAGGCTGTTAGCCTTTGAAGCACTGGTTGCGGGAGATAGAGTGTTCCGAGCGTTTTCGGCCGATCATCAAGCTTCTCGAGCGACTGTGGCGGATGAGCTTGTGTTCTGGCCGAGACAGATCAGACGTACCTCCCACACTCTGATAATCTCATCTTGTACCTTCTGTGCAACAACTACACCTTCCTCACCTCCACCAAGCCAATACTCGCTTCCACATCCAAACATCTCACCCGCTGCCGTCCGTTTACCTTTATAATCTACACCTTTGAACCCAACAAGCAGCGTCTCGATCTGATCCCCTCTCCAGCCTTTCGCATCTTGTAACACCTTTAACGCAGCTGGTATAGCATCGTGCGATTCCTCGCAAATGAGGTGGAGTTTCACGGTCAGCTCCGAGTCAGCTTCGAGCGAAGCTGGTGGAGCTATCGGGAGGTTTGGGATCCGGAGAACATTGGACGAGAAAGAGAAGGAGTCTGAAGAGGGCGTATCGAGCGCTTTGTGTAGTGTGGCATGGAGGATTGAGGGAAGGATGAGCTGTTGTTTTGGTGGGACGGAATAGCGTGGTGCGAGTGGGGTAGTGGAGGTCGTGTATAATGTGAGCTTGACGGGACTGGACATGGCTGTTGCTCGTCTATGCGTCTCGTGTCAGCTACCCTGCGCTCCTTCAGAGCCTTTGAGCGTGAATGGGCGCCGATAAGGATAGCTAACGCGTTTCGTAGTCTTTTTGTGGCAGGTTGATGGGTTGTTTTGGATGGATGACCTAAGATGATGACTGCTCAGTGTGGCATTTTGTGCGGAGGTATGGCGAGCTCAATAATCCGTTCTGAATCAATCAGCCAAACTGACCACAGTGCTGAAAGTCGCGAGCCGTAGTATGGCTCTGGATACTGTGACTCCGTTTCACGAGCAGGCGTGGTCCAGGTTGAACGACAGTGAATATACGCGTTAGGTGGTTAAGGCTGCACTCTTCAAGCTTGCGGCCTCGGAGCCAAGAGCACCACTTTGCATTGCGCTTTGGTTGGTCTTTACATGGTAACACGCCTGATATATACATCGTACCAGTTCAATTCTTATCTGCACCTGGTTGTTCATACCCCTCCCCTCCTAATACCTAACTCATGCCCTTCATACCTCGCGAGGGGTCACGTCACTTCGGGATTAAATGGATAACGCCGTTGACTCCGGTGCCGGGTTCCGCCGAGACGAGTACAAGCTCAACAACCCTTTTGCCATAGTCCTTAGCTTCTTTCTCCCTTCTCTCAACCCTTTCTAACTCGTGAGTACTGTGGCAGCAATAATGTTCAGACCGTACTGATTAGCCTCTCCTTTTTCACCGCTTTCTCGCAATCCAACTCTATTCGTAAAAAGTCAACATGGCCATCGCTCAAGCTGTTCCCCCTTCGTGGAAGGTATGTTGCTAGCTATCAGCGCGTCTTGATCAGTATGCTGATGGCGATAGGACCTCGGCAAGTCTGCCTCAGACTTGCTCCTCCGCGACTACCCTATCCAGGGTACCTCGCTCGAGGTCAAGACTTTGACTCCTTCCAACGTTACCTTCAAGGTCGCTGGTACTCGTGACGCCAAGTCTGCAGCCATTGCCGGTGATATTGAGGGCAAGTACAACGACTTCAAGAACGGTTTGACCGTCACTCAGGTCAGTCTTATCCTTGCTCCTTCACAAACGTGTGATGCTGACTTTTCACAAAGGCTTGGACCACCGCCAATGTTCTCCGTACTTCGGTCGAGCTCGAGAACCAAATTGCAAAGGGCCTCAAGCTTGACCTCGGCGCAACCCTCAACCCCGCCAAGAACCAAAAGTCTGCTATCCTCACGGCAATTTACAAGCAGCCTTCCCTCCACACCCGTGCCGTCGTCGACGTCCTCAAGGGTCCCACTTTCACCGCCGACACCGTTCTCGGTCGTGACGGTTTCCTCGTTGGTGCCGAGGCCACATATGATGTTCAGTCGGGTAACATCACCCGTTACGCCGGTGCTGTCGGCTTCTCTGCACCAGAGTACGCTGTCACTCTCCATGGTTTGGGTAACCTTTCCACCTTCTCGGCTTCGTACTACCACAAGGTCTCGAAGGATGTCGAGGCAGGTGCAAAGGCCGTCTATGACACCAAGAGCACTACCGGTGGTGTCTCGCTCGAGGTTGGAGCAAAGACTTACCTTGACAACGCTGCGTTTGTCAAGGCAAAGATCAACAATGCCGGTGTCCTTTGCCTCGGTTACACCCAGGCTCTCCGCCCCGGTGTCAAGGCCGCTTTCGGTCTTGCCCTCGACACTCAGCGCCTCAACGACCGTGAGTTTTCCATTGCATTGTAAAGTGCGAAAGCTGATGAATAGCCGCTGCCGGTGCCGCCGCCCACAAGGTCGGCGCTTCGTTCACCTTCAACTCTTAGAGAGATTCGAGGGCAACAAGCAGTCAGCCAGGGGTTTAGAGGGTTCATCAGTTTCTAGTCTTTTCGAGAGCGATGCGATCTTGTGATTCCGGGATATTCATGACTCTAATTAATCGCGATCTTTGTGGCTACGGAGAGAAAACTTGCTGGGACTGTTGTTGGCTTTGGAGCTGATACTTGGTGTTCGGCCATCGCGGACGCTTCGAGGGACACCGATGACTGGTCCGGTACCTGTTGCCCAGTCGAGACGAAGCTTGAGGAGACCGTGGCCTGCGCCGCCTAGTTCGACGAGGACGTCGGCGTTTGGGACGGCAGGCTGAATGTGTCGCCAGATATCGACGTCGGCTTCGCCGAGTTCTTTGTCTTTGCCGAGAGAGTGGTGGTCTGCCGTCAGTGCTAGAGGTACATCAGAACGTACCAAAGACGGCGACGTTGAACGACGTAGTACCGGGCACGACGTTGAATGAATACGACTCGTTCCTGCATGTCAGCGGGAAGCACGACGAACATGAACTCACCATTCCGGAGCAGAAGCTTTCTTAGCTTGACTCGTCTTGTGCACCTGCTTGCCCATCTTGAGCTGAACATACGCCTTTGCGCCGGCACCAGTATGTGTACCTTCAAGGTCTTTGGTGCCGATGACCGTGACGCTCAAGACACCAGGCTCAGTCGGTGCGCCATTATAACCATCTTGCAGCGTCGTAGCATCACTAGGCACAGCGAAACCGTTGGATACGCCGGCAGGCTGCGAGACTTGTCCAGCAGGAAGATCGCCTTCCTCAGCCTCAACGAGGATCTCTTTGCCGCTCTTATCCTTCTTCTTGATGAGACCAAGACGACGGCCTGCAAAGCCACCGACGTTTCCGACGCCGTGTCCGACACCCATGACGACTGCTCCGCCGCCGTGGACTACACCTTTGCCGACTGTCTTGCCTACACCGAACGGCACAGCGCCGACTTGAGTGAGGGCACGACCGGCTGTCGAAAAGGTGCTCGTCTTATTGCGAGTACGAGCAATGACTATTGTCAGCCGAACAAACGTGATGACTCACTCTCTGGGGAGAACCACAGCTTCAAATTGAGAACACCCTTCTCGCCGACTTTGTGGTGGCGCACAGGGATCGAGACGGGCGTCATTTGTAGAGGCTCAAGGTTCTCAATGTCAATGACGCCTGTTCCAAGCGTGTCTGAGGATCCGATCTGATATCAGCGTCTTGACATATTCACTGTGACGAACCTGATCCCAGTCAAAGACTTCGAATGTCAAGCGATTTCTAACACGCGAAGAGACCGACACCTCGAAGCTTTCGTCCCACACTGGAGACAGCGTCCTGCGGCGTCAGCGACTGTAGTGACAAGGCTGCACATACTTCTTGACGACTTCAGTCTTCCAAACTCGCTCGCCGTCCAGTTCGAAAGCAACGTAAGGCTTATTCATCAGCAAAGCCTTGATATCATCCATGGTACTTACGTCGGACTTGCCACCGCGATCAGCCGCCATCAAGCCAGTTGCGTTCTGCACAGTGACTCTCAGGATACCCATGTCTAGGTCGTCAGCGCGCTCGCATGTTAAACATACTGTTGGCACTCTCGCGAGGCTCAAGTGAAATGTTGACTGGCACAAAGCGAGCGGCAATCCTGATGGTCGAGCGGTGGCCCTCGGGAGAAGTCATCACAAACTCATGAGGCTCACGCTTGACGTCAGCTTGGTCGGCCTACGGACCTACAATGCACGACTCCAAGAACTCGCGCGTATCACCCTTGTACTCGGCGACGACATCCTCCTTGTCACTGTCATCGTGAGCATTGATCCGCAGCCATATGCGCGAGAAGTCGAGTTCACGGACAAAGCCCTCGCCAATCTGGATCTTAGCGAATGGCCTACGCGTACAAAATGACTTACCTGGTCCCAGACAGCGTGAGTGCTTCGTGCCTTTTCTGTTGTGAAGGCAGGCCAGTAGCCATCGTCGATCATGACTTCGAGCGCCCCGCGACGTGCCAGCTGGCCCGAAAGCACTTGCAGAACGAGGACACCGGATTCTGTTGCGTCAGCACAGTAGTTGCGCCTTTGGACATACTTGACGCAACAATCTCCTCAGTCGACATGACCACACCTTGCTTGGGGTCCTCGGCAGCGGTGGCTTCTCCTCCGCCATTCGATTCCAGCGTGTCGCTCGGAGTGACCGCTCCGGAAGTGCTGGGGGACGCTGTCGTAGTTGTGGTGGTAGATTGCCCATTAGCTTGTGCTGTGACTGCTACAGCGTTATTGTTAACAGCGTCGACAGCGTTTTGAAGCTCGTTGGCCGGGGCATCGAACGACACGCCACCTCGCAGCGAGACACTTGGACAGAAGGAGACCTCATACAGGAGCTTGCCCTTGAAGCTGTTGCTCTTGTCAAGTTTGATGCCGTCGGCGCGATTCTGAAGACCCTTCGAGCGGAACGGGTATTCCGTGTCGTTGCTGGCCTCGGCAAAGTCACCACTGTGAACCTCGACGGTGCCCAACGATCGATCCTTGCCAATATGCTGGTAGTCCATGACTTCCAAGATCAGACGCTCGCGTAAGTTGTGGACTAAACGTCAGTCAAAGTCAAGCGTGATCGAAATACGAACCTGGCACGTAGATGATTTGATCCCACTCAGGGTTGAGGTCTGATCGTCAGCTAGCGTGAGGTAAAACCCTCACTGTTGTTGATGACTTCGGTGCGTGCGAGGATCTTGTTGTTGCTCATGATACGAACGTAGCTTGTAGTGTCAGCTATGTAGGCCATGTGCGGATCACTTACGGGTCACTCTTGCCTCCAAGACCGCTCTCGACATTTCTGTTGCGTTAGCGGACCATGGAACTCTCGCTTCGGCTGCGCACTTTACATCAATAGCCTTCTTCAGCCTGCCTGTGTCAGCTCACAGTCTCCGCCACTGGAACACTCACCAGACACGCAGAATGCCGATAGGAGGCACGTACGCAGCAGCACCTCCGATACTACCAGCCATTGCCACCGGCTTCCACTTCGTTGACAGACGGATCTTGCCGGCACGACTGCCCTTGAGCGGGAACCAATCCTGCTGACGCTCCTGCGCCTCCAGCAAGTCTGTAAGCTTGACAGTGACTGTACCGAGCGACGGGTCATTGGCGAAGTCCTTGTGGTCCGTGACTCTGATGGTAACAACCGAGTTGTGTCGATCAGCGACGAGGAACTCGGTGCTAGACTCCCAGATGGGCTGGTTGGCGTGCTTCATGACGGGCGTGGTGAAGGCTGCTTCACGGCTGCCACCGAGATAAACTGAAGCGCTGGGGTTAAGATCGCCACGACCGCGAGTGACGTCGAGCTCCTTGGCTTGGTGGATCGTGAGACGGACAACACCAGTCTCTGATTCGTCAGTCGCCAATCTTCCAATGTCAAGTACGCACGGCTCTCGGGGAGAGGCTCAACAGTGCCATCAGCAAGCTTGGTCGGCACCATGACAGGGAAGTAATCACTACTGTCAGATTACCCTCGCGCAGCAACACTCACACATCGTAGCGAAGTTCTCCGCGTTCCTTTCCGCCACCAAGTACCTTTCCAATGATGCCTTCCTGTGATGCATCCTCTTCCAAACCATTAAGCTCAAAAGCAACAGTTCCAAGGTGACTGTCCGGTCGATGCTCGTTGTAATCGTAGAGATTGAGGTTGAGCACGTCCGCTAACGTGTTGACGAGGATGAAGAGCGACTCGTTCCACGAAGGGTGAGTGCTAGATTCAATCGTCTTGGTGTGCGCGATGGCGGGTTTGGCACCGAGACTGAGGGAGACGTAAGGGTCTGGAGCACCTCCACCGAGCTTTGTGGCTTTGAGACCGCGAGCAGAGCTGACGGTGACCTTGAGCACGCCGACGGCCGAGTCTACAAGTCAGCAGTTGCCCATTACTTTCTCTTACCCAGTGGAGTTCCAGAAAGCAGAGCCTGCAAGTCGATGGTGAACATGTTGGGGTCGTACTGTCATGTCAGTTCAGCAAGTCAACCCAAGCATACCATCATAGGACCCAAATTCGCTACCCATCAGCACACACCTCCCCTCTCCATTCGCAAAACGCACCGTGTACCTGATCCCGAATAAAAGGCGCCAATCCAGGGATATTATTGATATCGAACCCAAACGTCTCTCCTCCAATCGGCTTCAACACATAATCAAACGTCGGTTTCTCAATAAAGCTCAAATCAATCGTCTGAACATGCGGGAAATTCGACATGAGCTTGAGCTTGATGCGCATTTTTCCTGAAAACGACATGTCTTCTAGCAGGATGGGCATAGATTTCGAGACGAAGCCTTTGCCTAGGCCGATGGACAGGACGATTTTCGGGTTGACGCGTTTGGCGGCTTGGCGCGGGGTGATGTCTTCTAGGTCGTTTGGGGTGAATGAGAGGGCCCAATCCATGATGATGATATCCTCGGGACTGGAGTTAGCGATGAGGGAAGCGTTAGACGTACGTGTTGGGAAAGGTCCGGACAGAGTCGATGCGAGGTGCTGCCATTAGTCGCTTTCCGTCGCAAACTAAACAAATCACCCTTTGTACCCACTGTTCTCATAAGCTCGCTATCTCATGCACGACAGCCTTGACTCACGCGTAAATGTCGTCATTCTAATCGACTCCAAAAAGCTCGGAGTACTAGTCGCCAGCACCGCGTCCACAGAAGCCACGATAGTCTGACTCAGCACAGGCTCATAGATCAACCAGAAGCGATCCAAAAAGCTATTGATAAAGTCTGCCGACTCGACCTCGGTTACAAGTCTGGTCTTGACGAGTTCGCGCTGGATATCATCGCGTGCGCGAGTCCGGGTACGAGAGATGGAGAGCGAGTAATAGGATGAGCAGGCTGCTAGAACGAGGATAAGCCAGCCCCAGCCTAGATGGAGGAGTGTCATGAGATGCGTTGCTAGGACCGCAAAGAGGATCTGGGAGTGAGTTGGATCAGATGAGAGGATGAAGGTGACGCACGATGCCGGCGTTGTGGTACCAAACACCGTATGCTTGTTCAGACACAAAATCAGCTAGGACGCTCATCTGAGCTGCTGATTGAGGATCGCCAGGCAGATTGTCAGTACCAGCCACTTCGCGCCATCCAGTCTTGAACTGTACATTAGTATTCCATACTCAGATTAATGTACATACCCAGAGCGGAATGGCTGGAGCTGCGTCGGCTGGAATCTGGCCCGGAAGCACCTTTACGCGTGAGCCGAGGCGTCGATAGCAAGACGAACCTGTCCGGCACCTTCTCCCTCTGCTCTGCTAGCCTTGTCGACATCTGTGATCGTAATAGTCGGTTTCGGTGCATCGGCCGTTGAAGCGTCTAAAGCCACAGCTCATAGTTCAGCCTGTGCCTCTCAAACGTCAATCCAGCACTCACCTCTCCCACTCTCATGTTTCACAATCCCAGCAGCGCCCTTAATAGCTGCGAGTTGAGCTCTCGCCTCTCCAGCACCAGCAGCTTTCTCTTCAGGTGAAGCCTCCGGATTAAACTCCTGTATCACCCAAACCAAACAAACGTGACGTCAGAACTGGGTCCAATGTCTTTGCTGCAAGCAGGTGAACGTACATGAACAGCCGCTCCTTTGTTGATATCGCTCGCCATGGCTTGATGCACGACGTTTTGAATATCTTGGGCGTCAATGGGAGCTGAGGCGAGACCTGCTGCGGCAGGAGACTGCGGCTGCGCTTGGTTCGCAAAGTCTTTAGCTTGCATGCTTGACATTGTGGAGCGGGAGTCAGTGGCTCTAGAGCAGGGGCACTATTGTTCTCTCTCTTTCTCTCTCTACGCGTCAACACACGATTAGTTCCAAACGCTCTCTCCCAATTTACACGTGTTGTCAGCCTACCTGCAGCTTAACCATTGCATTGCTGATCGGTCTCAATCCTTACGGCAAGCCGCCAACTGCGAGCCTTAAATTTCACGATCAGAATGTTGACATGTTTTACGCAAGTTTTGAACAGGAACGTGGTAAAGCACTTGGATATAATAGACGACCATCAGCAGCAGCAGCACCAGGACCACTTCAAAATCATATCAAACCTCATTGACGCTACTATCCACTGACTCATCTCAACAAAATGAGTAAAACTCGCTCAGCACACCGAATCGGCTCCCTCCTGTTCTGCCCAGTTTGCGGCACCCTACTCGACCTACCAAAAGACAACCAAGACGAGATCAGCTGTGCTCAATGTGGTCGTAAAGAACCTGCATCATGTATGTATCTTCCATCTGTGTTCAAACTCAGGCAGTACTGACGGCCCTAGCATACGAGAACCTCGATACCAAGACGTATTCGAACCCCGCGGCCTTCCCCTCCGTCCTCAAGCAAAAAAGAGCGCTCGTACAGAATACATTGACGGAGAGTGAGCAAGCCAAGAATCAAGATCCAGTTGTGAGTGAACAGAAAACCTGCTCAAGCTGTCTCTTGGTTGTTTGGCGCTTCGCTTTGGCGGCAGCGACAGCCAAGCGCAGCAGCGAACACTGAAAACTGACTTGTCAGACACAAGAAAAGTGTAAAAAGTGTGGAAATATCGGTTTGACGTACAAAGAAGTCCAACTCCGATCAGCCGACGAAGGCAGTACCATCTTCTATCAGGTCAGTGTTTACCTTCATGTCCAGCCACGCGTGGCTAGTACATTAAAAGTACAAGCGCTTACATTCACAGTGTGTCAAATGCGGAGACAAGACTTCGACAAACAACTAGTCTGACCCTCCTTTCTCCCGATCGTCTCATGTACAGCAAAGCATTCATTCCAATCTAGTCATCATGCCACTTGTATCTTCCTCTTCCTCCTACACTTGCTAATTGTGTTTATGTACCATACAAACAGTCTGTTTCTCACCAAACAACCGTCTCGTGAACCCCGTCAATCCACTCTGCATGACTTCGACGGCGTAGCTGACACCGAGACAGCCGATTCCAACGACAAGACAGATGAACAAGACGATGGCGTAGATGACGGGTGGTGAGAGTCTGCTGATGCTATCTACCCATTGTCAGCAATGGAGGGGAGGGGGGAGACACACACGTACCGACTGCTTCTTTGGCAGAGTCCTGCTTGCCTTCACGCCGGATCAGATCTGCAAACTTGTGAAGACTGATGCTGAGATTCGACATTCACCGGGCATCCCAGCTTTCTTTATCAAATTCTCGCTGGACTTTGAGAGTGTGCAGCGAGACTGTCAAGTCAGTCTGTGTGTTGAAGACTTGACGGTCCGTAGTGAGCATGTGGCGCTTGAAACACGGCCATGGCCGTCCTTTGATTCTGAAACTACAGAGGATCGATATCATCGTTCAAACTTGCTATTCTGGGCCAATCAGCTCTCACAAGACAAAAATGGGATAGTTAAAATGTCTTCCAAAGTGATCCAGTCACAACAGTCTGCCACGTCCAGACGCTGAATGCCAAGTATTGCGCTTTTGATGTAGGCGCGCGCAGCTCGAACACACGTGACAGTGTAGCCGGTACCTCCGGAACAACGGTCCGATCGTGACCGGTCAGTTGCCGACCGTGAACGGCAAAGGTACAAGAGCACCACGGATCCATACGCGTCTTTTTGAAACTCTCATCATTCGCTTGCTACATACTACATCTTTTAAAAATGGCACCGAAAGTACTCTTGTGTGGTGAGTTGCCTGGCCAAGGGCTTGGAACAGAGCTGATGTAGATAGGCGCCGTCAACAAGAACATTGTTTGGGCACAGAAAGAAGTCGAATCTCTTCTTGGATCTATTGCTGAGCCTGTTGTACGTGTGGTGCTGGAGATGAAGGATGTGGTGCTGATTGACAGCCCTTTACTTCTTCATCCAAGGAAGAGTTCTACTCTGATCTCAAGGGCAAGTACTCTGACATTGTCGCCATCTACCGGTACGTTTTCATTCAGTCATCGTATAAGCGGAAGCTGACAAACAGCCACAACTCATCTGCCGACTCTGTTGGCGTCTTTGACAAGGCTTTGATCGAGGCTCTCCCTGCCAGCGTCAAACTAATCGCCCACAACGGTGCAGGCTACGACCAAATCGACATTGCAGCCGCCACTGCTCGCGACATCGCAGTAACCCACACCCCAGGCGCTGTCGATGATGCAACAGCCACAACAGGTGTCTTCTTGACCCTCTCTGCTCTCCGTGGCTACTGGCGCGCTCAAACCAACGCCCGCAGCGGCAAGTGGAAGGCTGGTCTCCAGCCCGCCAAGGACCCTGAAGGCAAGACCCTCGGTGTCGTAGGCATGGGCGGTATCGGTTCCGTCATGGCTCGTCGTCTTCACGCTTTCGGTATGAACGTCATCTACTACAACCGTAAACCCATCTCTTCCGAACCAGACTTTCCTTGCAAGTACGTTTCGACCCTCAAAGAGTTGCTTGAGCAGTCGGATGTCGTTTCGCTCAACTTGCCTTTGAACGAGAACACGAAGGGCAAGTTTGGAAAGCAAGAGTTTGGGTGGATGAAGGATGATTCGGTGCTCGTCAACACTGCGCGGGGTGGTGTGGTCGATGAGGAGGCTTTGATTGAGGCCTTGGAGTCAGGCAAGCTTTACAGCGCTGGTTTGGATGTCTTCCCCAACGAGCCAGAGATCAACCCTCGTCTTGTGGCTATGGAGAACATTACCCTCCTTCCTCACATGGGCACAGAGACCAAGGACACCCAACACAAGGTGAGCGAATACTTCGCATGAAATCACGCTGACAAGTGGCAGATGGAGATCCAAGTGCTCAAGAACATTGCCGCTTTCATCAAGGGCGAGCCCTTGCCAAACCAGGTCGCAGAGCAGAAGAAGTAGAGCGCATGGGCTAGTTGATTGTACTTGGGATGAAACTTTGTAACATCTTGGAGGAGCGTGAAGAGAGTTTTCGCACATTCGCAAGTCTCCTGCATTGATCAATGACTCGTAGCAGGGTTTTCTTAAGCAGCGTTTCGCTTGGGAGCCAAGGCTGTCTTCGCCGTCGCAGCTACTTTGGCGACTCTTTCGGCAGGAGCAGTCGTTAACGATGTATCTTCGCTGGTTCGCTTCGGCATGAAGAAGGAGTTTCGATTGGTGTCTCGATTGGTAAAAAGCCGCAAAAATTGGACTTGCATGGACGCGTTGAGCGAAATAAGAACATTCCACGGAGTCATTCTTGGATGCATTCATACCCTCTGTAGTCTAGAGCTCAGTCATAGAAGCCCATCTGCTTTGCTTTCTTGTAACCATAGGAGCAGCCTCCGACATCTTCGTCATCCAAGTCCGACGACTCGCCCGAAAAGTCGCGCTCTGCCTCAGGAGACCATCTCCTTGGTCCAGAACCCCCGGCGCCGGGCTTGCCTAGCACGGGTGGATGTTCATCGTCACCTTCTCCTTCCTCCCACATCATCATCTCTGAGTTCGTCAGCTTTGAAACGCATGGAACGTACCGTCATCATAGATCACCATAAAGTAGAGCTCTCTCAGTGTCATATCAATCTGTCCCTCCCCTCTTTCGAACTCTAGCTCATCTTCCGCCCTCTCTGATATCCCATGATCAAGCTCTGTTCGAGCTCCGCGACAAGAGCCTCTCTCCCAGTCGTAACCTTGCGACGAGCTTGCGGCTTTGCTTGCTTTGCTGCTTGGCCGACAGGGGGCTTTGCTGTGGTCTGCGCAGCTTTCGACACCTTCGCAGGTGCTGCTTGAGAGGAGTTGGGAGCGGTCTGAACCGTCGCGGCTACCTTGGCAGCCTTCTTGACAGGAGCAGACGTCAAGGGAGTATCTTCACTTGCTCGCTTCGGCATTGCGACTTTTGGTGGTAGTTGAAATCAAACTTGGACGCGTCGCGATCGCTTGCAACCGCGACCATGGCCATGTCACACGCGCCACGTGAATTATTTGGATGTAGCTTGTTGCTCATTGCAGCATGTTAAGTATTCATGATCATTTGGCAACTACCGCATGTTGACACCATGCACCTAGTCATAGAATCCCATCCGCCGCGCTTTCTTGCGAGCGTACGCACAGCCCCCGTTTCTGATGTCGTCCGGATCCGAGTACTCGTCCACACCTTCATCCTCGATCTCTGCCGCATCGTCTCTCCTTGCCTGCTCGCGCGCCGCCCTACGCTCAGCGCCGGTATGGACATGCTCATAGGCGCAGCCCAAGTTTCTAACGTCGTCTGGGTCTGAATACTCGTTCTCGCTCTCGCCTGTGTCCTCCTCGCCTTCGCTCTCATCGTCGCGCCTAGCCTCAGAAGCCAATCTTGCCTGATCAATGCGCGCCTCTCTGCGCGCGTAGCCGATCAAACCTGCAGCACCAGGTTTACCAAGGATTGGCGGGTTGTCCTCGTCGCCACAAATCTCCCACTCGGCCGATTCTACGCGGGTCAGCCCAGATCTTGATCAGAATCAGACACGCACCTTCCTCGTACACCGCGTCATAGTAGTGCTCCAGAACCGGCCTATAGGGCCAGCCACCTTGTATTTCTGACTCCAGCTGCCGCAGTGCACTTTGCAATGCTGAACGATTCAGCTTCGCCCCATGCCGCGCGATCAGCCGCTCTTCCTCCTTCTTGGCCCGCAGCCGCGCTTGTACTTTGGCCTTCTCTGCCGTCTGCTGCTTCTGATTCCTAGCAGCTGCCTGGGCGTCTACATTTGGGGCGGGCGAAGGTGCAGCCTGCAAGCCCGGCTGCATATTGGTTCTCGAATTCACCTCAGCTTCGGCTTTCGGACCGTTCGCTGTCAAACCTGCGGCCGTCTCAGGAGCAGCCGCTAATTTGGCAGCCTTAGCTACAGGCGCACTTGATGTCGTACTCTCGTTTGCTCTCTTGCGATTGAGCATTGTGATATGCTGATCAGCTGCAGATGGTAGCGAAGCCGCAACTAGAGGACGCGGCGTACACGCGATCGCTTGGCTGAAGGAGGACGAAGGCGCGAGGTCATCCGTTGCAGCTGGAGGGGAATGCCAAGTCCAGCCGGCCTCCTTATGCCATCGACGCATATGGTACATGTAGGTTCGACCTTCGATCACATTGTCTTGCGAGTTAAACAACACCGGGCAGCCACATATCGCCTTGTAACCTCGAGGCTGCGGTTGTCAGATACAGCGCGGCGCAACTGTCATGAAACGGGACTCACCACCTTGAGATCGTCGATGTCCTCCGGCCTCATATAATGAAATGAATCCTTATATCGCAAATACGTTGCCTGAGGCTGATCGACCTCATCCATGACAATATACGATGTTCACAGAACACATGGTTTGCGAGCGATGGTTGTTGATGACAGGGCAGTTGTTTCCGAGATTGGAGCGATGAGGCGCAACGTTACCGCACTCCGATCACGTCTGCCCGAAAAAGCAAGGATCATGCATGGAACCTGGGTATGAAATAAGGAGCGGATCACTCTACTGCAAAGTTGCGAAGGATCCCTGCGTCACCCTTTTCGGCAAACGCGAGGGATCTTACATAAATCGCTCGTAGTCTTAAAATCGATTTTCTGTGTCTAATTTGCTGTGCTGACGCGTCGAGCACCTCAATTGTGTTGTACGTAATTTTCCATGCAAGCACCGCAGCTGTAAGGTTCCACGGTCGCGGACGGAATGTCTAGTAAAGGACGAAAAGCCATAATCGAATCGGATGCATGAATAGATGCGAATGCCTCTCTCTTAAATCCACTCTTCTCCCTTCTTGTCTCATACGCCTAAGGTCTATTGTGCTGAGCAGGCAACAATGGGGAACAGAAGAATGAACCAGCGTGATGATCGTCGCCCAGAGGATCGACACGCCGAGAAAGCTATTGTACTGGGTAAGAACCGATATAGCTTGGGTGTAAGCCAGATAAATCATGCAAGTCTTCCCTCAAGGATCAACGATGGCATGCTCGGTTTAAGTTTGGACGCCATGGCAAGTGGCGAAATAATGCTCTTAGTCAATAGATGACGGGCGAGAACCTAGGGTTAACTACCGCCGGAAGTAATCAAACACGCTTCTGCATCTTGAAACATAACCTCATCCACACCCGTCGCTAAAAAGAATGCGGCACGGCAGGCGGAAGCATTGCTACAGCGCATTGTGCTCGACAGCGAAGAGGCGAGGAAGGCTGCGGACGACCAGGCAAGAAAAACGGCTTTTCATGAGGGCAGGGAGATGAACGCGAACTTCCTAACAAGATGGCTTTCGCGTTCATCTCCCTGCCCTCATGAAAAGCCGTTTTTCTTGCCCTGGTCGTCCGCAGCCTTCCTCGCCTCTTCGCTGTCGATCACAATGCGCTGTAGCAATGCTTCCGCCTGCCGTGCCGCATTCTCCTCTCCTCGCCGCTCTTCATCCGTCAGCTCCGGAATCCCTACCAAAGGAGCTGCAGTCGTCGTGCGTCCACCGCGCAGATCGTTCGACTGGTCGTCCTCGTCAGACGTTTCGCTATCAGAGTCTCGCTCTTCAGTACCGTCCCCGTCCACATCCCTGATATCCTGGTCTCCGACGGGTCCATCCTCCTGTCCACCATCAAGCCCCTCCCCTTGCGAAGTACTATTGAGTGCATTCTCCCCAAAAGCGCAGAGCTTGCCATACTTGCTCTTGAGGCCGCGGCTTCTTGTTCGGCAAAATGTGGTATGAAGACGTTGTGTTGTTGGAATGTCCTGGGATCACACCAGCGTCCCTGCCGATTGGTCAAGATCATGCAATCCGCACACTTGCACAACACTTTTTCAGATCTTTTTCTGGGTCTCCTGGTGGACGCTGTATGATTGTAAGCAGTGTTCGCGCAAAGTGTTCGGTGATCAGAACAGCTTACCCTGTTTGGAAGTCTTCTTCTTCTCCTTCGGCATGCTGAAGTGGATAACACCTTGAGCAAATGAGCGAATTGAGAAGGCAAAAGGTCGGAGTGGTGTTCAGCCTCTAGGAGACCGATGAAGAATCGTTGAATGTTGTAGTCTGACAGGCAGTGATGCATGATAAAGTATGAAGCAGCTTCGATGCGCTGAAACCTATTTACTCCTCTCGGGTTAACTTATTTACTCTTCAGAACCCCTCTAAACCAAAGTGGTGTCCCAGCTGCAGGATTTCGTCGTCATTTGTCCTGCGCTTCTTTCCGTTTACCGCGGTGCGCATGGTTTTACCGGGGTTTAAAACTCAAAGTCCCGTGGTGCGTAGTTCATAGTGTTCACGTCCTCCTTTGTCACAGTCGTCCGCGCGTCAGCGTGGCATATGCATGTTCTTGCCGTCTTGTTCAGCTTCAGCACTTCAATCAAAGGTATGCATGAAGGGACTGGCATAGCACGCCATCCCGTGACACCGACTGTGGAACGTACACCGATTCGAGTTCCGACGACGTGTGCGGCCCAGAAAGACGTCTCGGGCGGGCTTGATAAGCCGTTACTGCTTTGTGTGCTCGGCGAATCGTCTCCTGTGTCAATGGCCGGCTGAAGCCCGCCTCTGACCTAGAAATATCCTGGACGGGTACTGTAGCTTCAACGAACTCACACGTCTGAATACGAACATGAGACCGCTATCATCGACCTCAGTCACTGCTCAAGCAAGCCGAACACTCCTCACAAGCATCAAGTGCAGGTATCAACTTCGACAACTGGCTCAGTTCATTGCGTTATAGATCAATGCTTGACAGAATTCGAATTCGGCGGCACCACCGTCAGCGAGCAAGCACAGTGGTATGAGAAATATGAAAATCTATGGAGCTGGAGGGGCAGAAAACTTGCCATCAAGGTCAATCTTGACGGTACTCGGGACGCCGATGGCAAGATCACACCCAAGAATATATGCTAGGCAGGTAGTAGTCCAACCGTCCTCGAGCTTTTATCAATGCTCCTTTCATGACGACATGCGATTTTGCGCTTGTCGCACTATGGATGTATACTTGATAATCGCTCCTCATCTGGGAGCCTGCTTGTCACACGATCAGGCAAGGAAGCATGAGCATCTCTCTGCGTCATCTCCCCAGCAAGGTGCCATCTGCGGCGATACCTCGGCTGAATACATTGCTATGGTGCGGCACGTCATGAAGCCGGCAAAGAGCTCCAGCAGCGCACGTCCTCTTTCTTTCTTTACTAAAAACAACAGACTACTTTATTAGAATGTCAACTCGAACTCTTCTCGTCGGGGGCTACACCAGCAACATCCGCACTCTACGCTTCGACTCGTCGTCAAACAAGCTTGAGCTGATTCAGACGACCGAGACCAACCCCAGTCCGTCTTGGATCGAGCCATCCCCAACTACGAAAGCTTGGTATTCGGTCAGTGAGAATGAGGATGGAGGCAGGGTCTTCAGCTACGAGGTCGATGCACAGGGCAAGGTGCAGAAGACGGGCGAGGTTGCGACTGGCGGTGTTCCGGCGCATGGTCAGTGTGCTGGTGAAGATGGCGCAGACTCTGACGCGATTAGTGCACGCTCTCAAGAGCGGTTCAGGTGTGATCGTCACCAACGTGAGTGAAGTCTATGACTTTTGGTCTCTGACTCGTAGTTCATGGGTGGCACAGCTCTGCACATCCCAGTGACATCGACTGGCGCCCTCGGCAAAGAAGCCACAAGCAAGCTCGAGCTTTCCTTCATCTACGGCGAAGCTTCCAAGGCACCTAACACTGACCGACAAGACGGTTCGCACCCTCATCAGACAGTCGAAGGTCCTGATGGGACCCTCTACATCCCTGATCTCGGCAGCGACCGCATCTGGGCTGTCAGCCTCAAGGACGGCAAGCTCGAGCTCAAGGGCGAGCTTGTGGCTCCTGATGGCAGTGGACCGAGACATGCTGTCTTCTCTGAAGATGGTGAGTCATTTATGCAGTTGAGATGAGTTTCATGGCTGATTGTACAGGCAAGCTGCTTTACGTCTTGACCGAGATGGGTCACTCGCTCCTCATCTACCCCCTCTCATCAAGTGTCTCCTACCCACTGAAGCCTCTCGAACTCCTCTCCGCCAGCTCAGTCATCCCACCCGGTATCCCAAAGTCGGCTCAAGAGAAGCTCGACAGCGGTGAACTCCAGCGCTCCCCACTCAACTCTAAGATACTCTACGCGACCAACAGATGGCAACTACACATTAAAGGTCAAGACGAGTCATCCAAACCTTCAGGTGATGCGATTGCTATTGCCCTGCTTTCGGAAGATGGCAAGGAGGTGGAGAGCTTCAAGCATGTCGTGACGGGCTGCGATGTCATCAGGGCGCTCGGCATCAGTGCCGATGGGAAATATGCGGCTGCGGCGGGTCAGGAAGCTGGAGGTGTTGAGATTTATGAGATTTCGGGAGAGAGGGCTGATGTGTGGAAGCTTGTGGCGAGCTTGAGGGATCTTGAGCAGGTCACGGACGTCAAGTGGGCTTAGGTGTTGAAATGAAGTTGTTAGATTTGTGAAGTCATTCATGTCGTAAACTCTAACCTATGGTCGTGGCGACTGCTACCGGAAATTAAGCTGGATCAAGAAGAGGAGAATGTTCATTGAGACATGCACTGATGCCCAAACGCATGCAGGAACTTTCATTAGCTCCTCAGCCAGGACGGTAAAACGTACCTAAATCTGGATACTCGCGCATCTCAGTCAAGCCGACTTCAGTCACATCGGTTTTGAAAGAGAACCACATGACTTTGCGCGCGACGTACGAGCTCAATAGCTCGGAGCCCTGGCAAATTAGCCTGCGATCTGAGTCATGAGCGAGACTTACCCAGATGGCACAAGAAGCCAAGAATGTCAGCTGAAATGTATATGGATCATCTGGACCAGGCGTGAAGCGGAAGAAAGGGTAGATCTGTTGATTGGGACCGAAATGCAGTATACTCAACCAACCTACTTCATCAGCGCTCCATCACCAACACGATGAACCAGAAGAAACGCACCAAGAAACCCGACCATAGTCACGTTCTGTGCCAAACTCCGACAATAAAAGCCAATCGCCACAGACTCGGCATGGTCCTCCCATGGACTAGGATAGCCAATGACGATCTGTAAGACACGGTGCCAGGCTTTGGTCATTTGCAGTGGGAAGATGAGGACTACGGAGATGGAGGAAAGGGTTTGAACGACTGCGAATTGGCTTGGTGAGCGGAGGCGGGCGAACTGATTGTCAGCACGCGTCAGTCTGATGACTGGAGACTCACAAGATTGCGATAGAAGACGTGGTAGACTAGTTGAAAAAAGAGCTTGTACAAAAAGAGCAATGCTCGACTTCGGACTTTGGATCCCAGGATGAAGAAGGAGATCTGTGCAAGAAGTTGCACGGCTAGTGTGTTAGCTTGTTTTCTGTGCGATAACGACGTACTCAAAATCCAAGAGTACACCCATGTACCGGCATCAAGCGATGTGTGAGGCAGAGTAGTCAGATATAGACTCGCATAAGCTTTGATTCAGCGCCGCTCGCATGATCCCATTCACCTTGACCCGCCATCAAAGCGAAAGACGCAATCGCCAAGCAAGCCATGAACCAAAGAAAGCGAAGCCAAGAGCTCGGGATCCGTCTGGAAAAGTTACGCTCGAAGAATCTGAGGTGATCAGTCTACTCGCACACTTTGCACGTACGTCTTGGAGATGTCAGGCAAACTATGTCGGTATAAGTGTCGCTTGTCTTGCTTGAGCTTCGAGAAACACGCGACAGCCGGCATGAGCATTGCGCAGAAAGACAGAAAGACCCAAAAGGCTAGCGTATGTCAGTCGTACGTACAAATGGAATGGACCCACTCTTTCGCTCCCAATCGACATCTGCATCAGGATCGTGGCTTCGCCACCGCTCGCGGAGGTAAAAGAGGTCGAGCTGATGAGCTGCTAGTCCGACGAGTAAGGTGATGGCCCCTGTGAAGTCAGTGTGGATCTGGGCACAAGCAGCGCTGGGAACTTCGCACGTACATGTAGCTGCGTAGCTGATTTTGCCACCCAGACGTGACGGCCACCAGTCTGTGATAAGCGACATGCCGACGCGTTGTGACTTACTCAGACGGTAGAGTGAGAAGCAAGATGTGATGAAGAGCAGAGCAACAGCAAGATACATGCTTCCGCGTCAGCAGCGGTCCTAATGCCTTCGGTGAACCAACCCAAAATACCTGTTGGGTCAGCGAGTCCGGGCAGGCAGCCCACCAAAAGAGAAAGAAGTAAAAGTTGACATCCACAGGCAAGGGCTTCTTCTCATTCCCCTTTGGAATGTCATCATCCTTATGCTTTCCCTTTCTCGGCCACTGTGGTATATCTGGAAATGGGTCATCCACATATGGATTCGAGACTGGGAAAGGAATAGCTACCCACACCCATACCTCACACATTCAGCGAGCTTTTATGCACCAATACGCACGATCAAGCAAGGGACAAGCACCAGAACGACATGTCTTCTCCACCAAGTTCCAAGCCAATGCTCCACAGCAGCTCTCTTCGGCTACCCTCATGAGCTCATGCCTTTCGAGTACAAAGCACTGACCCTCAGTACCCAGCTCTGCCATGCATCTGCCCTCTCCCGCGATTCGCCTCTTGCATGTGTGATCGTCACTCGTCGAGATGGTGTCACTGTCTGGTTCTGGGATGGCTTGTTACGAGTTGCAGCTGGTGCTCGTCGAGGTGAGATGGTATGGTCTTGCAAGTGAGCCCTTTGAGTTTTGACCTGACTCTACGTACCCCATAACCTATCTTGCGTCCTCTCCGAGCCCTTTGAGAGCGGTGTGAACATGCTCAGAGACTACCCTGCATATCCCAAAGCCGTCAGAGCTACGCAAAGATAGGCAGCGATCTCTCCTTTCCTTTAGCTTGTCGATAAGAACCACGTGTCATTTCGACGCGACGGACGCGCTGTTCCTCTCAGAGCTGACTGCAGTCGAAGCAACGAAGACAGACTACTGCGACGTGCATGCATGAAGACCGTGAACCTCTAAGCGTCCGCACCACCCTCTACATTCATCGGCGGCAAGGTCCTGCCACCACCGCCACCACCACCTCGGCCTCCCCGACCCCCACGCCCACCGCGCCCTCCACGTCCCCCTTCAGTCGTCTCACCAGCCGCCGAACGCTGCATAGCGTATTGTACCGCTTGCGATCGGAAAGCCAGTCCTCGAGTCGTCTCGATCAATGTCGCCGTTGGCGTTGCGTGTGGGCGAGTGATGTGGAGCATATTCTGCTTTGTTAGCTTGCGGTGATGGTGAGGGACGACGTACGGCCTTCAAGTCAATTTTGGCCTCGACACCCATTCTCGAGTCACGGATCAGGTTGACAATCCATTTCTCTCCTGCCTCGTTATCCAAGTTCAACGTCTTTGAAAGCTCCCTGTTTCCATCAGCATTCCTCCGCACACAAACCAGCAAACTCACGAGATGTCAATCCGCTGATGCAATCTGCAGAAAAGCTCCGAAACCAACCACCTCGCATTCTCCACAAAGCTCTCCGCAAAGCCACTCAAGAAGAAGTCATTCTTAACAACACCTTCAGCAACCTTCAGCCTCTCCTGCGCCTTTTCAAAGTTGAAGTCACAGAACAAGTCTTTCAGGAAGAGAGTGATAGGATCAGAGTACTGGTATTCCTCCATCTGAATGATGCGCGTCAAGTCACGGATGTGATCTCTTGGCCTTGCTGACGTCTTGGCGGGTGTACGGTGAGAGATGATGGCTGCTGCTACGAGGTAGCGCAAAAGATGAGGACACGATGTTTGGATTGTGTTGAGGTATGCCGGTGTAAGCCAAAGTTCAAGCAGGCCCTGAGTCCCGTCCTCGAGGTTGAAGAAGACAAAGAGGGACCAGTGAAGAAGCCACGTTCGGGCTTGGAGCTGGCTCAGTGGCTTGGCAGCAGAAGCGGATTGAGGGTTATCAATCATGTCGCGCAGGTCCTTGATCTCTTCAAAGGCAGATGGGAATTCACCGGACAAGATGTTGGATGCGAGTTTACCCCAGTGGGCTGAGACACCGAGGTCGTATGAGGGAGAGAGAATGAGGAAGTGGTAGAGATATTCGGCGGCGCCGGGGTAGTAGCCGCACGAGAATTGATAGTGACCGCAGTGGTAGAGAGCGTTCACTTGGTCCATTGTGAGCTGTATGTCAGCCGGATCCTCTCCATTTGTCTTGAAAAGCTCACGTTGTACTCGTTCTTCAACCATTCTACATTCTTGTCCTTCTCCGCCGTCCCTTTGAGCCTCGCCACGACATCAGGCTCCTGAATGACCTTGAGCACGGGTTGCGCAAGTTCTTGCAGCTTGTCATTCTTCTCCATGGCCGTCCGTCTCAACGCGTTGAAGTCTGCACATCAGTGACAGTACTGTAGCACTCAATGACGACAAACCCGAGTTCTCTACGCTTTGGCCCTGCGTCTTCATCTCGTTATAGAAAGACTCGGCATAGTCGACCATGTTAGTCCCTTTGACGAGCTCATATCTGCTCGTCAGCCAGGCATACCGAGCTCATGCAGTAGACAGCAGTTCATTACAGCTCAAGCGAGCTGCGTGTAGAGTGTGACTGCATTGGGACTCACTGTGCTTTCGTCAGCTGCTCAGCTGGGAACAATGGTGTCTCGAGCTCTCCCAAGTGCTGCAGAAGGGCGATGGCCAAGTGACGGTCCAAATGAGGGATGAGTTTCTGGTAATTGTTAGTACTCATCCTTCATTCCCTCCTCCAAACCCACTTCTGTCAAGTCGTATTCCGCCATGATGCTGGACGTTTTTGAATGTTATTAGCTCTAAAATGAAGCTCGTCAGCTGCCTTTTTCGCACATTGATATTTAGCGAGTCTATGTCCACTCACGAGCTGTCTTCTCCTCGCGAGCGTGTCCTCTTTGACCTATACTCTTCCAACTTGTAACTTTAACAAAAGGACAAAGGTCGAAAACGTTAGTGCAGGGGGTTACGGTAAATCACGGTGATTAGCACAAGGGTTTGGTCGCCGTCTTTAGGTATTGACGGCCCGTGGCCATGGACTGCTTAAAAAGCTATAATAGCAGCGTCCGTTCAATTCCCAAGTCAAGCATGCTTGATGTCACTTCCACCTGGCTACAGTCTCTCCAGACTTGCTGTATAAATCATCAAACTTCGACAACTGCTGCTCAACCGCCGCCACAGTGCGCTCGGCTTCATTGTGCGCTTTCTCCAGCTTTGATTGAGCATGTGAGACCATCGAGCTAAGTCCCAGTATGCGCGCAGTATCATCCTTGACGTTCCATATTGCCATCAGACTCTCGACGTCAGATTCGGCGTCCCAACCCTCTGTCTCACGAAGATAAGTGTACAGGCGAGATTTTGTCGATTGCCGAATAGCATCCTTGTCTTCCGTCGTTAAAGCGAGCGTGTCTGCCAAACCTTTCTGTTTTCTGTAGTTGCGTTCAAAAGCCTTGAGCAAGGGAGGGATATTGTTGCCGGCGCCGATCATCGCGCCAGCTTCCATACCGTACTTTTCGGAGATGGTTCGACTGAGTTCACCGATCCCTGTCACGAGCTCGTGGCCTTTAAGCGTGGAGAGTTGCTCAGGTCGTGCCGTGCGCCGAGCGGCAGGTAGACTTGTAAGTTGGCCTGATAAATCCGCTGAGATCTGCGACAGCTCTTGCTCGAAGCCCCCGTCCCCAATCTCGTATCCTGCGCGAACGTACGGCTGGAGTTGATCGTGAACGCTTTCTGTCGGTTCCGTCTCTTCAGTTCGCCGTCGACCTTCAATCATCTTGCCCATCAAACGCAAAGCCGTCTGGTCGTTCCTCCACATAATATCCGTCACCGTGTTTTGATCATCGTCTTTGAGCGTGCTGTCTTTGAAGGTGTTTTGCTGAATGATCGTTGCCTTGTATTCTTCTGCATCGGTGACGGAGCGATGGTAGCCGTCGGATTTGGCCCTCCTGCCGGCCTTCAAGGCGCCTCGCAGCCCCTTCTTAACGGCTTTGCCTTGCTCTGCCATCGTCGAAAGAGTCATGGCATCAGACAAGAATTCGTTCGTGAACCCTTCTGCCTGCTGCGCGATGCGGAGGTTCTCAGAAAGAGAGGTCTCTGTGCCAGACTTGGCTTGTTTCTTGCGTTCATCGACAAGCTTCTGCAAGACTTCCGTGGCGGCTGCGAACCGTTTCGCGATGCCTTGTGCGCCGATTGCCTCGGAGCCTGTGCCGGTCCATGTTTGTTGATGACCTTCGAAAGGTACAGAGGTTTGTGATGTGATTGCTTGCTTTGCTGGTGCTGTTGAGGTAGACACTTGCAATATATTTTCGGCGCTGCTGACACTACTGGTCTGAGATATCGATACCGGCGTAGCACTGGATGATGGCACTGGTACCGGCGTCGCGACGGTCGACGAAGATTGGGTTTTACGCACCGGAGGTTGCACTGGAGGTTTGCTCAATGCTTCAGATGAAGATGCCGTGCCGTTTGAAGCACCAGTCTGAGTCTGAAGGCTCCCTCCAAGGGTCCGACCCGGCCCTCGCGCTTCCCACCGAGAGGCAACTGAACTAGACTGGCCATGGATAGCCGTCGTACTGGCACCAGCATTGCCACCCGAAGCAGTTTGAACAGTCGACGGCTGCGTTTGAGTCAGTGTCACGGTGGATGACATGTGGGATCTTTATGATTGTGGAGTTGGTGGTTGTTTAGTGAGACGCGCCAATGCAGAGCAAAGAGGCTGGCCTCCTTTCAATGGGTGTGACAAGAGTCCGCTGTGGGGGTTTATGTCAAAGGATGACATTTCAATCGCCTCGAGCTGCAGACATTTGCGTAGGTGACCAGCACGAGGGCGGCTATTGTACAATCTTCGGCGGGTGGGTGGTTGAAAAGCTGCAGTAGCCGGAGCGAGAGATGAAGGCGTCATTGAAGGAGATGCGAGTAGAAAGAGCCAGCGGACAATGGCAAGCATGACTGCATATCCTCCGTTTATACCTTCGCGACTTACTTTGACCGCAGCTAGTGAGTCCACCCTACTCGTCCATGGTCTTGAAGCCGCAGCCCTGAACCACAGTCCCGTCCGGGGCCGCCTACGTCTTCCGTGGGAGAGCTCTCGTCCATGCATACCAGCCCAGACCCCTTAAACTCCCGTCAATTGGCTTTGCGTGCCATTACTGAGCTTCTTGTGCGTTGGAGGCCGCACACACTGTGAAACCAATTCGTGCTCTTTCTAATGTATTAGGAAAAGATTTGTAATGACCTCGACATGTGACGTGGACTTTCAGCGCGATGACCTCCACGATTCCAGCGCGACGGAGCTGACTTCATCAACGAACACACAATATGAGGTTCTTGGCTTCAGCATCAGCCTTCGTATCGGTATTCGGCCTGCTGGCTGCCGCCAGCAATGTCGTAGATCTCACACCGGCCAACTTTCACCAGGTAAGTGTGTTGACTAAAGCTTGCGAATGAGTGAGCTGACGAGAAATTAGTATGTTGGAGGTGATAAACCTGCTTTGGTAGAGTTGTGAGTCTTCAGATTCTAGCGAGAAGGATATGCTGACATACGAAGCTTTGCCCCGTACGTCTCGCGAGTTTCTGTACACTTCTGACCTATTAGATGGTGTGGCCACTGCAAGAGCCGTGCGTTCAGTAATCATTCGTTATAAGCAAGTACTGACAATCACTCAGTGGCTCCTGTCTGGGAGCAGCTCGCAGATGCATTCCCATCGGTGCGTCTCTGGAACGATTGTTTCGGCGCCACGCTGACGAGTCTCCAGAACAAAGTCGTCATCGCAAAGACAGATGCCGACGGTGTAGGTCGCGAGCTCGGCAGCCGCTTCGGTGTCACTGGCTACCCCACTTTGAAATATTTCCCAGCTGGCTCGCAGACTCCTGAAGACTACAAGAGTGGTCGTGACCTCGAGTCTCTCGTCAAGTTGTCAGTCTTCGGTGGACATGAGGTCAGGTGCTGATTTTGCAGCATCACTGAGACGTCTGGCGTCAAGTCTGCCATCAAGGCTCCTCCTCTACCGATCACTGTCGAGCTCACCAGCTCCAATTTTGACGACATTGCGCTTGACAAGTCCAAGGATGTCCTTGTTGCCTTCACCGCACCTTGGTGCGGTCACTGCAAGGTGAGCTGCTTCTCTAGGTCTGTTACTGACGTGTCTAGACCCTTAAGCCCACGTATGAGAAGGTCGCATCTGCATTCAAGGCAGAGTCCAACTGTGTTGTCGCTCAGATGAACGCCGATGACGAGAGCAACCGCCCCGTCGCCAGTCGCTACGGTGTCACCAGCTTTCCTACCATTAAGTTCTTCCCCCGAGGCGGCAAGGAACCGATTTCGTACGAAATGGGCAGATCCGAGGATCAATTCATCGAGGTATATCTGCGTTGTATCTAACCGAAACTGATGGACAGTTCCTGAACGAGCACTGTGGTACCCACCGTACCGCCGGCGGTCTTCTGTCCGCCGCTGCAGGTCGCGTTCAGACCCTCGATGACTTTGCCCACTCCTTCTTTACTGCTGAGATCCCCAAGCGCAGCGAGGTCGTTGCGCAGGCAAAGAAGTACCTTGCTGGCTTGACCGACGTCGAGAAGAACGGGTCTGTTGCGTACTATGTCAAGGCCATGGAGCGCATCAGCGAGAAGGGCGAGAACTGGCTCACCAAGGAGACTGTTAGGTCGGTTCCGACCCGCAGTGAGACGTATCGATGCTGATGGACAGATTCGCAACCCTCCTCGGCTCGCCATCACTCGCTCCCGCCAAGCTCGACGAGATCCGCGTCAAGGCCAACATTCTTTCCGCCTTCACCGCCAACAAGCTTGAAGACGCCGCACAGGCTGCCAAGGGCTACGCTGGTGACGTCGCTGA
The DNA here is from genome assembly GCA_001600035.1 of Holtermanniella nyarrowii. Classification (NCBI taxonomy): domain Eukaryota; kingdom Fungi; phylum Basidiomycota; class Tremellomycetes; order Holtermanniales; genus Holtermanniella; species Holtermanniella nyarrowii. The sequence continues at coordinate 298,699 of BCIT01000015.1, forward strand.
CAAGGCTAAGAAGGTCGGCGGTCAGGCCGCTCAGAACGTCGAAGACTTTGTCGACTACGTTCGTGAGGAGCTTTAGATATTTTTGCACGATGCAAGGACATGATACATTCATGCTTGTGAAGCAGGCTATGTTGCGGACCAGATCTGACATTTGCCTGATCCGTTTCCGCCCACCACGCAGTCCACTCGATTTGGGTGAGAGGCGGTGACTGCGGGTACGGCAGTGACACTAAGCCATCAGCGGCAGTTTCAGAAGACCACGAGACTCACGTGTCCTCCCACAAGCCCACAATCTTCTCGCCAGTCGCCGCAAAGACATCGAGCGTGCGCTGCATGTTTCCAACAGTCAAGTGCGGCATGTAATCCATGTTCGCACTCCACTGAGCGCGTAGCACTGAAAGCCAACGACCAGTTTGACAGTTGTGCTTGATGGCTGTTTTCGGCTGGAAGTGACTTGCCGCCAGCGGCGCGTCTTTTTCCCATGTTGACGGTGCAATGTCCCATACTGCGACGTCAGCTTGCCGCCAGCCAGCCGATGAACGCACCTCTCAGTTTGTCATCATAGCTCGTAGTCAAGATGCGACGACCCCAAGGATCCCAGTACGCCGATGTACAGCTCTTGCCATGCAAGAAGCTCGCGCGCAACACGCCCTTGCCTTTGTCGCGCGGCAGCTGTAAATGCGCCTCCATGGAGTCATAGTCTGAATACGCTGTAGGCTGAGTCTCTGTTGGTGGATCATTGAAGATTGTGGAAGCTGGTTCGGTCTTCAATTGCGTTAGGTGGCGTGCGTCCCATATTCTGAAGATCAGTACTGTAGATGATAGATTGAAATGACCGACCTGACCATCCCGTCCAGACCGGCAGTGCACAAGAGGTGCGGCAGAAGGGCTAGTACTCAGCAAGCTGGACTTTGAAGAGCACTCACGATTGATGCTGACGCCACCGAGCTTCTGCTTGCCAGTCTCTTCAACCACACGAAATCGTCTCCGACTTTGACCGTCCTCTCTGAGATCGACATGACTCAGGCCCCCATTCTTATCCGAGCACCATAGCTCCTGGCCAGAAGGCGTAACGTCCATATGCGTGATGAGATTGTCCGTTTCGGGGAAGCCAAAGACTTCAGTCGAAACGCCTGTAGCTAAATCCAGATGTCGGACAGTGCAGTCGTATGACGATGTGTAGATCTGCAACCGTTAGTGTCGCTCAATCAGTACACGTACTCCTGAGCCGTTTACTGGATCCACGCGGATGGCTGAAATACTATTGACAGAGTGCGCTTGCACTCTGTAGACCTTTCCGGAGTTCTTCGGCGCCGTCTCCTCGCCATCCTCATCTTTGACGCCCTCCACTATCGCGGTCGCATCCCATATACCAAGCATGCCGCGCTTATCACCAACGAAGACGAGGTCTTTGGTACGCTCGGGATGTACCGCCATGCTGAAGACCCGCTCGGGCGTCACTTTGGTATTGACTTTGAGCGAGACGTTGTTGAAAGCTGCCTTGAGAGCTTCAAGAGCAACGGATGGAGTGTCCGAATCTGCATATGTCGCAGACTCGTCTGCTGGGTATGATCGAGGGTTAGAACTCGACACGGCGGAAGCCATCATCGCAACCTGACTGTTCAGCAGATTCGTCGTCGGTTGCCGACTTACTGCTTCTGATGCTTCAACTTCAGTCACAGTCTCCTCGCCCAGCTGCGCAAGAGTCATCTTTGCTTTGCGTGGACGCGTCGCCTTGACTCGAGCTTCCTCCGCCTGCTCTTTCTCCTCCTGCGATCATAAGCCAGTGCATCAGGATAAGGCCGAGCTTACAGCTTCAATTTTGACAAGCTCTTTGCTATCGATCTCGAGCCCTCTCAGTCGTCCGCTACGCCTGCGTGGTCCATCCTCTGTCTCAACCTTGACCACCTCTGACTTGCGCTTCCTAGACTTCGGGGCTGGAGGGGCAGGTTTCATGGAAGCAGGAATCTTGGATGGTCCATCTTTCTGCAAACCCAGTTGTTCTAAGAGCTGTCTGTTGGCAGCGATGGTTTCAAGACGCTCTTTTTCACTTGTGATTAGCAGCCAAGTCGAGCTCTGAGCTACTTACTAGTCGTTCATATTTGCGCGTTAATGTGCTTCAAGGCGCGTCGCATAGAGTCGACCTTGGGAGTTCGATCGGCTCCGCCAGGCACGACTCGCGCAGAAAGTTTGCTGGGTGTCGGTTGGTATGATAGTTCCAGGTGACACTCACATGCGATTCGCTAGGATGACCATCGCAAACGATCGTCCTATTGTGTTGGACCTGGAATCACTCGAATGACCGACAGCTCGACGAAAAGACCAATTTCTCTCTAGCCAGGTTACATTTGTTGACCGTTGTTGACCATCAACGCTTCACACACCATCAGGCGCATGGTGAGGATGCGAAAGGTGAACGTCAGTAGCGTTGATTTGAAACATTTCAGACAAAAGGTGCGGCTTGGCTTGAAGTGACAAGGGACTGGGAGGATTTCGTTCGCTGACCGTATAAGAGTATCACGGCAGCAGCAGCGTCAATCAGACTGCTCCCCCCCCAACTGAACGGAGTGGCATTGTAGCTCAGCTGAAAGGATGTCGAAAGCTCCGCCGGTCGGCGCCTTGCAAATCTACCTCGCGGAGCTGTCTCTACCTCATCATCTCCCCATGCCCCTATTCCACATAAACAGACAAGAAACTGGTTTCAGCGTCGACTACGTCTCCACCGTCGACGCCACGAGACATTGGCATGGCACTGTTCTCGTTCCGGCCTTCCAAGAAGACGTCGTGCGAAATATTGTGCGATCTCGCTTCCCGTTGGGCTTCAGAGAACGACCTGAAACATTGTCGGAAGTCATTAAACGCCTGAATAGCGAGGAGCACAGACATGAGTGTTGTGGGAGTCGGATGACCTTTGCCTCTCTTGGTTCGCAGACCTAACAGCTTGCTAAGAGCTGATCCTGATCCTTTCATATGTGCGATCATGATGCAACATTTTCCCCATCGCTGTCACTTCAGGCTCTCAGTGCGAACCGGGCAGTGAGACGGCTCGTCTAGAGACTCTAGTACACGCTTTTGAAATTTGAGTCGCGAATAGTCACTAGCGTCCTGTCGCACGCATCGCGCCAATCTCGACGTGAAGGGAAGCACGTTGAGGGCAAGTCAAGCCAATCTGCCATCAGAGTGCGAGACACTACATGGTGCCTCAATCGTGGAAATTTGCAGATCCGGGGTCACGGAAGCGAAAAGATTGAGTCCGAGATGGCGCCAACACCTCCCCCGCTCTCGCCCGCTCAATGTCCGAAGTGAGGTTAGTCATGACCCTGAACCTTGACGGTAATTCGATGTTGTTTAAGGGGAGAGTTCCAGGACGCGAGACATTAAAACAGGCACCCGGATTGAGAACGGGAAGAATGCCGTTGTATGCACCGGGTCGGGCAACTAATTCCCAGCGATCCCGGACGCGTCGCACGCGCTGGTCCAGCCACAGAACCAGTGTGCGAGTTTGACGGATCAGTAGGCTGGTCTATGTCTGCTGACAGGGCCCCATGTAATTTCTTTCATCTCTTGTCACAAGTCCATACTCGCCAACCAGGACCTGAAGTCCTTGCTAACAGAATGCGTCTCCAAGCCCTCTGGGCTTTGGCGCTCGGTGGCCTCGCGGCCATCACCTCGACAGTGTCTGCAGGCTCTGCCGGTGAACCCGCTATCATTCTCAAGCCCATTGCGCCTGCCGGTCATCCCAAAGAGCACATTGCTACTCTGTTCCCGCGCAGGGGTGGTGAACATCTCTTTACACCTAACGGTACCGACATCGGTGAGTGGCGCCGCGCGAAGCATGTGTGGCAAGCAGCGGTGTTGTTCTAACAACTAGATCCTGAGATTGCGACGCTCTTTGCAGAAGCCAGCATCACTTATCAGCATCCGACAGTCGTTCTTCCCCACTCTGATCTCATTCGCTTCACCCACTGCCTCAACAATGGTATTGAAATCGGCTTTAGCAGTCGTGCAGCTTACGACTACGTCAAGACGCATTGGTCCGAATTTGAGAGCGGGCGTTTCATGCTCATTACTGAGTCGCTGCACTGCAACGACGCCGACATTGGAATGCATGTCTACTGGTCGATTCTTGCAACTACGTACGATGATCAACTGCAGACTGTCGTTGCCGAGGCAATCGAGGTTTCAGTGAAAGACGCGTATAATGATGTTCGTGTCCTATCTGTCTTTGGCTTTGCTGATCAATAGGTGCAATTGTCCTGGGGATCAACCAACCCGCACGATGATGTACTTGGTGGTGGCGGCGCAGAATTTGAAGCTCACGCTCACAAAGAATCGGGTTCCAGGTTCAGACGCACTGGACCTCCTGACGGTGGTCTCTCCAGACGCGCCGAGGCACCGCTCGTCGTTTTCCAGCCCTGGTTTGCCAACAGTGCGTATTTCATCAGCTGACAGTCGCACTGACACTTGACAGTCCCTCAAGTCAACGGTACTAAGATTCAGTACAGCGCTGCGTCAGTCCCAGCACAGTACTTTGTCACACCCATTCCTGGACAAGTATTCTCGCCAACTGACAGATTCACTGTCATCACTGTTGCACCCGTACGTCACAGGCTGTATCAAAGCTCTAGCGCTGACTCCTCAGAATACCGGCTCAAACACGACTGGCTATCTCGTGTATGGCTACGGTGGTCAGTCCGCCAATCAAATTCAGCCCAACGCATACTACGCAATCACCAGTCCATCAAGGCCGCTTGCTCCAGGCTACAACCTCTACAACGTCGCCCCAGGCTCGTGCCCCGTTCGTCTCATCTCGTACATCTTCAAGGAACCTGCCACTTTCCCTGCCACCGTTCAGGCACCGTCCAGCAGAGACAACTTCAACGTGACGGCATATGCTCAAGCAGCTGGTTTGGGTTTGCCTTTGGGATCCAACTTGATTTCAGTCGTTAATGGTGGTTACCCTGCTTCTTGTGATGTGTAAGTTGCTCAATTTTATAAACGCAAGCTGATGATAACAGATTCACTCCCAGCTCCTCCGCTGGATTATCATCAGCGCAATCTTCAGCCTCCAGTGTCAGTTCCGTCAAGTCTTCTTCCGCCGCTGCAGTCTCCTCAAGTGCTTTGAGGTCAAGCAGCGCTAGTGGCTCTAGGTGAGTTGTGACGCACAAGGCGTAGACTGACCGACAAAGCAGCTCGGCAGCCCGACCATCGGCTTCATCCTCCATTGTTTCCGCCAGTGCTTCGTCGTCCAAGGCTTCAGCATCATCGTCCAAGGCGTCATCCGCCGGCTCATCAGCTGCATCGTCTAAGGCGTCCTCCGCCGGCTCATCAGCCTCATCAAGCAAAGCTTCATCAGCTAACGGCTCCTCGTCTAAAGCTTCTTCAGTCAGCGCCTCGTCTTCAGTCAACAAATCGGCGTCTTCCAGTGTTGGCTCCTCCTCCAAGACTTCGTCCGCGGGCGCATCCTCATCGAATAGCAAGTCTGCGTCCTCCAGTGCGGGCGGGTCGTCCTCTTCCAAGGCGTCCTTCGCCGGTGCCTCGTCATCGGCCAGCAAATCGATATCTTCCAGCGCTGGCTCCTCCTCCAAGGCTTCGTCTGCTGGCGCATCCTCATCAGTTGTCAAGTCTTCGTCCTCCAGCGCCGGTGGATCGTCATCCTCCAAATCGGGAGGTTCTTCCCTCTACTCTTTGCCTGTGTCTTCATCTTCCCGTGCGGGTGGATCGTCTTCGACATCAGCATCTGCGTCCGGTTCTACCAGTAAAGCCAGCGGTAGCAGCAGCGCATCCAGCGCGTCCAGCGGCTCGGCTTCTGCCTCTGGTGGCTCTTCCAGCGCAAGCTCAATGTCTGCGTCTGGCGGCTCTTCCAGCGCCTCCTCCACAATCTCATCGATCATCGGCCCAATTCCCATCAATGACGCATGTAGCAACCCTCCCGCTACGTTCCAAGGAGTTGTTGCCGCTGCTTGCGGACCCAACTTCGACGCAGACAAAGACGCGCGCCTTGGTTTCTTCAACTTTGAAAACGAAGGTGACCAGAACCAATTTTTGGCTGCAAGCTTCATACCTCGCGGCATGCTTTCGGGCCGCGGATTCTTCAGCAACTTGTGGAAGAAAATCAAGAACGGCGTTGAGGATGCCTGGAGAGCAGTTCAGAAGGAGCTGGAGAACATCAAAAGGGCGGTTGAGGAGATCTATCAGCAGTCTGTCAGAGAGATTGAGAAAGGTGTGTGACGAGCACTGATGGGAGCTGACGGAACGCAGTTGTCGACATCATTGTATGCACCTGACAGATATGGTGTCTTGAAGCTGACTGCCTACCAGGAGGATACTCTGACCAAACCTATCGAAGCTCCGTTTGCACAGTAGGTTCAAGAGCGCCAATATCTACTGTGGCTAACCTCGCAGGGATTTCTCAGTCTCGGTGTACCCGGGCAAGAAGGTCGACTCGCCATGGGGCTCGAAAGACTCAGTCCTTGTGTGGTCAAGCAACAAGCAGATTGACGATGGAGCCGAACCCAACGGGGTAAGTGTCGGCTGGCACCCTTTCCGTTGCGTTGCTGACAGACTGCGAAGCTGGAGGCCGAGGTAAATCTGTATTGTAAGGAGTGCGGAGTGAGCGGAAAGGCAATCATATCGGGAGAGGTGGCTTTTACAATCTGTGCGTTGACGTGGTGCAACATGATGAAACGGCGAAATGAAACTGACAAGCAGTCCCTCCTGCTTTGAACAAGGCCGAAATCGGGCTTGGTGGCTCAATAAAAGCAGGGTTGAACGTGGGTATTGAGGCCAGTGCGAGCTATACGAAGAACATCAAGAAGAAACTGGTTACCATCGTCATCCCTGAGGGTGAGTCCTTGGTTTGTCTTGACTTGTTGCTGACTCAATGGAGCGGGTCTGAAGGTCGGAGACCTCTTGGTAGTGGGCCTGGTCCTCAACGTAAGTCCCAGAATCCTCTGTCCTCGAATCTTTGTGTGTGTGTGTGTGTGTGTTCGGCACCCATCGTTGTCGATTACTTGGTCGTCGAGGTCTAATCCTCCGCGATCTTGGCTTCAAGTGATCTCATAGCAGCTCCTCTATCCTTGCCTTCCTACATCAGCCTACGTATTGGGCTCTGACGGAAACTTTACTGACCTCATCAGGTGGATGCTGTGCTCTCTATTGCTGTCAAGGCGTCAGGCCAAGCCCTCATTGGTGAGAAGTCCGCGACGTATGATCTGACGCAATTCAGGCGCCAGCGTGCAAATCGACGGCTTCAGTGCAGTGCTGGATGTTCGCAACGGCAGAGTCGACGCAGATGGCTTTAACCCAGTGTTCAACAAAGGTGTCGCTTTCCAGGCCTCGGGAGAAATCAGTGCCAGTGTTGGCCTCGCCATGCCGGTCGAGTTTGTACTTGCAATTGAAATTCCTCGTGAGTAATCACCTGAGATCGTGACGTGCGAGACTGATATTCAGCGCTTGACGTGGACAAGGTGATTGGCTTGAGAAACACTCCTCAGGTCACTGCTTCAGCCCTGCTTCATGTCGGCACGTCTGGATCAGTCAACAGTGGAACTTGTGCCAATGGCTTCGAGTATTCCGTTGATCTCTCCAATCGCCTCGACTTTGACTTCCTTGACAAGATCATCCCCATCGCCTCAATCAAGAAGGAGGGATTGTCCAAAGGTTGTTTCCCGTTAGTGCTTATATTGTACTGCAAGTTACTGATCGCGTTCAGCATTCCCGGACTTCCGCAGGAGCCAGAGATCCCCACTCTGCCCGAGGTCTCCTCGTCCTCCTCCAGGCGGACCTCCTCCACCAGAGCTTCTGTGTCAACCTCGAGGACCTCTTCAAAGATGTCGTCGACTTCTTCCTCCGCATCCAGGCCTTCCTCGTCTTCGTCCGCGGTCATAGTACCCTCATCCGCCAGCGTTCCTGCGTCGTCTTCGTCTGCGGCGGTGGTGTCGTCGTCCATCAGCGCACCCGTGTCGTCGACATCTTCCTCAGCATCAGCTCCAGTCGCCACGGGCGTCTACGCCGTCGCTAGCGACAGTCCATTCCGATTTGGCAACGAGTACGCTCAGTTCAAAGCGACTTACGCATACATCAAGGAAGTCGGAACCACGCCCTTGGCCCTCTCATCAAAGCTTGGCTGTCTAAAGCAGTGCGAAGACCTTGCAGGCTGTGTGGGTATTGTCTGGTTCACGGTGGCACCAGACAATGGCTATACCGGTCCGAACCGTCAGTGCATGGGCCTAGTCGCGGACTCTGTTTCGAAGATTGGTCTAAATCTTGATGGGGCAGAGTGGCTCGTCATCGTGAGGGCACCTTGCTCAACTCTGGAGCCTCTCAATCGTAAGTTGACGAGTATTGACTTGGCACTGACTTATCTCAGCCGGGCAGATGGCCTCTTGCACACGATATTACAACAGCGTCGACTCGCCGGTAGCTGACGACAGCCCACAACCTTCTGGCTCGGTGGAGTGGGCTTCTTATGAAGGCGTCAGGACCTGGACTCGTTCGGGCACCTCGGCATTCACCAACCCGATCCAGCCTGTCGGCATGACCACCCTGCAGTGCGCGACCAAGTGCGCAAATGACTTCAGTATGTTGTTGATGGTCACGTCCGCATTGCTGATCGCAAGATTGCAACTCGTCTTTCATGTCTGGCTTCAGCTCCACACCAGTCTGCTTTGGCAATTACGGCTCGTTCTCGAATTACGACTTGGCTATGGAGGATCGTGCCAGGTTGATCGTCAAGATGACTTGCGCCCAGCTCACCAAGCTCAATCGTGAGCAATATTGCGCGAAAGCGGCTGACGATGCGCAGCATTCAGAGCAGACGCTTGCCGTCGATACTTCCCTGGTACCCTCGAGTCAGAAGTTGAAGTCCCCTACGAGACCGCAGAAGACAGTCCAGAGCTCGAGGGCGACGTCGAATGGGCGTCATACACCAACGCTGTGGCCTTCAATGTCAAGACTGGAGCCCGGGGTTACAACTCGCTCGACATGACTATGCTGGAGTGTGCCAGGACTTGCGAACGTGATTCAAGTGAGTGATTGCCTGTATGGAGGAGGTTTGTGTTGACTTGATGAGCTTGTGCTGGCGCGACTCTCAGAGAGAGAGACTGTCAGGGCAGTTTCTCGCCAGCATCCGAAATCACTTTGCAAGCAGCTACCGTTGGTGCTCCTCGCACAATCCTCCGTCAAAAATGCCAGGACCTTGAAGAGCGTTACCGTGAGTAGATGACCTTGTAATGTGCGCTGAATGTGACCAGCTCTCTTGATCAAATCTTGTAAAAGATACTTTCCCGGACCTTTGCGCTTCGACATTTTCGAGGGCTCGCCGCAAGACGAGGGCCAGGAATGGTCTTACTACGGCAATGGCATCATGCTCTCTCGATGGGTGAGTGCATTTGACAGTCTGACCAGTCCGCGAGCGCCGATCTGGTCTCTCTAGCGATTCCGGCAAAGGCACGGCTGACGTACGGACAGGAAATCGACTCACGACCCGGTCCTACCTCCCTCGACTCGTGCATTGCCCTCTGTAGAGCTCAAGACGAAAAACGTGAGCTGTCGCAGCTAAGAGTCAAGCTGACATGCAGTTTGCTATGCTGTGCGATGGGTCCCAAGCAACCGAAGATGCTACTTCACCGAAGGCAATCCTAGCGTTGACAATTTGCCATTCGGTCGACCTTCACCCGAGGCGGACCAGCAGATGGTTGTCTTCAAGTCCTGCGAGTCAACCTCCATCCTTCGTGCGTGGACGGCAGTGTGCACTCATTGCGCGCTTCTGCATTCATCGAAAGCTGACGTACAGGCGGAGAGTATTCGTGCAAGAAGTATTACCCCTCTTCGCGTCAACGATACGGCTTGTCGCCCCTCAGTCGACTCTCTGCTCCTCCCAACTCGAGCTACCTCGAGTGGACAGTTGCGCCACACTACAGCATCGACACTAAGAATCAAAAGAACATTGCCGAGGGCTGGTTATTGGTGAGTGATAATTTGGTTGAGATACTAGGCTGACGTCTGCAGAACATTATGTTTGATGTCCGAAACTTCGCCGATTGCATGACCAAGGCCCGCGTAGTCCCCGAAAATAGGCAGGGTGTTGTGTACAGATATGACGAGACCAAAGATGGGTCGATCACCTGTTACTCGCTCGTGCAGGGTGGGCTGTATGTTTACGGTGCCCCTTACCAAGGCAAGCTGCCTATCACCAGAATGTACGACAGAGGTGGAACGGTCTTCATGCAACCCCCTTCCCAAGTCATTGGTAATCGTGAGTCTTTCCCTGATTGCTTAAGCAACGTCATTGACCTTGCAGTCACCACTCAACCATTTGCCGATGAGCAAGAATTGGAACGACTCTACTGGACTTTGCCAACAAGAGTTCCAGGCCCACTTCCAACGTACAAAAGAGACCTCGCCGCCGCGCCCGCCCTCCCGACTCCATCGCGGGAGATTTTGCATCACCGCTTCAGCTCCATTGGTACGAAGCGTCAACAAGTCGCAGATGGGCTTCAGATCGGTGCCGATATTGCCGCAGCCCTTGATGTTTCAATCCTGGGAGACCAGGCAGTGACGGGCGCGGTGGTCGAAGCCCAGACTGTCGCTGAACAGATTCCACAAGACGACTTTGTCGTTCTGCGGGATCCTTCGGGCTCGTTCGAGCTGGCACCTCAGGAGAACGGCAACCTGCTTCTCACCAAGTCTGGTTCTCAGCTCAGCTATCGCTTTGCGAAAACCGCTGAAGGCACGGTTGTTGGTGATGGAAGTTCCGCGACATTCGTGTATGATATTCAAGAAATGTGAGTTGCGCTGGTGTTGAGTGTGACTGATCTGTAGGGCTGCATTTGGAGTTGCTCGCTTCCGCTTCAAGTCGTTCGACTCGGTCGCACGCACATCTCGTGCCGTGTCGCTGACACCTATCAGTGAGTTCTCATCAAGTGTATATCGACGCTGAGGTTACTAGATTATGACAACAACAGCGCGAGCCCCGGCGTGTATGTCGCCATCGACCTGACAGGTGGTGTCTTCTACCCTGTCATTTGCTCTGTCGCAGGCGGCGAGACCAAGGCGTTCTTGGTCAAAGACCCCGCTACCGGTATTCCCAAGCTGCAAAGCCCAGAGCTGCAAGTCGTCGTGACTGGTGGACCCACCACATCCTGCGCCCTGCTTGCCCTCATCACTACTGGCAACCCTGGCCGAGGCTAAACTCTTTGGCCACTTTCGAACTTTTCTTCTCTTATTTTCTTGGGCTTTGTGAAGATGTATCCTGCTTTTGACTTTCATTGTGACTACGAGTTTCTGCCTATGCATCAGCACGTATGAGCACTTATGGATTGCCTCTCATTCGAAGCTCTGCCGCGGATCATTCCGCAGCCTATAGCTAGCTAGGCCTGCAGCTGGTGCTAACCGTACTGGACACGTGTACAGTTGTATTAACACGTGCTTTTATCTCGGCTCCGATCTCTCTTGGCCTCGCGAGAATTGCCACCGTCATTAACTCGTCACATCGTCGATTAGCAAGGAAACAAGTCAAGAAGCACCCTCATTAACAAATCAAGGTAACAAGGCAACATGCCAGCCAAACAGCCATTCGGAGATTTCCTCACCAATACACCCACGCGCGGTCGCGGATCCGGTGCAGGCACTGGTAGAGGCGGCGGTCGCGGATTTGGAAGAGGACGAGGAGGAGCACGACAAGACTACAGTGCTGTGCCTCCCAATTATGATTTGATCAATAGGCAGAAGATGGCCAAGCTTGAAGGTGAGTAAATTTTCTGCGGCCGTGCCCTCCTGGCTCCGCACGCATCGCTGGGAGCGCTGAGCTGACCGATCGCCTAGGCTTTGCACCATCGCCTTATACTCCGCCGCCAATGTCAGGTGCCGCGACTCCGACAGGTAGAGCTTCGCCTGCACAATTTTCACCAACACCGAATCAGAGTAATGGCAACGGTGAATACAGAGGGAGAGGAAGAGGGCGAGGTGCACCTTCGCCACGAGGATTTGCGTCTTCAGGAGGTCGGGGCTCAGGCGCTATCCGCGGAGGTCTCGGTTCCAACTACGGAGGGGGCGGCTATGGTCGTGGAGGCGGGTCGATGGGCTTGGGTGATCTAAAAGGTGCACCGAGGTTCATCAAAGCTGGAGATTTATTCAAGGATGGAGCGTTACTCGATGATCTTGTTTTACCGCCTGGTAAGCTCAGAGCTGGATTGCAAGATGATCAGGCTGATGAGATAGACGTGTACCGTGACAATGAGACGCGGAAGACGCACGAGCCTTCGCCTCTTGCAGCTGCGCACGAGCGCGTAGAACGTGTCGAACACGCTTCGGCCGCAAAGCCAGTTCCGACGCTGGCTCCGACTCCAGCGAACACTCGCAACGGCAAAGCCCAACAGGCTTACTTAAAAGCAAAGACGTCACCACGTGTCTCCACATCCGTAGAGACATCAGTAAACGTCGGGTTCGAGGCTCTGCTGCTGGACGATACACCCGAGCCGGCGCCTGAGCGTTGGTCGCCTTCAGCACCATCGGCTGTCCTACAGGCGGTCATGGAAGATGCAGGGAGCGATCTGGATGATGATGCCATGATGGCTCTCATCGAGGAACACAGTGTTGTGACGCAGATCCAATTGCAGGCGACGCAGGCTGCCGTGTCACCGCCGGTCTCCCAACGGGAACAATCCAAGCCCAAATCAAGAAGCCCGTCGCCCGCCATGGAAGTCGATGATGCCTCGCTATTCTTCATCGATACTACGGCGTCTAGTGTCAATGTCGTCAATGATGCTCCACTCTACGACACGTCGGTCAGGAGTGTCGTTGGGCACGCAGAGCCCGAGTCTTCGCAGACGATGAAGGATCTTTCAGAGGAGGAGATCATCTTTGTGCCAAAGACCTATCGCCAGCCAGTACCTATCTCCGTCCCCTCTTCATGCCGCTCTGCGCCACCGCCTGCGTCGGGCGGACCCTCCGAATCCGTCTTGCACCTTCCGCAAGACGCGCCGGCATCAAAGAACCGCAAAGCCAAGAAACAAGCCAAGAAAACAAAGAAAAAGACGCGCGGTGTGCAGAAAGCGCGAGAAGATGATTCAGACCTCGAATGGGGAGATGAAGGGCCACCGCAGCAAATTCTAGGAAGAAAGACGTGGGGTGGGGACGATGAGATGGCTGTCTTGCAGGACTATATCGATGGGACTGCGGGGCATGGCATGGATGATGATGATGACGAGGACGCAGAGAAGATGGATGAGCAAGTCATGCGAGCGTTCGTGGATGGTATCAAGGATATCGGAGCGAGGAATCAGCCCACGCTTGATGATGTCGAGGATGTCGAGCGGATGCGCGAAGAAGATGAAGAAGATGCTTGGGTATCGACTTCTGGCTCTGGTTCTCAGTCTGGATCCGGTGATGAGGAGGAGCTCCATCCTGGAATTGGAGTCTCGGTCTCTACTGCTCCTGTCGACACTTGGGTCGAGCAAGATACCGAGGACAGCGACTCTTCACCAGATGACAACTCGGAGATGGAGATTGAGATCGATCTCGACTCTGATGACGAGGGTCCCGAGATGTTTGTAGGCAAGTCGACTTGGGCAGACGAGAGTGAAGATTTCATTGCTGAAATGGAGGTATGTCTCGGTGCGGATGGAATGTGCTGACGCCAGGCATTCCTTGATCACAATTCTCATATCATCAATGGCCGTGATCGCAAGCAGCGCAAAAAGATGTTCAAGGCTGTGCAGAATGGAGACTTTGGTGATGACTGGGATGTCGGTGAGTGTCAACAGATATGTTGACTCCTTGACTGATTGTGAAGGCCCACCCAGGAAAGGCAAGAAGAACGCACATGTCCCTCCCGAGTTGCTATCGCAATGGGACAAGGACCGCGCTAAAAAGGCAGACAAGAAGCGGCAACGCGCGATCGATCGCCTCGAAGCGTCTTTGGATCCATTCCCATCTGCTCGCAAGGGCAAGGGTAAAGCCAAGATGACTGCACGAGAGCAAGCGGCGTTGGCTACTGCGATGCCTCGCTCTGCTCGCGAGGTCGCCGACATGTTCGACATTACCGAAGCGAGCGATGACGAGTTTACTTTCCCAAGCTTGAAGAACCGCCGGCGCAAGACTGCTGGCAGGGGCGAGACGCGCGTCGTTGCCAAGACGGTGCATGAGGTGCACCACGAGCTACAGGCGTTCTTGTGGGACATTGGTAAGAGCACCATGGTGCTACCTGCCATGGACAAGATGGGTCGGCAGAAGGTGCATCTGCTTGCCGATGCGTATGGGATGAAGTCGCAAAGCAAGGGTTCGGGCAAGTCGCGTTTCCCGTGAGTGTTTTTGATTGCAAGAAGTAGGCTGACCATCAGCATCATCACCAAGACGTCTCGATCCGGTACAAACATCAACGAACGCAAAGTGGCACGCATCCTCAGCACAGCTTCTGGTTCAGGCGCCGACTTTTACAAGGCAATGTACTCTGGAGGCGGCAAAAAGAAGTCTGGCGGTGGGGCCGGTGGTGGTGGATCGGGATCTGCTGTTAGACATCGAGACGGTGATGCCGTTGGTGAGGGAGCAGCCGAAATTGGTATGGAGAACATCGGTCACAAGCTCCTTAGTCGCATGGGGTACGTTCCTGGCTTTGACTGTCAATACTGACTTCTTAGGTGGTCTACAGGCGACCGTATCGGTTTGTCAGAGGGTGGCCTGGCTGCGCCGTGAGTCGTCTGAAGTAGATGATCGAGCTGATTTTCAAAGTATCGTCGCAATTGTCAAGAACACCAAGACTGGTCTGGGCGCTTGAACCATCCAGATGTCCTTAATGTTGATCTGTATTGAGTGCCTTCTGATTACCTGTGCTCTGCACCTTCTGCTAAGGAGCGTTCTCAAAGTATACCAATGTCGCAAGCTTCCGTCTCAGGGGCACCACAGCGTCACAGTCAAGCTTGGAAAGATCGCGGACAAAGCATAAGGCGCGTTGAGCTCGGTGGAGGCTACAGATAAGTCTCGAATTGTCAGAGTGAACCGTTCATTTCCAATCTTGGACTTGAACGCTCTTTGAAGAGCTCTGCTTCTCTTTCTCAGATATCCAAGACAAATCATCAACATGCTCACTACCGTACGCACACCTGGCATCACTCGTCTTCTTGCGCGGACGACAGCCGAGAGAGCTCAGCGCGCGTTTTCCGTCGCTGCGCCTCGATTCAACGCAGCTGTGAGTGCCTTGAGCGACCAGGAGCTCCAAAACTGATTGTTGGCAAGGCAGGCGAGCTCAAGACGCCTCTGTTCGACTTTCACACATCCCACAAAGCCAAGATGGTGCCATTTGCAGGCTGGTCCATGCCCCTAAGCTACGGCGAAGTCGGTCAAAGTGCGTGATCAAGTTATCAAGAAGGAGACTGATACATCTCCAGCCGTCGCGCATCAACACGTCCGTACCTCTGCAGGTCTATTCGACGTCTCGCACATGCTTCAGCATCACTTCTCTGGACCCTCATCTCAAGCATTCCTAGAATCCCTATGCCCAACATCCATCTCTGCCCTCAAGCCCTACACTTCTTCCCTTTCTGTTCTTTTGAATGACGAAGGAGGGATTATTGATGACATGATCGTCACCAAGCACGCTGACGACCGCTTCTACGTTGTCACGAACGCGGGGCGCGCCAAGGAAGATACAGCTTGGATTCAAGCGAGGTTGGACGAGTGGAACAAGGCGCATAAGGGCGAGGAGGTCAAGTGGGAGAGACTTGAGGGATGGGGTCTTGTGGCGCTTCAGGGCCCCAAAGCTGCTGAGGTCTTGCAGGCTTTGACGGAGACGGATTTGTCGGCTGTCAAGTTTGGCCAAAGTGTTTATGCTCAGATTGGCAAAGACAAGGTCGAGTGTCATCTCGCCAGAGGCGGTTACACCGGTGAAGACGGTTTCGAGGCAAGTCCATTCACTCTTTCAATGAGACCTCGCGCTGATGAACCAAGGTCTCGATCCCGCCCGCTTCAGCCGTCAACGTGACTCAAGAAATCACCTCGAACCCAACAGTTCAACTCATCGGTCTTGGCGCCCGCGATTCCCTGCGCTTAGAAGCAGGCATGTGTCTGTATGGCAATGATCTCGACGAGTCGGTATCACCCGTCGAAGCCGGTCTTTCATGGGTCATCGGTAAAGACCGTCGTTCAGAAACAGCCGCGCCTTTCCCAGGTAGATCACGTATCCTCAACGAACTCGCAAACGGTCCTTCTCGCAGAAGAGTCGGCTTTGAGATCACTGGAGCGCCTGCGAGACAGGGGTGCAAGGTGTTTGATGCGACTGGTGAGCAGGAGATTGGAGTGATTACGTCGGGTATCCCGAGTCCGACATTGGGGAAGAATATCGCGATGGGCTATGTGAAGAATGGGACTCATAAGAAGGGGACTAAAGTTATGGTTGAGGTTAGGAAGAAGAAGAGGGAGGCGGAGATTAAGGGGATGCCTTTTGTGGCTGCCAAGTATTACAAGTGATGCAGCGTTGTTGTGACGACATTCTATCAGATTCAGGAAGGAGCGTTTCAAGTGGACAGTTTTCAATGGGGAGCAAGACTGTGAAGCCGTCGTGCAGTCCTTATACATCTCGCGCCTACATGGTCTCCTTCTGCTCTGCACCCTCGATCGGCTGAGCAAAGCTCAAGCGGTCTTTGATGTAGAACTCTGCCTTGACCTTTTTGTAGTCTGCAGCTCCGCCATCAAGAGCACTTTCAGTCAGCTCGGCCCGTGCGAATCCAAAAACTCACCCAGTTTTGACGACAACGATCTCGGGCATGGCATCAAGCCTACTGAACAATGCCGTTCCGCAATTCTCACAAAACTCTCTATTGTTCAATTTGCCCGAATCAGCCTTGAGGCTATACTTCTTGAGAGCATCAGACCCTTTTGTGATCTTGAGTTGATCTTTTGACAAGATCATGTTGGAAGACGCGACGGCGCCACACCATTTCTGGCAATCGAGACAATGACAGATTGCAGTGTTTGAAGTCTCGCCGGTGATTTCAAAGGTTACTTGACCGCAGAGGCAGGATCCTGATGGCATTTTGGATGAGTGGATGAGGTTGGGGATGAAAGATTGGTGTGAATGATGGATGAGTTACATACCTTGGCCAAGTTGAGATGACGTCGTTGCTTGATAGGCTCACATGATGCCGGCCTTTGATTTCCTGACAAACGATCGAGTTGTTTGGACGCGTTCAAGTCCGAGCACCGCGTGGGCCATGTATGTTATTGCTGGAGAGGCGAGGGGCTAAAGGAACGCAAAGTCGTGTATTGCTTTCAACGCTCAACCTTAATCTATGGTCCATGCTAAAGTGGAACCCTGACTACCCCTGAAACCAATAACCAGAGTTGCATCACCGTACAACCTCATAGACCTCACCTTCACCCTTCCACCCTTCATCTCGACTCAAAACATCAGCCCAAAACTTCATGATGGGCGCCCAATCATCTCGATCTCCAGGCATGGCTTCTCTATTGCTACCTGGACCTGGCGGACGCGCCACCAGCGTCACCTCCTTGAATGCCTTTTGCACAACTGCCATTGTTGTTCTGGTAGCTGCTGCATTTGGACTCCCGCGGTGAAAGTAGAGGGTTGGTGTTGGGATCTCGAGCGCTTTGGTGGGGTGAGAGAGGAGTGGACCGCAGACGGATGTACACGAGCCCAGTCGTCTTAGGGACGTTGATGAGCTTGGCAATTTCAGACCGTTCTGACCAATATCAAGTGCTAGTTCAAGCGCCATTGTTCCGCCTTGACCCCAGCCGAACAAGTGAATGCGGTGTAGGTCCCAATTGACTTGGGCGGTCAAAGTCTCGAGGAGCTTTCGAAGCCGCGGTAACGTCTTGGCTGGAGATGGATTGGGCAACGGGTTGAACAACGGATCAAAGGTATGATACCAAGAGTAAGCCGGGTCTTCCAGAAGCGCTATTCTAAGCTATCAGGTACTGCGAGTCCAATGCGCTTTGGTCGCTCTACTCACTGATCAAACGCTTGCAGTGAAATGACAGCCGTGCTCGGCAGTCTAAGCTGCTTTGCAAGATTGAAGAACGATTGACACGTATCACCTATGCATGGATGAGCTCTAGCTACAGTTATACATTGAGAACGTACCCAGCCCATGGAACATGATCAAGAGATTCTCATCTTTGCCGTTTACGCTAGGAACGTACTCGAACACCCATGGCGCCAAATCTGCCTTTGATGGCGCTGATTTCTTGCCAGCACTTTGCTTCACGAGCTTCAGGTTGAGCTGTGAGCCTGCTGCTGGTAGTATTGTGGACGATTGCATTGCGGATAAATGCAAACTTGGCAGCTGCAGCTGCAACGGCTTGCTAGCTGATATTTTAAGGCCAGGTCCGAGTAGACTCAATTGAGATATTTTAAGAAGTTCAGTCGGAGATAAGCACGTGATTGTTAGCGTCATCTTTACGCTGCAGCAACTGCTGAGCTGCATGCATGCTGCAGTCGAATACAACAACCACTTAACAGCTGACTTTGACTGCGTGTTCGTGACAGCTAGACTCACTAAACTCAGAGAAGAAAATCGAAATGGCACCCAAAAAGGCCGGAGGAAACGCAAAGCAAGAAGCTGGAAGAGCCAAGAAAGCGGAGAACGAGGTTCGTCATCATCAAGACTTTGCGAGTGTGGCCACTTGACGGACCTTCGTGGTCTCAGAGGTCAACGCTCGCTCGAGAATTGAGTTGATGGCAAATCTGACCCTCACAGGACAAGAAATCAGCAGAAGTTCAGAAGCAGAAGGACGCAAAGGAGGCCAAGGAATGGGAGTCTGGAGGTAGGTCGACTCTGTGTGCGATTGAAATTGACGTGGCAGCGAAGAGCAATAACAAGGCAGAGGCTGCTGCTGCTAAAGCTGCCGAAGCTGGTTTGTATCGTTGTTGACGGGAGCTGCAACGACTGACAGCCCCAGCTGCGAAGAAAGCCGAGAAAGCTGCCCTTCTTGCAGAGGAAGAGGCTTCACTCCCATCAAAGCCAAAGCCAAAGACAGGGCCCAAGAAGAAGGTTCCTCGACCAGCTGGTCCTGATTCGCTGGCCTCCTCTTCCAAGCCGGAAGAGCTTGGTGATGACAAGCCTAAATTCGAGGAGAAGGAAGTCCCTGTCGAGTTTGGCGCAACGGGTATCGATCAGATGCTGGAGGCTCTGGAGGTGGTGAATTCCAAGAGCGACAAAGAAGCTCTTGGTGCCAAGGTCGGTCGAATGCATTTTGAGAGGCGACACTGATGTGCAAAGGCTGGTTTGATCGAAAAGCACCCTGAAGTGAGTAGACGGTTGAAGCTTGCAGAACGCATTGCTGATATCCCAGCGACGATTCAAAGCAGCGTTCGAAGCTTACCTTGAGCGCGAGATGCCAATTCTCAAAGAAGACGTACGTTCTCGCCCCTCAGTGTTCCAAGCTCACGAGTAAAGCATCCGGGACTGCGACAAAACCAAATGCGGGATATCATCTTCAAGCAATTTCAGAAAGCGCCGGAGAACCGTAAGTGCCTCTTGAAGCTCATTGCTGACTTGGAGCCTTCAACCAAGCCACAGTGGAACACAATGCATCCAAGGAGGAGCGTTTGGACGCACTCAAGGGAACCATGGCGGCTCGCGAGGCAAAGTACCGCGTCGAGTAATTGTCCATGTCAGCTTCGTTGCCCAGTAAACGCATAACGGCGGTACTTGAAACATGCTGTCGTTTCTGTGTCTCGTTTGTGTAAAAAGGTGCAGATCCCTTCTTTTCTCTGCATAATATACCATCCTTTCTGATCCGACGAACGCCTTCAGGTGATGCTGAGTATAAAGCGTATGGCTTAGTGTTTGCTAAGCACCTGATTTACTTACCATATGGCCAATACCACTGCGAGATACGCTCTCATTCCGCACCAGCTTACAAATTGCCATGGCTACTGACGCGATCGGAAACGAGCACTTCAGAGCCAACGACGACTATTGAGAAGAAATATTGGTTGACCGATGCGCAAGCGACGGCCTTTAGCAATGTCTTGCATGTCGGTGACGCCTCTGCAATCGTGTCAGCTTATGAAGCTCTCTTGACTGAAGGGCCGTCTGAAACCTCCGAGTTTACCGTTGATTTGGAAAACATTAGAGTTTATTACATTTGATTAGATGCTGGTGTATACACGGTTGATTCCGCGCATGGAGCTGCGATGAAGAAGATGCGCTCGTCGTCACCGAATGGCGTGGGAAGCAATAGTCGCAGAGCCCGGAGTTGCGACCTGCTGCAGTGCAATCGCCATCACCTCTGCAAAGCGTATTGCGAGGGCCTCTTCTCAGCTGGACCTCATGCAAATTCGGCCTGAGCCTCACCAATGTGACATGACCAGCTACTGACATCTCAACCAAAGATTGAATCCATGTCGTCCACCTTCTTCGCTTTCTTCTTTTTCTTGCCCAGGGTTTCCGTTCTTCCATCCAGCCCCAACCCCATCTTGTCCTTCTTCTTCTTCTTGTCCTCTCCAAAGATTGCATCGAGCCTCTCGGAGACCTGCACTTTCTTCGAGTGTTGATCAAGCTCAGCTTGTTGATCCCTTGCTTGCGATGTCAAGCTCTCTGCCTGCTCGACCTTGGCCTTTTTCGCTCTTGAAAGCAGAGCTGGCGGAAGGGTCGGCGAAGGTCGCTTGATGGGTAGTGAGACCACGTCAAGATTGTCATCTCTCACCGCGCTCTTCAGTTTGATGTCAATCTCGCTCGACCTCGCCTTTTTCTCGTCTCTGCGTCTCGAGGCAGCGATGTCGTCGATTGTCAAGGGCGAAGTCGAGCGCGACGCGGGCGTCGAGCTCTTGACCTCTTGAACGCGCTGAGGGATAGCAGATCTCTCAATCTTCTGACCAAAGTCTTCGATGGTCGCGTTGACAAGCGCAGACTTCTGTACAGACTTTGCCCGCTCGGTTCTGACAGCGACAGCGGGCATACCGCATAGCGTCTCGGCCTCGACGCCCACGGCCGGCCCGAGAGAAAGGGTAAGGGTAAACAAGCGGCCGTAGATTGCTTGGCAGAGCGTCGTCAATGGTAGAAAGTAGAGGATCTTGACTTGCTGGCTGTTCTTTCTGATGGCTGTCAGTCCTTGAGCCCCGAAGTAGCTACAAACCTCGAGGAGTTGAGAAGAGTTGTCGCGAACTACAAATCAGCTTCCATACCCGAACAAATGTAAATGCTCACAATCTTCACCAGCTGCTTCAAATGCTTATCTCTCTTGATAACCTCTGTGCTTCCCTCCGGCACATCGATTTTCTCGGCCTGCAAAGCAAGCACGACTTTCTTGCCAACTCGCAAGACATGTTTGGCACTTTGATAGAAGATTGCCGACTCGTGCTGATCTTTTGAACGCTGGACTAGCCGTTCTAGAATTTGAACATCGGTCTCTAGGTGGGTGAGCAGTGAGGGCGGAAGATGCGGCGACATTTATATGGCTTGAGTGAACGAGGCTTTAGCGGCTGATGATTTTGGTGCAACGCGGAGATTCATCGTTGTCCGTCTGTTTGGTCCTCAAGTGTGGCACCACGATCCCACTTGGCTGCACAGGTGTCCTCTCTATGGACTGTACATGCCATTTCATGCATATTTATTTGTCTGATGCCAACCCATACGATGCTCTCTAGAGACCGACCCAGCTCCTCCACGAAGATATGCCACTACTCGAGCTTTCTGCCTCTACCAGACCTCTCGTCGGCTCTGCAACCACCACGCCGGGCTCTATTCCTCTATCCACCACCGGATGCTCTTCAGTCGTCTCGATAGCAACAGCAGAGCTTTGAGCTTCTTCCTGAGCTTTCTGAGCATCCTCGACGGCCTTCAGTTCGCCGATATGCGCTTGCAGGATCCGCAGACCTGATGTTGCGCTGCCTAGGATTGTTCCAAGGAATAATGAGCGTGTTAGGATGGGTGTAGGTAATCGATCTGCTTCATCAGCGTTCGTCCTTAGTACAAGAATGGCGTAAACTCACTGGCAAGACCTATCACCATCGCCAACACAGTCCCTGCAGCCGCTCCATCTTCCCAATGCACAGGCCCTCTTCTCCACCCATCTCTATCTCCTCCGACCCCACTTTCAGTCGCCTGACGAGGAAAGACTTGTTCTCTCGCCCAACCCGTCCCTTCATCCACCAAAACGTAAAGACTCGTCAACGCCCCGAGACCAAGTGCATACCGAGAGCCCATGCGTAGAGCTCCAAAGATGATACGATAATTTCGCGTTTTCGAATAAAAGTACTGCGAAATGTTAGTAGGTTGCTTGTTGCACGCTGAATCACGCCATTGCTCCCCCCCGCGACGCTTCGCGAGGGCAAGGACTTTCGAACAGCGCAGGGCATGACTCACCCAGCCTTGCACAGTCGTCGGCATTCGATGCGCATTCTCCGCTAAAAACCTGAGTCTTGCTCTTGATCCACCTCTTGACATGCCCATCACTAGACCGAGAGCGGCCGCTGTTGGAGGCAACGTTAGCATCGAGTGAGGAATGTGAACCGAGATGCGTTCGTGCAGCGGTGTCGTCGATGAGGAAGTCACATTTTCAGTTGTCGCCATGTTGACTGGGAGCTGCAAGGTAAGAATTTCGTTCCTCTGAACAAGCTGTAAGGTGACAGCTATACTTGTCAGGTCATCAAGCTTTCGTAGCATCAATGCAAGTTCGCGAACACATTTAGAAGTCTCATCGTCAGCACGTGAAATACATGATACGTGTTGTTGGGCTCCGGTTTAGCTGCTGCAGCCACAACATACAATTTGCTGTCCACAACTACAAATCAAGACCTTGACAATGGTATTCGGGAACGCAGAGGCGTCTAGCTCGAGACTACCAAATATGGACGAAGAAGAGCCGGATCCCAACGAGGTCTACGGCGACAGCGATGGCGAGAATAACGAGGATGATGAGGGCGAGTATGATGACTGGGAAAAAAATGCTCATGAGCGATATGGTCAGTAGGGTCACATTTTGAACGCAGGTGCTGATGGTTACGTAGATCAATACACGGACGATAGTGGATCTGGCGACGATTACGTCGGCCAGGATGGCTACCAATCTACTGAACTCGCTACTGGGCAACCAGCCGCTGAACAAGAAGCAGAGGAGGACCCAGAAGGCGGCTTCGAGTATGTCACAAGTGTGCGACTTCTCAGTGCTGACAGTAGCCAGTCGTCTCGCCAATGCGTTGCAAGAGACCATGACAGCTGCTCCTACCGGTGGTCGCCGCCAGGACTTCAATGCGCTCGCGTCGATAGGTCAGCCAGAAGACGCCGAAGCAACGAGGGAGCACGGCAGAGCTTTTCAGAAAGAGATTGCTGCCATGGACGGCCAGTCGGATGATGAGCTGCTCGGTGACTTTTATGGACGAGTATTGAGGCCTAGCAAGAAGCAAGCGGCGGTAAGTCTTCGTTACTGTCGAAACCCCCGCGGGAAAGCTGACATTGCTTGAAGAAAGCGAGAAAAGGTCGTTCTCGTCGAGCTCGTCATGAGCCAGCAGCAGAAGCAGTCGAGCTCATCGCACAAGCCAATATGGCATACATCCAATCAGAATTCGAACAGGCCATTCCAATCCTGCTGGAAGTCATTCGTATCGATAATAAGGTCCACAGTGCGTGGCAGACCCTCGCTATTTGTCATCAAGAGCTTGGTAACGCCAACATGGCGCTGCAGGCCAACCTTGTGGCTGCTCATTTGGACGGTGATGCCGAAACATGGAAGGACCTGGCGACGAGAAGCAGGTGAGTGATTGTCAGCGGGTCTCAAATGCTTACGTTGCAGCGCATACCCGCAACAGGCGATTTACTGTCTCAAGAAAGCCATCAAGCTTGAGCCAGAAGATGGAGAAGCGCTTTTTCAGGCAGCCCAGCTGTTCATGCAGCTCGGAGATGAGAAGATGGTGCGTTAGATGAAATGCGCAATTCGAAGCCACTGACTAACTTTCCCAGGCTTTTGCCCACTTCAAGACGCTCATCGAGACGTCCGTCAACCCTCACGACTTTCGTGTCTTGCATGAGATGCGCTCGTTGTGTTCAGCAACCCCTGAAAACCTCGAGCTCGGCTGCACTTATTTTCGCGAGGCTTTCGAATTCCACTTGCTACATTTCAGCAGTCCTGCAGATCAGCGCTCTGATACGGTCAACAACCTTGATGCCGAGATGCTTGTCGTGCTGATTGACTTGCTGTTGATGCTGGGGGATAACGAGTCTGCTATCGATTGTATCAAGCGCGGGCAGAGGTGGATTGATGGGCGGGGTGCGGAGCCAACGTGGGTTGGACGAGATGATGATTTCGAGTACTTGCCCGAGACGGTAGATCCTCGCGGTGGCGGAAAGCATCTCGACGTCAATCTGCGTCATCGTCTGGGTCTAGCAAGACTCAACCTGGGTCACGATGAGCAAGCTGTGGTAAGTGTATTATCTTGGTGCAATGGACTGACGGAAGCAACATATCGATGAGGTCACCAAGCTTGACATTATTGAACATCAACAATTCTTCAAAGAAGCGGCCGAAGCTTTGATGAAACGTCCTGCGCTCATTGAGCATGCGCTGCCGATCTTTAGCGAGCTTCTTCAGAATGATGACGTGAGTCGCCGTAGTTTGCTGAAATATGCGCTGATAAGAAGATTCAATATGATGCCAAGACCACGTTGAATTATGCGCTCTGCCAGCAGCAGGTGGGCTCTTTTCAGGATGCCATTGATGCCTTTGTGCATAGTGAGTTGTCTCAGTCGGGAGGGTGGATGCTGACATGGCACAAGTAATCGCGCAAGACCCTGATGACCTTGATTGCATGATGAAACTCGCAACTGCCTATGAAGATGCTGGCGACAAGGTGAAGGCCCTTGAGACGGTCAGAAATGGTTTGTCTCTCATTCTCAACAACACCGTCTGACGTCTGCAGTTCAAGCAAAGCGCGAAGTTCTACATAGCACTCGGCGCGGTGGTCGAGACAGCGACGACGAAGCTGAGCCCGAAGGCGCCGACCCAGATAGCGCATTCATTCGTGGTGTCATCCGTCGTAGGAAGAAGAGGCGCCAAGCACGCAAAACAACCGACCGTCGCAAGGAGCTACAAGAAGCTACTGCTATCACGCGTGCTCTATGGGAAGATGTTCAGTATGCCGAAGAGGGAGTTGTCAATGGCATGAAGGGAGCGCTGATCGCTTTCCTCGAGGCTTCCGGTGATATGATTGAGATCTTTCGCATGGCCAAAAGTAACTTTGGCAAGAACAGAGTGAGTCCTCAGAGAGGGAGGCGTCGTATTAACGAAGTAAGGGCGTGAAGCGTATGATGTTGAAGACGAAGCGCGCGAGAGACGCTGAACTTGGCTTGCTTGATCTTGATGAGCAAGCTCGGATGATGGAGAACAGACTCGAGGCTGATTCAATTGGTACGTCTACCTGATAGCCACGCGCTGACGCTCAGGAGACGACCCTGAAGAGGTAGAGGATCCCACCGGGAACGACAAAGAGAAGATTGTAGTGCACGATACGCATTTCCACGGCATTGCAGCCGCGGATTGGCTCGCCTTGATTGTCAAGGTAGGAGGCGACTCGCCAAGCGGAGCTGATTCGTAGCACTGCTGCGCGCTCGCTGCACGCGGAGACTGCGAGTCTGCTCTCGAGATCCTCGAGCATGTCGTCATGGCCGGTCTGTTATACGTCTCGCATGAGTACTCTATCGCTCTGCGCTTGACAGCCATCGGTGAGATCGAGACTGCTGCTCAGTGCTGAATTGGCAGCTATCTCGATGCGGATCAGAGACTTCACCAGGGTGTTGGAACACGAGCATGCGCTGCAAGGTCTCATGCAGTGGCGCGTGGAGCCCAAGCTCATTCTCCTCGCATGCATAGGCCACGGCGAGGGTCCAAAAAATGCCTTCACGACCGGCCCGCTTCAAAAGCGACTTCACCGTGAGCTGCGCCTGTACAATGCCGCCGTCTCCGTGGATTCGCTTCGATGGTACCCGGGTCGCAAGCGTTGGGTGCTGGACGAAGTCGATGGTGATGGGTACCGCAAAAGAGACAAGAAGAGGGTTGTCGTTCAGGAGGAAGAAGAGGACGAGGACGAGGGGGTGGATACCTCTGGCAGGTCCTTGAAGCCTGTCGTCGTGCGTCAACATTACGCTCACGAGAGTGCCCCGCCCGTCCGAACCAACTATGATCCTTCAATGAGCTGGCTCCCCACCAAGCGCCAACCCATTCACTACATCAATTACGGTCTCAACATGATGTCCGCGAGAACCTATCAGAGCGCTCTCTGTGAGTCTTCACAATGTCGATGAAGCTAACAATCAGACTACTTCCTGCGGGCTTACGAACTCGATTCGAACCACCCTTATTTGTCGCTGTTGATCGCTCAGTGCTATCTTGGGCGCTCGACCAATCGCCAGACCGACAACAAGGACTATCAGATTGCAGAGGTGAGCTGCAGGCTTGTGTGTGTCTCTGATGACAGGGTCTTGCCTTCATGTCACGCTATCGCAAGCTGTCTCCACCCAGTGCCGAGATTGAAGTCGAGTTCAACTTTGGCAGAGCGTTCCATTCAATCGGTGAGTTCAAGAGGTAGCCAAGCTGATTTCAGGCGTCACACATCTCGCTATCAATCACTACGAGAAGGTACTCAAGCTGACTGAGGACAGAATGCTGTATGAGCAGGACCCACAGGTGCGTTCTCTTCTCAAGAAATAGCTACTTATCTCCAAGGCTTTCGTGGCAACTTCGGTCGCTCGCGACGCTGCGCACAACCTCGTGCTGATTTATCACACAAGCGGATCACCACGTCTGGCAAAGGAGCGCGCAAAGAAGTGGCTTGCAATATGATGAGTTTCGTAGCGGTATACAGAAGAAGCCCAATTGTATCATAACTCTATGTTGTCAAATCTATTCACAAGTGTCGCCTGGCACGCCATCCTTTTCTCTCTGCTGCTGAACCAGTACACACGACTCAGGCGCACACTCTGCATTCTCGCCTCTCTACTGGCGGGGGATGGGGTGGAGCTCGAGGTCGGCATCCTCGGTGGGCACACTGAGAATACGGAGGGTGTTGGTGTGGCCAAGACCACCCTTCCAGCCCTGAACGGCGATGACGGTGGCCTCTGGCTTGATGATGCCAAGGAGGAGAGCCTGCTTGAGACCGAAGCGGATACGGTTGTCGACGTCGATCTGCCACTTGTCGGAGGGGATACCGCGGGGCTCGTTGTAGTGGACGGGGTAGACACCGCGAGAGAGGTGGCATTGACGTGCGGTCTGGTCGTCACGGGTGACTGATGTCAGCAAACTAGGCAGTTAGAGTAGACGTACCACAGATGATGGGGCACTGAGGACGGTACTTGGAGATGAGGCGGGCGGAGATACCCGAGGTGGAGAGGACGATGATGGCACCGGCGTCTTGCTCCATGGAGGCAGCGACGGCGGAGAGAGCCAAAGTCTCGACGGTCTCGGTGGGGCGGGGGGTAAGCTGACGGAGCTGGTCGAAGAGAGGGGGGTAGCAGATGGCGGACTCGGCGAGGAGGGCGGTCTCGGCCATCATCTTGACGGCCTCAATGGGGTAGTTACCCTTGGCGGTCTCACCGGAAAGCATGACACAGTCAGCGCCGTCAAGGACGGCGTTGGCAACGTCAGAGACTTCGGCACGGGTAGGACGAGGGTTGAAGGTCATCGACTCGAGCATCTGGGTGGCACAGATGGAAGGCTTGCCGGCAACGGAGCACTTTGCGATCATCATCTTCTGTGCGATGAAGACCTGGCTGGCAGGGATCTCGATACCAAGATCACCACGGGCAACCATGACACCGTCGGTCTCCTTGAGGATCTCGTCAAAGTTGACAACACCCTGTTCGTTCTCGATCTTGACAATGATCTTGATGCGAGCACCCTCGGGGCCGAGGACCTGGCGAATGACACGGACGTCTTCAGCAGAGCGAATGAATGAGGCAAAGATCATGTCGACGCCGTTCTTGACACCGAAAGCAAGGTCAGCCTTGTCCTTCTCGGACAAGGCGGGGAGGTCGACAGGGGTCTTGGGGAGATTGACACCCTTACGCGAGCAGAGGGAACCAGCGTTGACGGAACGGACGCGGACGTGAGGGGCCTCGACGGCGATGACCTGAAGGGACAAAACTCCGTCGTCGACATAGATGAGCTTGCCGGGGGAGGTGACGTTAACAATGTTCTTGTAGTCAAGATACATGTACTCGGAAGTGGAAGCAGTGGCGTATTGCTCGTCGGTGGTGATGTAGAACTCGTGGCCAGCAGGGATCTTGATGTCGACATCGTCCTTCATCAAACCCGTGCGGATCTCAGGACCCTTGGTGTCAAGAGCAATGGCAAGAGGGCGGCCGGTGGGGTTGGCAGCGACGGCAGCGCGGGTGTTGTCAATGACCGACTGGTGGTACTCGTAGGAACCGTGGGAAAAGTTCATGCGGACTGAGGTCAGCCAAGACTTGAAGAATCACTCACCAATGTTCATGCCGGCCTCGCGGAGCTCCTGGAGCTTCTCGACAGAGTTGGTCTTGGGACCGATAGTGCCGATGATGGAGGTCTGAAAGTCAGCACAAGTGATGTGGTTGTAGCGAAAGTGAGCCACCCGGCAAAGAGGACGAGTGGTCACGATTGTGAGTCGCGGAGCAGTCACCAAGCGGGTTGATCAAGTGTAGCAGCGACCCCAGGAACAATCGCCGTAACCTGGCAGCTACTTTGCCTGCCCGAGAGACGAGACGACGGCAGTGTGCACGCAGATCTGGTGAAGTAAACTTAACCGTGCCATCCTCGTTATGAAGCTCAATGCGCACATAACTGCCATCACTCCGAAAGAGACTTACTCCGAAAGAGACTTGAGAAGGAAAGGCAGAAAAGCGTCAACATCAGCTCCACTGCAGCCAAGAATGGCTACGCGAGCGTCTCTGTTTTTGCTGAACATTTTAATGGCAGGGACGATCAAGTCTCCCCTGGAACTGCTAGAAAGAGACATGAGCGACGAAGATGAAATGCCAGCCGCAGCGCATGACGGCTACAGTGTGTACCATCGTCGCTCAGCGCCGCCTCGGACGCTTTGCCTGAATAAGAGACAATTGATCGCGTCGATGACGCGGGCATCGATCACACTTGCTCGTGATTAGCTGTGTACTCAAGGTCACTCATACGCTCACGAGCAAATCACTGTTGACAGCTTTCTCGACCAGCGTGCGACGCACATTTGTCGCAATCGACGAGACTGCGCCGCCTGTAACTGCCCGTCGAAAATACCGCTAAAGTGAAAGGCATCAAGCACCTCCTGAGACTCAAAGCATGAGTGACTTCGCGGTGCAGTCTTTGAGGAGACAATATGGAGGGGAGCACGCGTATGAAAATAGGGAGGTCTCACGCTCCATTTCTCTCAATCCTGATAGCTATGAGACCGTGATATAAGAGCGACTCAGTCGGCCGAAAGCAGTGTCCTTGCATCTGCCACTTCAAGCTTTTGAGCGGACAGACAGATCGGCTCTCGACAGCCACAGCTACACTATTGCTTTGATAAACGAGTGCACTGCAGACTTGTCCACGATCTCTTCATCTATGTGCTGAGCGCAATCCGTGTCGACGACACGAATCCGTAACTCTCGCCAAAGGTATTGAGATCGTTTCTGAGAGATCATGTCAAGGTGCCAGCGAGCCTTGCGGCTCATCACACGACGTTACTTGATTTCGACCGAGTCGATTGCCTCTGTTCTGCGACCTTTACAGAGAACGCTCCACATGAACAGCTTGTTTTGTTACAAACTGAATTGAAACGCAACACCATCGCAACGCTTGTCCATCGGCATGCGATGATTCGCAGGCTAATTCGCAACAAGCTAGCTGAGGTTTCGAAGATGGCTGTTTGGAGACGACGTGTAGCTAGCTGAACCCATCGAGACCAAGTGTGCCGCATATCCTGATTGACATACAGCTCAGGCTGAAGTAATCAAAACGCTCGGCACAAGAGATCCTCGAAAGAGCAGCGAGCAAACGTGCGCACCTCCTTTGATTCTGCGGATAGCCATCGTCACGGCCGACCCCTCAACAAGTCAACCAAGCATCTCCACCTCGTCTTTCCTTTTCCACACACACCACACACACGCCACAATCAACTCCATCCACACAAGAAGCAAGAAACTGACCTTGCGCATAAACTTTTGGTCCTGCAAATCACCAAATGTGGTGTTGAGGGACGAAAGCCAGGCGAGCTGGGAAGTGGGGTTACCGTTAACTGAAGTCATTGTGTTTCTGCCTGTTAGCTTTTATGTTGTGTGAGAAGAGGATAGCTTACCTTTTGTTTCAAAGTGATAAAGATGATTAAAAGATTATATTATTTTATGCCCAATCGACCGCGTTCCCCATAAAGAGCGAGAGTGTATCAAATGACAAATGCAACGTCATTCATTGAGCTGATAGGCACCTACTTGCCGCCGGGAGAGGCGGCATAAGGCAGGAAATGTGATAGCAGAGATTGGAGATTACGCGCATGCAAACACTATGTACGACTGGATTTCATAGATAGTTGTTCACCGAGATGATGATGCTGACGATTGATTAGGATTTTGGGATTTCTCATGGGTCGTCGACAATAGACACCTTGCAATTGCAATTCTCGCCGGGGAAAGCTCGGCCGATCTTTCCGAGGCACTTTGTGGCTTCCCTTTTGAGAAAGTTTGTGAGATCCGTAGACGCGACGGCGCTGATTTTCGCTGCCTCGCACTGTATCTTGACAGATGTGGCGAAAGACTTTGACGCAAGTGTTTCCTTTCGCGGTCCGCTTTGGATCAAACAAACAAACAAATCAATCCTGCATCGTGACTCTACATGATATCGCAAAGGACCAGTGAGTCAATGGCGGACGAATCGCATTCGAAGGGCCTTGCCAGCATGCAGGAAGTCGTCACCCCTCAGAAGGCAACGTCAGCAAGGTTGAGCGAGGAACATGAACGACTTTGCGGCATAAAGGCCTTGAGCCAACACCGGAGGTGTTTGCACCACACATACACCGTGTCTGACACTGTAAAACAATACGCCATGATTGGTCCTGCAGAAGGCTCGAATCTAGTTTACGTAGGTTCTTGACCGGCCGTTTGCGAAATACAGTGTAGTCGGGCACAACAAATACGTCACGCAGTAGATTATCATCTCTTCTTGGGATCGAGATCCCAACACGGGAAAAGTTTCTCACTGCAGATTACCCGACTGATTTCAAGGTCATACTCGAGCAAATCGCGACGACAGCCAAGCATCAATGGAGCAATCAAGATGCCCCAGAGTCATAGGCATACTTGGAGCCAAAGA
Organism: Holtermanniella nyarrowii; assembly: GCA_001600035.1. Taxonomy (NCBI): domain Eukaryota; kingdom Fungi; phylum Basidiomycota; class Tremellomycetes; order Holtermanniales; genus Holtermanniella; species Holtermanniella nyarrowii. Next base: position 329,968 of record BCIT01000015.1, read on the forward strand.
TGAACAGAACCTCCAAAACCTGCACTACTAGTATGACCGGCAAACAAGTCACAATGAAGACTGAAGACGGTAAGTAATATCACTATTCTTATAAGTTTGAATAGCCTGTACATAACTGAGACGAGACGGTTTGAGGAGTTGATACAGGATGAAGTGATCCACCTCGCTAGGGCAGCTTCACGTCAGTCATTACTTCATGGATCATGACTTTTCAAGAAGCGGTTCAAATACAGGTCGTAGCAGACGGCAAACTGAGACAGCTTGTGAACACGTCGAGGTCAAGAGAGGACCCGACAGTCCGGTGATCCGCAAGTCGACATGTCCCAAGTGAGCTTCAAAAACCAACCAACAATCTCGAGATGCGAACCAAAGCACACAAACAAGTGTCATGAAAACCGAATCCATCTCCTTTCCATCAAAGAAATCGAAGCCAGCACTCCCCCCTTCCTACATTTACCGCAAGCGACTATTCCCCTCGTCAGCATTCCAGATTCAATATTTGAAAGCAAGACGTACCGGGCCTCACGCTCCGACTCGAGCAAAGCAAGGATATCGTTCTCACGAACGGGTCCCTTGACGTTACGAATGATTGAACGCGAAGTGTCGTCCATGAATTCAACGCGGACTTGGGTGACGCCACCGCGGGAACCGGTACGGCCGAGGACCTGGATTGTTAGCTTTTGACCTTGCACGGGCAGGGAAAGGTGTTGATGGATGGGTTGTGGATGAGAGAGTCGATTTGGATGGGACGCAACTGGAGGTCGGTATAGCTACTGCCGGCTGACTTTTCTAGCTTGGCAGCTGCAAAGAAGACAACACCGCCAACAGCTCCTTCCCTCTTGCTTGCGTCCCATGATTTCTCTCTTGGGGACGAGTCGACGTTGACCGTCCGTCCGCTGGGTCACTAGGTCAAACTTCAGCTGTCTCTACAACCAAAACAACCCTCTCCTGCAGAGTGATTGTCTAGTTTTCGTCAAGCTAAAGCCGTCCAGCTGGTCCAGCGGACCTTGTCCCTGCTTGCGCTCCGTCACCCAACTGCCCTCTAATCCATCCATCCGCACCAATCCTCATGACAATTTCAACCAACCTTGATGACCTTGGCGAGCTTGACGGGCTGCTTTGAAACGTTCTCCTGTATACCGTCAGCCTCTCCTCGTACCCTCCTGCGTTGTACTGACCATGGTGATGACCTTTTAGCTAGACCCTATGCTACCCTTGAAACTGCTTGATCGCGCACCCAGGGCCAGTGCCACCCAGAACGGATTTTCGAAGTAAAACGCCGCGAAACTCCGTGACCCTTCAGAATCGCTGGAACTGAGCGCGGGCCTAGACGCGCTCGTTCGTGCGACTATTCACGTGCGGAGAGGCTAATTAGGCGTGCACAACTTTGTGTGCACCAGCTGCAGTTGCAGCTGTTGCAAGATATTGACTAGCTTCTGCAGAACACACTTCAAGCCATGTTTCAGGCGACTTTGAGGACGACCTTGCGTGAAGCAGTGGCTACCTGTTCGTCAGAGCGATCAGCTCTAGCAGTAAGTCTTGTGCCCAATTGAGAAAGCGACGATTGACCATGAAACAGGCTCGATCATTCGCTTCATCCAGCACAAGCTATGCAACACCTACACCGCGCAAGACGAAGAAAGCAAAGACACCGCCTAATCCAGATGCAATGCCATTGACAGATGCGATTCAAGTTCTTCGTGTAAGTTTGCTTGCAAACTCTTGCTCAAATGCTAATGTTCAACAGGCACTAGAGATTGCAAACCCAACATCAGCCTATTCTCTCACTCTCCAAACAAAGGCCACAAAATCGTCAGCCCTTCTCAGAGGCCGCGTCTCTCTCCCCGTCGATCCCCGTGCGAAATCCGAAGTGATCCTCATCCTCACAGACCCAGTACCTGCAAACCTAGCGGAAGCTTACCGCACAGCCGGCGCCTCATTCATCGGTGCCGATGAACTGTTTGCCAAAGTTCTCAGTGGAGAGATCTCACCCACAAAGGTTTTGACGACGAATAAAATGTTGCCCAGTGTGGGCAAGGCTCTTGCGAGGTATTTGGGGCCGAAGGGGTTGATGCCTGTTGTCAAGAGGGGGACGGTTGCTAAGGATGAAGAGGCTATGGTTGGTGCCATCAGAGAGGTTGGAGGTGGGATGGATTGGAGAGGTGATAAACAGGGTGCTGTGCGGGCTCGTGAGTTTCTTGATGCTTCATATAGACACGGCTGACGTATCTAGTGGTGGCGAGGGTTTGTCTTCTGATCTACGTTGACTGAGACTGACGAGAAAAGACGCATCATCCAATCGAAGCAGTCGACACCAACGTCCGAAGCTTCATCGCAGCTGTACGAGAAGGCACATCGAGCGCAGCGGCCGACGCAGCAGCTTCAAGCAAGAAATGTGAGTGTCTTTTTGTTTTTCCATTCCTTCGCCTTGATCATTCCTATCTGGCTGTCTCATGTCTCCCAACCTGGGGCAGGTTTTAGCTGTTTTTACGTGCCGCCTTCGACCATCAACTTGAGCTGCTGTCTTCTTCTTGAGACAGGCGGGGGGCAGATTGCTTAGCGACGCGAGCAGCGCTCTCGCGCTGGATGCTGTTGCTTGATTCTACTCTCCATGTTTCTCCTTGATAGCAGATAGAGGCGTTTCATGCGACGCATTTGTATCAAGTTATCCCTGCATCAAGGCAGTCGAAAGCAGACTTGGCATGCCTCGACGCGGTTCCCCCCCTCGAAGCTAAGCCGCTGGTGTTCTTGAGGAGGTCTTGTGATGTCATCTGTCATTCCAGTTTTACAAAAGCTTGGGTGGGAGTCGTTCGCAATGGGTGATTCTGGTCAGCAGGATATGCGGATGACACGAGCGGATCATCGCCCATTCTCACTTAGCATCCCAGCTGTAGCAAATTTTCGGCTCAGGCGTCTTGCTTGTCACTCTGTTATTCCTCTGTCGTGGCTCGGTGTCGACGGCAAAACTGACTACTCATAGTGAGCGGTTGCCGAGTCGCTAGAGGTTTGGCTTAGCAGTGGTTGCTCGCGTTGCAGCGCTGTCGAGTCGCAGCCGTCATTGTCGTCGGGCCTCAACGTCATTTCACTGGTGGCATTTCTACGTCGAAACTCGTCGTGACCATCGTCCGATGAAACGGGTAAGAGCCATTGTCCGTTCAGCTGGTCATTCGGAGCGTCTTCTCCATTCATCGTCTGAGATTGATCAGGGGATCCGGATGCATCAGGAAGGGCGCCCCGCCTCGAGGCCTCGACCGCGACTGGCCGAAGAGTGAGCAGCTGTTGGCTGTTTTATCGCGCTTTGCCTTTGCGTGCGACGGTTGCGAGACGCAAGTGTGCAAGCCGCATGAACAAGTCAAAGTCAAGTGGGCGTCGAAAGGGACCGGCACTGTCATTGCTGTCAATGGTGAGCAGCGTGCATGTCACTGAAGGGCTAAGCAGTTGGCTGCACAATCAAAAGCCCGCACTGCTGTCTTGCAGAGTGTTTCAGAGCAAAAACTCGAGTCCACACGGTCCACTGTTATTGCAGCTTCTCTCATTCATGATCGGTCTGCTCTGCGTATTTTCTCGCATCAGCTCATGCTCAAATCTGTGCAGCGCGCTCGCAAGAACTCAATCCAGCCTGTTGCCCGCGAACGCAGCTCGCCGCGCGTGATCTGTCACTCGCGGAAGGCGGTCGGGATGGACATCAGCCATCTGTCTTTCCAAGCGATCTCTCTTTGCAGCCTTGTTATCTGTAGGCGGGCGAGGTCGTGACGACCTCATCTGTCGTGTCAGTTCTGGCTTGGTTTGATGAGCATGTATGCAGTGCGGCGCGCCTCTTTGGTTGAAAAGCTGCGAGATAGCTAAATCTCATTTTATTCGCCGCTCATCCAATACTGTCCGGCGTCATGGATCGAGTCCCGTTCTCTGCGCATTGTTACTTGGCCGCATCGGTCTTGATGTCTTACTCGCAGCTGGGGCTGTTTGAGTTGACTTGTGCTAAGCGATACTCACGAGTGCTGAGCTGCTTCGAGCTGGAATCATAAGCTAGGTTGTGGATGTTCGCATTGTAGCTGTTTGAAGATACAGTTGCGCAGGTAGACACGCCTCGCGCTTTGGCAAGGCCTCGAACGAAGTGTTCCATCAGAGTCAAATACCTTTGACTGCTTTACATAAAAACTTTGCTGCCGTCTGGAGATGCGGCCAATACTTGACAAGTCTTGTCAATTCAGATGACCCAACTTGGTATCTCAGGCTGTGAGACGCTTTGATCAGGGCCATCCTTCGGACTCGGCTGCAGATGCAGCCGCGATATGGAGAGAGGCAAGTGGCGCTCTGGCGGAGACTTAGTGGCCGGGTTGCACTGTGATCGTTAGCCAAGCAAGCGAACACGTCGTGTCTTCATGATGTGTTGATCAAGTTCGCATGCGTTTTCCGTCGAGGCCCATGTTTGGCTCGACCGAGGCAATGACCACCTGTTTCCTTGCAGACTTTCTTTCGCGTGAGCTCGCGAGAGGCAGGCCCGCAACTCGCAGCTGACTAGTCAAAGTCTGGTCGGGCGATGTTTGGTACTACAGGCAAATGTGCTGAAACCTGAGACAATGTATTGAGGTACCGAGCACGAGCTGCTTTGAATCATCTGGATCCGGCGAGATCCGTTCGCTTCTTCACCGAATGAAACTGGTATGCTCTTATGGCTGCTGCATTCGCTTGTTTGCAAGTCTGAATGAGCAAGTTCGTCAGCAACCGCGTCTCGATGGCAAGACCAAGCCGTGTCAGGCATGACCGCCGCTAAGGTACGCGACGTTCCCCAGGATGCCAGGGAGAGCGATTTGCGTTTCCACCCGTGTCCGACGCCTGCTTCGGCTGATCCGATACTTTCCCTGATCGGACAAAGCGCTAGGTGACCCTGAATGCTTCGTTCCTGCCAAAATTAGAAGCGAGCTGACGCAACTTTTTAGCGAGGTCCGGCAGCTTCACAGCGAGCTCCATCCTCAAAGCCTTGCTGGAGACGACCAATGGGCCTTCCATCGAGATCAACGATGTTCTCTAGCTAGTTTGCATGCATCAATTGGTGATCACATGTTATCCTTCCGTGCTGATGGAATAAGAAAGCATTGCGAGAATGGACTAGCGTCGTTTCGGCTGACCGGTCCGATCACATGTCTATCACATGTCTGCACATGTGGCTGCTAAGCCGCCGGCATCCGGGGCTCTGCCGAAGCTCATTGATCAGGGAAACCCTGCAGGGGACCAGCGTGGCTCAAGTTTTGCCCCCTCTGGGGCGCACCGAGGTAAACGCTTCGGCTAACTTGGGCAAACGTATAAAATGCACCGAGTGATCCCCGATTACAAACAATTCTCTTTCCCTTTCGAAAATGGACACTGCAGAGAAGAAGCACAATGAGCAAGACTTTGTCGAAGAGACCGACAGGCAATTTGCCGACGAGAAGCAGGTTGGCAGCACACTGAACACGACCGCTGGCAGATTCGCCCCGGGAACAGAGCTGCGAATTAAGACAGAAAAGTCGCTCAAGCGCAAACTTGACGCACGGTTTTTGATTTTGGTAAGTCATTGAGTAACTCAAACGTGTCTAACATTGGCAGATGTGAGAGGCTTCTGATAAAGTAATACATAGCTGACATGGTGTTCCATCCGCAGTGTCACCTACGTGAGTCGCATAAACGTAGACCCTGGACTGCAACTGACATTGCAGATCTTGAACTACATGTGCGCTTGCGATTCTGGGTCGTGGCAATGACTGACCCTGTATCTCAGTGACCGTAACAACTTGGCTCAAGCACGTCTCCGTGGGCTCGAAGAAGACTTGAAACTCGAAGGACAAGAATATGCCACACTCCTTTCAATTCTCTACGTCGGTGTAAGCATTCACTCTTGGACCGTGGCGCTTGGCTGACTCGTGTAGTACATTCTCGCCCAGATCCCCTCAAACATGGTTTTGAACAAAATCAGCCGGCCATCTTGGTATCTTGGTGGCGCTGTTCTTCTCGTACGTCTCTCCGCCATGAACGCAAGACCGCTGCTGACTGTCTGTAGTGGGGAATGATCAGTGTCTTGACCGGTATCACGCATGACTTCGTCGGCTGCTTGCTCACCAGATTCTTCCTTGGGTATGTCCAGATCTTCCTTGATGATATCAGCTGACCATGCAGATTCATCGAGGCAGCTTTGTAAGACAACACGCGCTGCTTTTGATTGTCTTGCTCACACAACCTAGCCTGCCCGGAGCCTTGCTCATCTTGAGTCGATGGTACACGCCCAGAGAGCTCACCTTCCGTTACACTCGTGAGTAGTGGCTGTCTAGCGAGAACTTCATTGACCTTGCAGTTCTTTACTGCGGCAACCTCATCTCAAACGCGTTCGGCTCGATGATCGCGGCTGGTATCCTTGCAAACATGGAGGGAGTGCTCGGACACAGGGCTTGGGTGAGTGCAAAATGACAATCATCCATGGAGTGCTGACCTGTCATCAGCGCTGGCTGTTCTATGTTGAAGGTGCCATCACAATGCTCTGCGCCGTCGGTCTTATCTTCATCCTTCCCGACTACCCCACCAGCAAGGACCGTGGACTTACCGAGGACGAGCGCACTGTTGCTCAACTCCGCATGACCGAGAACGTGCGTAACCTGAACTCACAACAAAACAAAGCTGATCTATCACAGCTAGGAGACGAAGCCAAGGCTGAGGAGGACCTTCCCATGACTGCTGGTCTTGTCATGACCCTCAAGGACCCCAAGATCTACTGCTTAACCTTCAGTCTGACTGCTTGCGTCGTCGGCTTGTCCTTCAATGCCTACTTCCCCACACTCACGGCCACGCTAGGTGAGTCTGTCGCAATCCAGGACTCACACTGACCTTGCTCAGGCTACCCTCGCACCCAAACACTGCTTCTCGTGGCGCCTCCCTGGGTGCTGTCATGCTTGATTGCGCTTGTCAACTCGTACCACAGTGACTTGACTGGCGAGAAGTTCTGGCACAGTGTCTGGTAAGTCGTCACTCGATTCGGTCGAGTCTGACATCACAGGCCTCTTGGACTTGGCGTCATTGGTTTCTGTGTTGCTCTTGGTACCGACCCCGACAACATTGCCGGCCGTTACGTGTCTCTATTCCTGCAAGCATCTGCGTACCCAGGTTTGTCACTGAAAGCGCCGACTGTGCGCAAGGCTAACCTCGCACAGGCTTTATCACAATGTACTCTTGGCTTTCCGTCAGCATTCCCGGTACCAACAAGCGCGCTGTCGCTCTTGCGTGAGTGGATACTTGGCCTTGCGAGTGGCACTGACATCCTTTCAGCTTTATGAACGCATTCTCTCAACTCGGAAACATTGCCGGTTCTTACGTCTGGGACAAGCGTTTCGGCCCGTAAGTTTCACCCCGCTTCTGCGGACCATACGCTGACAAGACCAGCTCCTACCGCGTATCTTACATCATCGTCCTGGTCATGTTCTGCTGCACGGTCGTTCTCAACTTTGGCTACCGCTTCATCTTGATCCACCTCAACAAGCGTTTGGACGCTGCTGCCGGAGCCGTCGCCAACAACGAAGAGAACGCAGAGGCTGTCACCAAGCTCAAGGATGAGGAGATCATGCTCATGAAGCAGGGATACCGCTACTTGATCTAATGCGGTGTGTCAATCTGATAGATGAGGACTTTACTGGTCATATGTATGATTTAGATATAGGTGCGAGCTCCATCCCGAGCACCGACGCGTGGATGCTGCAGTGAGCGCAGTTACCGCTGCATTGCCACCCGTGCCTGACGAAGCAAGAATGTCAATTTCAGCACCGTCCGCGTCAGCAGTCTACGTGAAGAGGCTGGGAGTGTAGCGAGTTGGCCTGTGGTTCGTGCTCTTGAGCGAGAGGGCCTCCACGAGCTATTCAGAAAAAGATTGGTGAAGAGCGCAAAGATAATGTCAACTGCGAGACTGCGAGACTGTAAGATTTGTGTTTTCGCATTGTCACGGACACCTATCGACATCTGCAAGAACCACATTGGCAACAATAGCTTCCGTCCAGTCTACCTCGAAGGTCCTCTCTTTCGACAAAAGCGGTCCATACGACGTTGGATATCAATGTGCTGTGAGTCGCAGAGCATGCCTAGGCAGGCTGGACGTTCTGTCGAGCACGCACTCACTGTACTGCGCCCCGTCTGCCGCTTCAGCTGATCATTTGACGCGCCAACTTCGGTCAAAGACAGGGGAGCTCCAATTCCTAGCGAGCTATGCAGAGAACCTAACAGCGAGTCACTAACGACGCAGGCCAGTCGCTATCATGGAACGTACTGCTAGCTGCATTTGCTTGACAATCGCACCTATCTGACAGGCGTCGGCGGGCGAAAGGGGACTTATCTGGGAAGAGTAGGAACATGATGCACCTTTACAACTTTCAAGCGACTTTCCTTCGAGTACTTCGCCGCACGCCAGACCCTTCTGTAACCTCTTCCTTGACGACAGCCGCTTTTCGCTTGGCTGAGGCCGGCGCTTTAGCTTTCTTCTCTGACAAAGCGTCCTTCTCTTCTTTCACTTCTGCCGTGACTGCCTTGTTCTTACGCTTGACATCAACCTCGGTTTCACCGTTGGCTGCTTTTGCTTTTGCTTTCTTCGCAGCGGGCGTCATCACCAATCCCTCCCATCCGCCTCTCTCGCCTAGCAGGATGACAGCGTCATACGCCTCCTGCGTCACAGACTGAACGCCTTCCAATTAGCTTTCGTGCACACCTTGTCAGGACTCACTGAGCCGTCCTCGGTTCACTAGATCCATCGCCTTGATAGCTTTGTGTCCTTCAGCTCCAATGTATGCGATTTCTTTAGGTAGGTCGGTGCTTGAGGCAATCAACTTGATGAGTTGCAGTGTCGGCGGATGCTGGATTCGTGAAATGAATTTGACGTCTACCTGGGGTTTGCATTTCAGCTTTGCTTTGTGGAAAGGAATGATGGGCGATGTACCATGAACCAAGTTGGTTTATCTGCTGATGATTTCGAGTCGTGATATGGATGCGTCCTGTACGACGTCAGTGTCGTTGCAGAGTCAAGAGGACACTGACTCGTCAAAGGCTGTATCTAAGCCACGTCAGTCTTCTATCGCGAGCACTTTAGGGGTAAAGCTGACAATCTGGATACCCCTCTTTGGCAACTTCAGCGATGCCAAAGACACCTCGGAATTATCAGTCACGAGCATTGACAGTGATCAGAATCTGACCCGGCGTCTTGGTGTTCGAATGATAGAACAGCACCTTGTAATCAGCGATGCAGATCATCGCGCTCACTTTGTCTCCGAGCTTCATGCGCTCTTTCATGATTTTCTTGGCCTCGTGATTTCTGACGCCAGATGGATCAGATGTTATCTTTATCTCTTGGCTCACCGTCCCACTGTGATGTTCTGCCATCAGCTATGTTGATCGTTCAAATTACCCTATTTCTTCAAAGTCGTCGACCGAGAACTACGGCAAAGTCAGCTGATTCGTTTGAAGGCGACATTATACCTTTACATCTTTACCTTTGATTATTCTCGAGTCTGGCTCTGCTTTCATTAACCAAGGCATCGTGAATAATGCTTGACTGTGCGCGTCCATCGGCAGTTGCGTACTTTGATCGAAAATGGCTTACGGCATGAACTCTTGCCACGTGATGAAGCGGTCACGTGTTCTGAACTTTCAAAGGCTGTACTCGAACTGTCATCTATTTGCCAAAACTTGATTATAACCTGGCGCTAGCATGTCTGTCAAGCGTAAATTCGATGACGAGGGAGAGGCAGTAGAATTTGCTGCTGTCCCTGCGACTTTGGTGGAAAACGCAGGTATCCATCCTGATAGACTGAGAGCATTGCAAGCTTTGGATGCAGCTGGCAATGAGCCTGAGATCACTGCCAAGAAGGAAAAGGGGCAGCCCAAGGTGAACATTTCAGTCGTACGTGGATGACGCTGACAGGAAACAGGAGAAGACAGAGGCCCAGAAACGGTACAACAAGAAAAAGACCAAAAAGATCAAAAAGGTTAAAGCAGCTCGCAAGGCTTCTGCGCCCAAGAACAAGACTTTTGTCCCGGGCGAGGATGATGCTGCGTCTTCACAGGATGAAGCAGATGAAATTCGAAATGAAGGTGCTGTCGACACATCAGCCAAGAAGGACAAGAAGAAGAAGCGCAAGGTCGAGGAGGAAGACGCAGAGATGGCCAACAGCGACGAGGAAGCCGAGAGCTCAACAGCTCCCATTGACCGAGAAGAAGAGAAGCGACTCAAAAAAAAACGAAGAGAGCGTCGTCGTGCTGGGCGCGCACAAGAGCAAATCGCAGCTGCAAAAGCCGAAGCCGCAGCTCTTCAACTGCGAGAATCTCTAGCAGCGGCCGCAGAGGCCGGCGACGTTCCAAAGGCTAAAACAGCCTCGCCTGAACGAGAGGTCGAGGATCTGCGCATGACACCGGAGATTGAAGCTATGCCTTCTTTCCCAATGCCTTTACCAGCTGCGAAACCTGATCCTGCGCTTCTGCAGCAGCAAGGTCTGCCACAGGCTCTGCAGCATGCGAGCTTTGTGGATGAGAAGAGGAGATTACCGTTGGAGGAGGTTGGGCTGGCTAAGATGGCGAGAGGTATTGATGAGCGCATGAGGAAAAGTTTGGTCGAGGCCGGTATCGAGGAGTTCTTTGCAGGTGAGCTATTCACATATTTTCGGAACGCGAGCTGACGGTACAAAGTACAAGCTGCTCTTTTGCCAATCTTGCTACCTCTTCCCATGGTCCCACTTCCATCTCAAACTCCATTACTACCCGACTATCTCATCTCAGCGCCAACGGGATCCGGTAAAACGCTCGCTTATGCCATTCCACTCATCCATATTCTTCAACAACGTATCGTCACGCGTTTGAGAGCGCTCATCATCTTGCCGACGCGGGATTTGGTGACGCAAGTGCGCGAGACACTGGAGACGCTCAGTAAAGGGACGGGATTGCGGATTGGTACTGCGACGGGTCAGCATTCTTATGCGCACGAGCAGATGGCATTGGTCGGTGATCAGAAGGATGTGTACGTTTACGTTTTTGGGAGATGTCGGAGCTGATCCGTCAGCTTGAGAGGAGGTGCTTCCAGAGTTGATATCCTCATTGCAACACCGGGTCGTCTCATGGATCACTTAAACGCAACACCCAACTTTACGCTGCAACATTTGCGATTTTTGGTGATTGACGAGGCGGATCGTTTACTTGGACAAAGCTTTCAGAATTGGTTGCCCGAGGTGCTGGCGCATACGAGAGCGCCGAAGACGATGGGGGGAGCGGCGAAGGGAGTCGTTGGGCCTGGTGATGCGGTTGCTGATGCTTGGCTTGAAGCTGGTGGTTTGCCGGTGCATGATTGGGAGGGATCGGAGAGGGAGGGCATTGAAGGGAATGTGAGTGTCTTGATTGGTGATGTTGAGCTGATTGATCAGTGTCAAAAGCTGCTCTTCTCAGCTACGCTGACGAGAGATCCAAGCAAGATCGCCTCACTGCATCTCCGCCATCCAAAATACTTTATTGTTCAATCAAACGCAGCGACCGCCGACACCACCTCTTTCGGCGAGCAATTCGCCCTGCCAGCAAGCCTGAAAGAGTCCATGTTCATCATCTCTCCCGAACTCAAACCCCTCGTCCTCCTCCATTTGTTGCATTCGAAAGAATACGCCCTGACGTCTTCGTTGTGTTTTACGAAATCTGTAGAATCTGCGACGAGGTTGGTGAAGCTGATTGATTACTTTGAGGATGCGTTTGTGCTTGGTGGGGGAAGCGTGGATGGCAAGAGGATTGTAGCGAAGAGTTATTCGAGTGAATTGAAGGAGGGTGAGAGGAAAAAGTTGTTGGATGGTTTGGCTCAGGGATCGATTGATATGTGGGTCGTTCGTCTTGAACAGGTGGATACTGATGATGAAGCTTGGTCTGCTCGGATCTTATTGCACGCGGTATCGATCTCCCCTCCGTCGCCAACGTTATCTCATACGACGTTCCCCTCGACATGCGCAAATATGTCCATCGAGTCGGGCGAACGGCTCGTGCAGGCCGCGAAGGTAAAGCTTGGTCTTTAGTCGAGAAGCAAGAGGTGAGTCACAACGACGCGGAGGTAGGACTGTATTGACTTTAGGCTCGGCACTTCAAGCTCATGCTTGATGGTGCCAAACATCGTGAAGCGGTTGAAGTGCTCAAGATCAAGGAGGCTGTACTTACGCCTTATACTGATAGCTACAAGGTATGTTTTGGGGACGTTGTGGTGTGGACAAATGACTGACGGAATAGGTATCATTGCAGAGACTTCGGGAGACGTTTGGGAATGCTTAGACATGCATTCTTTTTGCCACCGAGTTACCTGCCTGGTCTTGTCCAACTCTTCGCTTTGTTCCACTGATTGTTTGACCACGCCCTATCTGAGCCACTTGACCTTTTGGTTCCTTTGAGAATGACTCTGTTCAACGCACATCAGAATCGTGCCATAATTTTGCCACTTTACTCGCCACGTGGATAACGACAATACCCTGAATCCCGCACGTCCATGGCATTGTCCAGCGTGAACCTCAAGAAAATCAGCAAACAGTTGAGAGTGTGTGATATGAGCCAGAGATAGCGTTCAGAGAACGTGCTGCATGCTCATCTTAAGGAGGCAATGAGTTTAGAAGCGGGTCCGTCGAATGCAGATTCTCCGCGCCGAAGATCATGGTGGGGTGGACTTGCCACAGCAAGCGTCAAGGGCAAGGCCAAACAGGCAGAGGGAGATGCTGAAGAGGGCGATGTGGGAGGCGATATCTTTGTGAAAGAACCTTGGAGCGGCGCCAATCGTGATTTGGAGACTAGCCTTCCGCCGGCATACGACAGTCTGGCGACGACTGCTCTTGGATTACCGAGCGAAGTCACACGGCCCGCAGCCAAGCTCAGAAAGTCTTCCAAGGGCGCTGGGAAGCAGCTGTTTCTCAAAGATGATGCGATAGAAGTTGCAGAAGCACTGCGGTCGTCTGATACGGATACCAACGTCATGGCGGTCACTACGCATACAGTAAGCGGAGTGGAAAGTTAGACTTTTTGATGCTAATTCCCAGGTCACAACTACTACTACGACGACTACGCAAATCTTTCCCATTTTTGGTAGATCTCGTGCGAATTCAAAAGCAAAGAAACTCGTCAAAGCGTCGATCGAAGAGCCACCCCCTATTCCTCAACGATCCACTTCAAAACAGCTCAACCTCCCAATCGCTCCCGGTTACCTTCGCAAGGCTTCCTTCGATAAAGACTACCCTCTTCTTCCTGGCGAAAGGCCTCTCCCCCCATTGCCCGGATTCCGCGAGAAGTTATCAGCAGTGCCTCCAGAGGGCATCGTTGTCACCCCGTCAAGCCCGCACAAACCTCATCATCCCAACAGTTCTGTGGCGGTACGACAGGAACCGGTACCAACACCACATCTTGGACTGGGTCTGCCATCACCAATGACTCGAACGTTGTCTGACAGTCCAACAATCACACAAAGCAATGTTCAAAAGCAGCAATCAGTTTCATCACCTCTGCCCTCCAGATCTCCAAGCCCAGTGCACAAGATCTCATTTGCCGAACCAGCTGATGGGTATGAAGGCCGATCACGTCAAAACTCGGTCGACGACGAGTCAGGTCAAAGGCGGAAGCAAGTCAAGAGGACCCGCAGTTTGTCTCAGCTATTTGGTTCCGCAAAGGCGGAAGAGGAAGCTGTGCAAGAAACACTGCCTGTCACTGCGCCCACTGGGCTTTTGCGAGGCGCTGCTGAATGGCTTGGGGTACGCAAGCCGGTGCGAAGGAGATCATCAGAAGGCAAGCTTCAAGAACAGGCTCGAACACACGCGGTGACTGGTCGTGCGGTATCACACGCTGATTTGCCTACGCCGAGAAACTTCACTCGTAGCAGCTCATACGGCTCTGCAGCTGAGCCGGATGTTGTGGAGGTAATGCTGCCTGTTGGAGAGGTGACACCAGACGCCTTTGGGTCAAGTGCGAGACCACCACGTGGCCAGAGTCTTTTTGCAAGAAGAACGTCGTCGACTGGTACAGATGGCAAATCACGTCCTCCTTCACCTATCTCTCCATCTCATCCCAGCTTCGTTCTGCCTGCCGTCGGCGCCCAGTCTCCGATGGACTTTACGTTTGGGCGCGAGGGCTGGGTTGAGTCACCATCAGTCGATAAAACTGACGCTGCTGATGACGCCAACGACTTCCTTCTCGTCCGACCTACAGGCACTCACGAGGGCAGTGTGCGGACTCGCACCAACACATGGACAGCAGCGAGCTCTTCAGGCCCGACTTCGCTTGCCGCTCTTCCAGAACACGGTGTCGGTCAAGATGGTCTTCCCAAGAATGTCGACGTTCGGCCTGGTGGTCCTGCCGAGCGTAGACGAGCGTGGTCAGACGCTCCACCTCAGTCCTATCCTACATCAAGTGTCACCTCCGAGGCGTCGACGCCGATGGACGAAGCACCCTTCAGCAATGCAGAATCGGTGAACTCGTCTGAATCGCCAACCACTCCACAACGCCCATCCCTCGGCGCCCGATCAAACTCTTCCAATTCTGCTATCCTCACTCGCGTTCGAAGTGTTCTTCGTCCTGTGAGCGGCCGCACACGTTCATCAAGCCTTTTGCGCAATGAAGCGGGGGTGGATGACTTTGGGGCCCTGTTCAACACCAAGTCCAAGCCAGCTTGGCTAGCATCATCATCTTCCTCCTCTCTCTCGTCGCCTAGTCGTGGGGCGCCGAACGGGAGGTTACCTCTGCCGGTTGATCTGCCATCTCCTGCACCTTCCGACACTGCACTTCCTACACCTCATCGCTTGCGTCTGCCAAAGTCTGATGGCTATCGAGGGCAGGATAGTCCACTGAGCTCGGCTCGGTCATCGATGGATCGAGACGCGCAAGGGCGAAGTGGGTCTTCGGCGTCCTCGACCATCCCTCGTGACATGTCGCTCCCTTTGCAGTCGCACATGCCTTCCAAAGGGCATCGAGCTCGCTCATCGACAGTCTCGGCGGCATTGGCTGCCGGGCCACCAATCGTTGCTTCGTCCAGCCCGAGAAAACGACCTGGGTCATTGCGGCGACTATCGACTGGGCTCTTTGGCGCTTCATCATCTCCCAAGGCCGGTGGGCTTTTCCCTCTTCCTCCCAGGTCTAGCGTTGGATCGTTGACATCCACAAATACTGGCCCGGTTATGATGTCACAGAGCAACAGCTCTCAAGGCAGCTTCTCTCGCAGTCCTCGGCCCAGCACTAGCAGCTTTGGAACTGCAGTGCGCAAAGCTGTGCCAAGACGCGAGGAGCAAGAGCTCCCTAGTCATTGGCTGCATCGTCTCCTCGAGGCTGTGAGCAGATCAGAAGTTGCGAACGTGCTGGCAGTCAGGTGAGTCGCGTGATCTTGGTGTAGCAAAACTGATCGACAGCGGCGATGAGTTCCATTCGCAAGCTCTCAAAATGTACATGAACCGCTTCGACTTTACGCACGACGCTTTGGATGTGGCGCTTCGCCGTCTCCTGATGGACATTGCTCTGCCGCGCGAAACGCAGCAGATCGACCGGGTCATTGAAGCTTTTGCAAAGCGCTACGAGGAGTGCGAGCCAGATCTGTTCCCAAGCAAGGGTACGCCATGACTTGTCATATCATTTGCTAACGAGCAGACACAGCCTACGTCTTGGCTTTCTCCTTGATGATGTTGCACACAGACGCTTTCAACCGCAACAACAAAAACAAGATGACAAAGGCGGATTACGTGCGCAACACAAGAATGGAAGGTGTTCCACCTGTTGTTCTTGAGGTGAGCTTTTTGCTGCTGACATGGCTGACGACAGGTGTTCTTCGACAACATCACTTTCACCCCCTTCGTATTTATCGACGACGATACTGACGTCAACGGACAGCGCTCGCTTGCGCCAGAGACACCAGCGCTCACCGGCACCGTCTTCACATCGTCTACCTCGTCGTCTTTAGCCGCTCCACCCAAGAACAACAAGGTAGACGTCTATCACCTCATTGTGCGCGGCATTACTGGAACGTTGCGCGTGGATGTGCAATCCCGCATACCCTCAGAGTCACCCTTCTCTTGCCTGGGCACTCGACCATTTCTCGACCCAACCGAGCTACATCAGTCCTTTGCCAACGCTCACACACTGCAAATCGTCGCACCAAAGCCAAGGCGCAAATCTTCGGCGACACTCATGCAGGAGCCCAACCGGCCTCGCGGCGCTTCCATCGGGGCCACACCAGATCCTGACTTGACCCTAAAAGTCACCAAGGTTGGCCTTTTGAGTCGAAAAGGTGAGCTTGATGTCGGAACAAACTGATCTGTAGATGATCTGATCGAGGGCGGCAAAAAGGCCGGCAACCGCAAATGGAAGAGCTGGAGCGTAATCTTGACTGGCTCGCAGCTTCTTTTCTTCAAGGACCCGACTTGGGCGCTCAGCTTGCTGGATCAAGCTCGTTCTTCACAGCTCGATGGGCAATCCCACGGGCAACTGCTTTTCCCGCGCATGACCACATTCAAGCCGGACGAGGTGTTTTCAGTCAAAGACTCGATTGCGATCTTTGACAGGTCATACACGAAGGTGAGTTTATTGCACCGTGCTCCGCTCATGGCAGTACCCCAACACGTTCCGCTTCATCATGCCTCACGGTCGACAATACCTCTTACAGGCCTCTGACGAGTACGAGCTGAATGAGTGGATGGCTCGCATCAACTATGCCGGTGCCTTCAAGACCGCGTCAGTGCGCATGCGCGGAATGTGCATGACGGGAGGCACGGCGACACTGGCTGGTGCTGCAGCCGCTGCATCGCACAATCGAGCTGTCCAGCACGGCAGCCTGCAGAGCAGGAAGACGACCATCTTTGGCAGCTCGATTGCGCCTGGCGAAGAGAGCAGCTTGCAGGATGCAGGAGAGAACGCTTCCGTGGCAGGGTCATCCAAGATCGATGTCGAGGGCGCCAACAACGTCGTTCTTGATGACGGAGAGGAATTGGCCGAGGCCTTCAACGTGATCCGTTCCGAGCTGGCTGCGGGCCGTGCTGGGGGAACTCGCTTGGACTCTTTGGGTGATATCAACAAGACAGACCAGTCAAGACCATCTCACGACTCCAGCATGTACGGCCATACATCCAGAATTGAAGCCATCGAGGTGAGTCTGCAGTTGCTTCTAAACACCGCTGATCTACCTAGCTTCGCGTACGCGACTTCAAAGGGGCTGCTCTGCCTATCGAGACACAGCTCTGCGGTGACCTACGTTTGGCTCGCAATTATGCCGTCTTGACACCGTTCCAGCGGGTTACCCGAGAGCGAATTGAATCCGAGCTGCCTGGCCTCGCGCGCCGCATCTCTTCAACGCGCGTGGAGCTTGCCAAGCTTCATTTCTGGATCGACGTCTTGGAGAAGGACGTCGAGCAGGAAAAACGAGACTGGTCTCGCGTGCGTCATGTAGCTTTGCAAGCTGCCGCCACAAGTCTCCGTGAGCCTGGTGGCGTTGCGGCTGTTGTTCATCAAGCGAGCTCTATGAGCGACGACTTGGCTGTGCCTCGCTTGAACTTGAGTGAAGCCAAGGACAGCAGTGGCTCAAGAACATCTCTCGGTACCAGTCCGGGTGAGCTGCCTGTGCTCATGGCCCCTCCCAGCGAGTCTTCAGAGACTCGAGGTGTATCTAGCCATCGATCTTCAATGAGCTCCTTCCACAGCGCTCAAGAAGACATCCGAAACGACTCGGCACCTTCTTCACCCATCGCCATGAAGCGGCGCCTCCCATTCCGCAACGACAATCAATGCGAAGACGGAGGTCTGGGCGTTCCACGAGGGTCTGGCTCGCGCACGGTCTCGTCGCCGTTCCCTTTACTGGAGAAAGAAGAGCCCGAAGACTGGCAAAAGACTCGAGCAGGGCGAAGGGTCTCATTGGCAACCATGTCGCAAGACCAGATGCGAAAGCTATCGCAGAGGCGCAGGCCGCCTCCGCTGAAGCAGATGGAGGTCGATTTGAATGATGAGGATCATGAGGACGAGGCGACGGGTCACATGGACACATGATGTAGCACTAGTCAAGGGTTGTATTGATGCATTGACATCGCATGGGTTATTGCCAGACGCTCCTCCCGGTGAACATGCTGGCTGCGGCATCGGTGAAGCCGCTGTAGTTGCTTGATGTTGGCCCGCACGGACTTGCGGCTCTGATCTGCTGAGCCTCGGCCATTGATGCTTGCAGTGCCTTTCGAGTGAGTACAAGTTGGTGTGCTGGTAGATGGCTTACCTTGATACGCTTGTCGTTGGCAGGATGAGTCGACATGAAATCGACGTTTCCACCTTTACTACCTTCCATCTCCGACATGCGAGTCCACATTCTTCACCAGTCAGCTCACCGTACGAAACCCTGTCGCTCACTTTATGGATTCCTCAGGATTGAAGCATGCCTTGCTGTGATATAATCAGCAACGGCTCAAAGCATTCTCCAAGTCTTAGAATTCACGCACGACATTAAGCGAATCCCGATGAAATCAGCTTCACTTTCTGCTTTTCGCGAGTTTGGTAGTCTGAAGAATGTCAGACGAAGGTTTATCTTGACTATGAAACGCAATGAGGACGTACTGCATCAGGAAGGTCAAGAGGAGTCTTGAAATGCCGACGTCGAGACCGAGGGATTCGAGTAAGAAGCCGAGGACGAAGAGGACCTGATTATCAGGATCTTGCTTATATCATGAGAAGGCGACGCACCTTCATGGAGCTCATGCGTTCGGCAGAGTGTCTAGCAACTGTAACGATGCGTTAGTACTGATGAAAAGTGTTGCCTAGACCTGCCTTGATGTGCGACTTCATGTCCCAATACACTCGCCAAGCCATCATCATTTGCGCAAACAGGTAGAATGCCCGTGAACACAAAGATCTTTCCACCTGTACAATCAGCACCCTCCCCATCCCTTTTTCGAACATACCAGGCAGGACGAACGCATTCGGCGTCTTCTTATCATCAATCACATAAACCTCCCATTCAACCTCTTTCCCCTGTCGAACCTCTTCCTGTCCCTGTCCACCACCAAACATAAGTTCACTGAAATCCAATTCCTTTTGAGCTGGGACACGACCTTCGACTGCGCTCAGCTCGCCTCCTTCTTTCATCCGCCCGAGACCGGCACCTTCGATGAGGCGTTTAGCGACTGAGCGAACTCGTTGAGAAGTTGGGTGGTTTGGAGGGAGGAGGGCGTGTGAGTATTCTGAAAGAGTTGAGAGTTGGGCTTGTGAGCCCATCTGGAGGCGTTAATTGTTATTGGGAAAGCAAAGGATAGTCACCTCTCGTTCTTGTGCTTCATCTACATCCATGAACCGCCGTCGCCCAGTCTCGGGCACCTTCTCCAAGCTAATATTCAGCCATCGCCTTGCAAGGTCTAGTCAGATAGCTCACTGTGCAACATAATAAATAGCGGCCCCGCCAACTCCAACTCCATATACCAAAACGGCTCGATCACCACCAAGCCTTCGGCGCAACAAAGACACGACATCAGGTCTCCCACTTGGACTTCCTCCTGGTGGTCTCCTCGGGCCGTTATTGAATCCGCCTCCACCAGGTCCATAGCCTCCACCACCTCCTCCGCTTGATGGAAAACGTTCATATTGCGCTCGAGGATGGAAAGTTGTATGCAGCTGTTTTGGAGGTGGTACTTTAACTCGAGCTAGATTTGGGCCTCTCAGGCTAAATCTAGCGGTCTGTATAGCTGTTTTTGTCGCGTTTATACTCATGATGATGGCTTTCTGCTTCTGCTTTCTGCTTTTTCAATCCTTGAGTTGGGCGGCAAAAGACTTGGTCGGCAGTTGTGACGCATGTGCTCGGCCAGGCACACGGCAGCTCTTTTCGGTGACAATTATACGACACAAACAAATTGGGATACCAATACAGACGGGTCAGCTAGTATCTCCTCTTCTTCGTGAGCCTATGATCGGCTCGCCAAGTCAAGAGGCAGCGATACCGTCGCAACAGAAGAGATGCCATACATACAGGAAGCGGTGCAATGCAATCACAAGAAAAACGTACGCCTAGACACCTCCATCTTGGGCTGTAATCGTCAGCGCCCACACATGCCAGAACTGGAGACTAACCTTCCACTTCCACTCGTACTCCTGCTCCTCATCCAGCGCAGGCAGCTTAACCCCAGCAGCAGCAGCCGCCTTTTGCGGCTTTCCAATATCGCGTAAAGCAGCCTCTTCATCATCCTTCTCATCTTCCAAATCCGCCTCTCCCTCCTCAGCATCACCACCACCCGGCGCCATCCCATCACCCGCCGAAACAGTCGGCAAACCCTTTCTCAACCACCTCAGCTTCAGCGTGAAGCGGGGGCCGATCTCTTGAAGACGGGCGGCGGTCGGTGAGGAGAACATGTATCGGTGTCGACGGAAGAATAGGAAATCGCGTTGATTGTGGAGGGTTACTACTTGACGACCACGGAATTGGGGGAGGGGAGGGAAGAGGGAGCCGAAGAGACGGCCGACGGAGAGACCTAGTAGGGTTTGAAAGTTGTTTAGGATTAGTTCAGGAGAATGAGGTGAGGGACGGGCGTGCCCCTGGGATGTCAGCGCAAGCCCCGCGAAAAGGCTGCACTCACAGCAATTTGAGCACCGAGTTGCACACTTGTCAACTTGAAATAAGCCGTCGGCCCAGCCGGCAGATTAATGACAGTGATCGCATCTTTCCATCAGCACCGCTCCTACCCTGTCATCCTCAAGCGCAAGACTCACTAGGCGCTTTGTGATCTTCATTCACAACAATAACAGCCTGATACCCTCTCTTCCCAGCCCATCTCGCCACTCTTCCAAGCTCGAAGCCTCGACCCGTAGGGCGCTTGAAGAATTCTCCACCAGGAAAGACCATTCGCAGTTCCTCGCAGAATGCATAGGTTGCTTTTGTTGGACGTGGAGAGGTTGTCATTAGGATTCGAGGTGGTTCAGTTGAGACGGGTGTTGGCTCTTCTGCTTCTTCTTGCTCTTCGTCGGCGTTGGCCTCGGGGGCTTCAGCATTCTCTGGTACATCTGCGTCTTCTGCAGACGTAGCTGCGTCTTGAGGCTTTGTAATTGTTGAAGGACCGGCTTCAGGCTGCTCATCGCCTTCCATATCTTCATCCTCATCATCCTCGTCCTCGGCACCAGCATTCAAGGCAGGGTTCGCCAGACCTGAAGCTTCGTACGCTCGCGCTTGAGCAGCAGCCAACGTCTCGGGATTAGCAGTCAGATACGAAGATGAATCCCATTGCCTCGTGTTCTCGATTGTTCGCGGGATGTTGGCTGCCAAACGAGCCTATCTCGTCAGCATACACCCAAGACTTCGTGTTCGCCAATCACCTTCTTCATCTCAGCACCAGTACCAGCGACTTTCTCAAGCTTCTTAGTCTATCGCACGTCAGTTTGCAAGCACGTCGACTTTGTGACACACCTCCATTCTCCTCGTCAATTTCTTTTGCGCTTTTTCGCGCTTGCTTTTACGGTGCACATCGGACCGCTTTTGCGAGTTGAGGATCTTGTGGTCTGGCGCCATGGTGATAGGGCGTGAATGTACAGAACTGATTGTACAGAAGTGTATGTCAAGTGCTGTAGCACAGCGCGGCCAGAAATCTCAACGATCACGTGAGCCTTGCTAGCTTGGTGATAGTCGCCCTAGCAGTAAAGGTTAGGTCCACCGCGCCGCGGTCGCGCTGGACTTGCAACGCGTACTGATGCCAGTGGTGAGAGGGGGGGTCCCTACCTGTGCGTTTGGGGCGACTGTAAAGGCTCAACCAATTCTCAGGGTCCTTTTGAGCTTCCTACCGAGCACGCGCTACTTGTGCACTGAACGGGCGACTGCCAGTTCGCATTCGCAAATTCAAAACCCATTTGAACTGTGACTTGACATCAACCAACACCAGCTGTAAGTCACGCGATCGTCCATACGGCTACCGCGATTGATATTTCAGGTCCATATGACAAACCTTTCCAGTTCCATACAGCACACTATCCTTCCACCTCACAATGCCGACTCGCGCGCGCCCCGCGCCCGACACGTCGGTGTCCTCGGAGTCTCCTTACGCCCAAACGTCCTCAACTGCTGAGCGAACTCCGGCTCACTCGAATGACGATACGGATCTGCAAGATCCCTCCGGTGACATCATCATACGTACCTTGTCGACTACCAGCCATACCTATACCGACTTTCGCGTTCACCGCAATCTCCTCTGCTTCGGCGCCGCGGTCTTCAAAGACATGTTTACAGTTACGCCTGGTCCAGGGGTTAGGGAGAGCGCGGCAATGTTCGGCGAGCCAGCAGTGGCGCTCGACGAGCCACCTGCGGTGATGGAAGCTCTACGTTTGCTCCTTCATCCCTACAGCGATTGGGCCAACTAATCGATCACCCACAAAGACGCGACCTGGTCGCTCCGACTCGCCAGTGAGCTCATTGCGGCATGTCGCAAATACGGGGTATTCGAGACTCGGAAGCGCCGAGTGCTGGAGAGGGTTGTCCAGATGATGTCCTCGTGGGGAGAGCGAAATCAGCGCACGACGTTGAGCTGGGCTGCTACGTCAGGCGATGAGTTGTTGATGGGAATTGCCATTCGTTGGCAAAAGCCTGGGTGGGAGTTGTGGAGGCCTGTAAAGAACCCAGCTCTTGGCTGTATCCAGTTCTGGGATTGCGCCACATACTGGGCGAGGTACAGCAAGCACATAGTGATGTTTGACGAAGTTTGCGCAAAGCACTGCGAGACGTCAAGCCTCCCAGCATTCACCGATCACATGAGACATCAGGTCCGCAAATTCGTCAATGATGCGCTGAACGACGCTTTGTTCAAAAGCAAGCCGTCCTTGGACAGAACTCGCATCGATACGGAAGGTGACGTGCTTGAAGATCGCTTTGTAGACGCATTGTTCCCCGAGCACACGTTTATTCGCCGCGAGAGGCCACACATACCCGTTGCAGTGGCCAAGCAGATCATTGATGAATTGGAGAGCTGCCTCCCGTATCTTCCTTTTTCTTTCAGCTCTTTCGAAGACGCAAGTGAGGTGCAGCCTTATCCGGGTGATTAGTACGTACTTTGACACTGAGTGTCAACTGATTACACAGGAATCTAGATCAGAGGGTCGTTGTACATTCAAGATCACGAACGACATGCCAGTCTGCATGCATGCATTGTCGTTTTGCCAAGCATGACTTTCCAATGCCTCTAACGCCATCGCGCTTTCTTGCGCTTGATTTTGCGGTGCACATGATCTGATCTTGCGAGCCAGGGGTTGTATGATTTGATGCCATGGTGACAGCTGATTGATTTGGAAGTAAACCTACACAGAAGTAGGTCTCTGTTTACCAACCACTCAAGGACTCCGATTAGAGGAGTTCAGCGCGCCACTGAGGGACATGAGCAATGAGCGCCGAGCGGCAGGCGAAAGGTAGAGGCATGGTTAGGCCACGCAGGTCGTGCTCGCGAGCTATAAGGATATGCTTGCCGACAGCTGCAGATCAATGGGTCCACGCGATGTGCATCGCGATGATATTGGAGGACGTCGTTGCAATTGCAACGTGAGAACGCGCCGGCTGCACGTGAAGGTCTGAAAGGGGTCTTGGGTCTCGCGTTTGACTTTGACCTTGTTGTGAGCCTGCAGCTTTCTGATCCTTTTAGCAAGGTATCTTTTCAAGGATATAACGCGAAGCATGTCGCCGTTGACTTCCTCCAATAGCGCCAATACATCAGCACGCGCAAGATCAACATCAGCCATGCCATCAGACGCAAAGAACAAGCCTGCGCCTCGCCTGCTTTCCAAAGTTAATTCCTTCACCCGCAACTGGGAGGAGGACGCCGAGAATAAGTCTGAGCCCGAGTTGTGAGTGTACAGGCCTACCGATTGAGGATAGACAAAAAGCTGACGTGCTCAGCGTTAACGTTGTAAAGCATGAGCCTGTGGCAACGGCAGCCGCTCCTGTTGCTGCCGAGGCGTCTGCGACGGCTGCAGTCGATGACAAGGAGCTCGCCAGGCAGCGTAGAAGGGCTGCTATCATGGCAGCTTTGACTTCGAAGCCTGGAGAAACGTCAACGTCTGATGCAGGCGGAACAGCAATGTACAATGCGGATGGATCTAGGCGATCGATGCCCTGGGAGCAGTCTTTGGAGTAGGTTTCTCAAATTTCAGCGTAACTGACTGTATAGGAGTACCAAGCGCGCTGCGGCAGAGAAAGCCGAAAAGCCAGTCGCCAAAAAGACGGCCCTCAACATCAAGCAAAAAGTCATCCTCAGTACCGAACAGCAGAACGTGCTAAAGCTGGTTGTCAACGAAGGCAAGAGTCTCTTTTTCACTGGTTCAGCTGGTACCGGCAAGTCGGTGCTCCTCCGCGAGATCATCAGTTCCCTGCGCAAAAAGTACTCAGGGACACCAGACGCTGTGGCTGTCACTGCCTCGACCGGTATCGCCGCTTGTAACATTGGCGGCATAACTCTCCACTCATTCGGTGGCTTTGGTTTGGGCTTCGAGGAACCCAAGGTCCTTGTTAGCAAGGTCAGGCGTAACAAGAAGTCGACTTCAAGATGGACGAGAACAAGGGTCTTGATCATTGATGAAGGTGAGTGATGGCAATGGTCGAGCTAATGGAAGTCTCTATGGTTGATGCCGACTTTTTCGACAAGCTCGCCAAGGTTGGGTCGATGATGCGCAAAAGTCCAAAGCCCTTCGGTGGCATGCAGGTCATTGTCACCGGCGACTTTTTCCAACTGCCTCCTGTAACCAAGAATGGCGCGACCCCTCGATTCGCTTTCGAGGCTGAGACTTGGGGCGAGGCCATGTCGATGAGCGTCAACTTGACAAAGGTCTTCAGACAGAGTGATCAAAGTGAGTTGCTTCTTGATGAAGACGTGCTGACAGGCAGCATTCGTCGACATGCTCAACGAGATGCGATTCGGACGCTTGACGCCTGCTTCGATTGATAGATTCAAGAGGCTGTCACGCACAATCAGATATGATGATGGGATCGAACCGACCGAGCTGTTAGTGACAACATGTGAGCGCACTGACCCACAGCTTTCCGATGCGTGATCAAGTCGAGCGAGCCAACCGAATCCGCATGGACGCTCTCAACACTGAAGGCTGGACGTATGATTCCACCGACAGCTTCGGCCAAGGCGTTGACCCTCAATCAAGCCAAAAAGTCCTCGAAAGCTTCATGGCCATCAAATCCATCCACATCAAAATCAATGCCCAAGTCATGCTCATCAAGAATCTCGACGAGACGCTCGTCAACGGTTCAATGGGCAAGGTCATCGGGTTCTGTTTTCGGAACAAGTGGCCTGTTGACGGATCTGAATGGACGCCTGATGGGACTACGGATTATGGGCCTGAGGGTGGAGAATTGATGGAGAAGCATGGCAACCCGCGAAACAAAACGCCGACTCAGCCTCATCCTGTTGTGCGATTCAAGACTCCGAACGGGCATCGGACGGAGCTTATGTTGTCGGTGGAATTTAGGACGGAGCTTCCGACTGGTGATCTTCAGGCTTCTAGACTGCAGGTGAGTCGATGAGCTGCATGAGCCTTGCTGATGGTAGATTCCATTGGTTCCTGCCTGGGCAATGTCTATTCACAAGTCGCAGGGTCAAAGTGAGTGTTTGAGGCTCGATAGGAGCTCTGTTAACGACTAGCTTTGGAGCGCGTCAAGGTTGATCTGCGCACTGTGTTTGAGAAGGGCCAAGGTTCGCTTTGCATTATGGGCTTCAAAGCCAGTCATCTTGCTAATGAACAGCCTACGTTGCTCTTTCGCGCGCAACTTCGCTCGACGGTCTGCAACTGCTCAACTTCCGTCCCGAGACTGTAGGTTCTCTCCATCTCGCCATTGCTGACAAGCAGGTCAAGGCGCATCCCAAAGTCACGCAATGGAGCACGACGCTGCAAAGTGTTTAAGTGTTGTGTTTGATAAGGAAAAGGGCGTCGAGCATGTGTAGCTGAACATTTTCATACAATCCGTCATGTACTATTTATCTAGTCTCGCTTCATGGGACTCCCACTCCGCTCACGTTCACGCGCACGCTGCCTCTCGCGCTCTCGCAAAGGCGACGGAGTCCTTCGTCTTTGACCACCTCCACGCGCCATCTCCCTCTCTCGTTCCCTCTCGCGACCGCCTACGACACTTGCAGGTGGTCCGCCACCACGACCTCTACCGCGCCAATTGCCGCCTCCTGCGGGCTCTTCTTCATTATCGCGCTCGCGATCACGGCCGTTGAATGATGGACGGACTCCTCCGCGTCCACGGATGCTCAGGCCATTACCTGGTCCACCGCCACCATTGGCGTTTGCGCCGTCCCAGCCGAACGATTGTCTGCCCGCACCTGCGCCTGCACCTGCGGCTAGTCCCTGTCCGCCGCCACGCATCTCGGGCAGAGTCACTGCGATAGAAAGGCAGTCTCCGGTCACGAAACGATAAGCGTCGAGCGAACTACATCATCAGAAACTTGCCAAAGAAGTCAAGACAGAAACACATACCGGTCATCACCACTTGATCTCAAGATATCTTTCCCAACAACAGTTGTGAGATCTTTGTATTTATAGATTCCACGACTTGAGCGTCTGACATCTTTGGCTGATGTATCGGCATACAGTAGACGGATATGGAAGCGTGCGTGGGGTGAGCGGTGCGAGGGAGGCATTGAGGGGAGGAGCAGGGAGATCAAGTGTGCTGGCGAGTCATCTTTCCTGGTAGGGTTAGCTTGCTGATGGAAACGAATAGGAAGGATGAGGCTTACCAAGCATAGACTTGGTACTCGTCGCGCAGAGGAAAGAGCCCATCATCGAAATCTTGGAGAGGTGTATGGGATTTTGGCGTCACGTAGCAACGGATCAAGCAGGGTGTTTTCTACTACATTAACTCTTTTCTGCGTAGCATAGAGTCACTCACGATATCTTTGTCTGCTTCTACGCTCGACTGGCGAGCTCTAGGCGATACCATTGTCATGGCAAGTGTTACTAAACAGACGGTTAATTGCAAGCTAAAGATGGACAGCTAACCCCATCTACAGCCTGGAAACAAGGAAGAAGAGGGGTTAGGTCGGCTACTTTGGTTCCCGTCGCTCCACCTTGTTCAGCAACAATATACCAATGGCATCGCAACCTCGGCCAAAGCCATGGGAACAGCAAGGTCAAGCAAAACCACAAGGTGGTGCCTCGGCATTTGATGCTGCTACGCAGAGTGCTTCGGCTGTCCATGTGAATGCGACTGCTGGACCTGGACCGAGTTCGGCTTTGGCGGCGCCGAAAGTTCCTGAGCGGCCTGAAGGTCTCTCTGGCGCTGTGAGCTGTGAGATTTATCACTATCCGAAGAGGAGGAAACTGATAGGCAGCTTACGCGCCTCAGACGTCGAGGTACAACTCTGTAGGAAGTTATGGCTCGTCTCCTTACGGAGGAGGGTACTCTGGATCAATGGGAGGTTACTCGGGCTTAGGAATGAGCGGTGGGATGGGCATGAATAATTATAGCTCTTATGGCTCTCGTGAGTGTATTGAATCTTGTGAAAAGCTGACGAGAAGCGTATTCGAGAATGGGAGGAATGGGAGCTTTTGGGGGTGGCTACGGAATGGGTGGCGGCTACGGCGTCGGTGGGATGGGTGTACCAGGCGAGGTAAGCTAGGCAGCTGAAGGGAGAGTGACTGACGAGTAGGGCTATCCACCCTCGCTGACATCGTCTCTCCAAAATCAAACTGCACCAGCCTTCGCAGTCCTTGAATCTTTAGTCGGCGCATTCACGTCCCTGGCCCAACTGATCGAATCAACGTACATGGCAACTCATTCATCCTTTTTCGCAATGGTGGGCGTTGCAGACCAGCTTGGGTCTTTGAAGACCTATCTTGGCCAGGTGTTGGGCGTTTTCTCGTTGTTGAGGTTGGGGAAGAAGATTGTGGCTTGGCTGAAGGGGACTCAAGCTGGTGGAAGGGAAGCCGAGTGGGCTAGAGAATGGATGACGCCTTCTGGACGAGGAAGGGGAAGTGATCGGCCGGGCAAGAGGCCGTCTAGCAAGCCGCTGTTGCTGTTCCTGGTTTCGGCTGTAGGCTTACCGTACCTCATGTCGAGGCTGATCAACCTTCTCATCCGGCTCAATCCACCACCCAACGCGGCGCTGGACGCAACAGCGCCGATTGAATTTGCTCGTGCACGCTTTGCCTTTGAGCCACATGAAGCGCACGAAATGGCATTGCGGACGGATGAGATCGTTGCTGTTTTGGAACGACGAGGAGAGTGGTGTCGAGGACGGACGAGGGAGGGGAGGAATGGTTGGTTTCCTGAAAACTATGTTGAGGTTATTAGGAGGAAGGAGGGTGGTGGTGAGGGTGTAACGTAACTGTTTGTGTATTGCTAAAAGTGCCACTTTTGATATCGTACGCTTGGATTTAAGCGTTTCATCTTTACGTGCCTGGATTTAGAGAGCGAAGAGGATGGCTTTAGCAACTCGGTAGCAATATTGGCAACGCACAGACGTAGGACCAGCATAGGCTCATCAGGACGTCTATCAACTAGCTCAAGGTCAAGGTGGACCTAGAGACGAGGTCAAAGATGGACTACGCGATGCAGTCTCCCAAAACTCCAAACAAGAAACGTAGAGCTCCGGCACAAGAAGTCTCGGTCATTATCAACGAGCTGTCTTCGGTCGACAGCGTCCAGGTTCAAGACTTGAAAGCTGCGAAGAAGGAAAAGACGAGCTGTCTGACGCAGGAAGGAGCGCAGACGATGATTGGATTCAGTTCTTCTCAGTCTGAGGTTGCGCTTGATGCGTTCGAGGAGCAATTGACGTGCGGGATGTGTGCTGCCGTCTTTATCAATGTACGTGGCTATAGTGTCAGTGCTGCTCTGTGGAGGCTGATGGTGATAGCCTGTGGCGCTCGAAGGGTGTGGCCATGTCTATTGCGGAGGCTGTCTTAAAGACTGGATCACCGTACGTCGATACCGTCACGGTGGCAAGGTGAAGCTGACGTGTTAGGCAATGAACGCAGCAGCTGAACAAACCAATACACCTCGTCAAGCTTTCGCCTGCCCAAACTGCCGCAAGACGCCCTTGTCAAAGGCTTATCCTTCTCATCTCGTTGCTGCAATGTGCGAGGTTCTCCTCGAGGTCCGTTCCATACATTTCAGTGCCAATGGTCATTTAGCTGATGATGAAGTACCGTCCGGCACTTGTCAGACCATCGATGGAGATCCTCAAGATTCAAGGCTCTTATACTGCTGGGACGCTCATAACTGTATGCGTTGAGGGTGACGAAAGCTGATGAAAGTTTCCGGCTGCTGAGTTTGTGGCTCACCGGCGGACGGCTGCGAATGCGATTTCGTATTGGCGTCCTTGTCCGTCTTGCACGGCTGATCCGGGAGATCCAGACGGATTCGTCTGTCCTCTTCCCGTACGTTTCGCAGCCGTTCTCGGTGCTCGGATGCATGCTGATGCTCTCAGGTCCTTTTTGACACCATTCCTTCTGACGGTATCTGTCCTGACGGACACAGGCTCTGTGCAGGCTGGTGAGTCTACTTGGACCCATCTGATGATCATTGCTGATTCCTCAGTGAGGAACTCTCGCCTATCGGAGGTCCATTCGCCAATCAATGCGACGTCTGCCGCGAGGGATTCTGTGGGTTGGGTACCTCATCGTGCCAGTGCGCAATCGCTTCTGAAGCAAAACCATGCTACATATACGAGACTGAACTCGTCTACATGCTGCAAGAGGGCGAGTGCGTCAATCTCGAAGTTGCTTTCGCGTAAGTTCAATTTTCGTTGCCACCACCCGCGGAATTAGCTGACAAGATCACAGCGACAATGGCATCGAGATGCAGAACGCAGCAACCTACCTCTCACTATACAAGAAACCCTCCAAACAGATCTATCTCGAAATTCTCAACTGGGCAGTCTCCGATGAAGGCATGGCAGCCGGCGGCGTCCCCGCAATGCTCGGCAAGCTAGTAGGCGTCTCGGGTCGGGCTAATGTCGATCCGGATCTTGTGATCCTACTTGATGAATCGAGGATCTGTGGTGACTGTGTTTCGGCTATCATTGCTGTGAGTTATTCGGGTTGCGGGGCCAGGGGAGCTGATGGGTGCTAGACGGGTTTGCCACGCTGGTTGGCGAGGGAGTTGAGAGCGCCTGGAGAGGATTTGTGTGCTGAGATTGGTAAGATGCGTGTTAGGGAGCGGTGCATGGATGGTTCGACGTATGTCTTTCCTTTGAGTTTGTATTGGTGCGAGCTGACGGTACAGTTGCGCGCGCCAGCAAAACAGAGCACACACCAAGAAATGTTAGTTTTGATTGTATCCCTGCTCGATGCTGATGGTAGACACTCACCTCAACCCACCGCTCCCAGTCGATGTCCGAGCAAATCTCGTGCAAGATGAAGAAGGCACAGGCGAGGGTGATTCGGAGCGCGAATCTGATGACGATGAGGAAGGGGAGTGTGAAGATGAGGAAGAGGGCACGGCTGCTGCGGATGAGAGGCGGGCCAATGAAGAAGCAGACGCTTGGGTACAGACGAACCCTCCGCCCGAAGTCTTCCATCCGACGTACAATCTCGCAACTGGATTCGATCCTGTTGCAGCAGCCGCTTCTAATACCGCTATCGGCGCCGCTCCTCAAGCCGCCGACGCTCTACAGCTTGTCACGGAGGCCCTTGTCCCTCCGACCGAGGTCCCTAGCTCCCCTGGTGCAAGTTCCGACGCGTCGACGTCGACGCGCTCTTCATCCGTTGATTTCGAGACTGTCGACATTGATCCCTGTCAACGTCGTATTCCTGACTACTTTGGCCCGGCTCCGCCCGAAGCTGAGGCTTGAACCAGCATCCCTACCCTTTTCCTTTTCCTCGACATTGTTCATATCCTCTCATTCATTCATTGTGCTATACGACTATACGACTACGACGATGTTCACTGCGACTCGACGAAATAGATAGATTCTTTGATGATACACCCTTGCATATTTACTCTAGGGTTACTGGAGCGTTGAAGAGTACACGTAGGGTAGGTGAAGCGACTTGCATTGCATGCGCTCCTCACTTTGATTCTCGTATTTGCCACTGATTTGCCACCGAAGAGATCTTCACGTGGCCCACCAGAATTTCCGAACTGCAGCCATATATTGTGGAGAGCTGCAGCTTCTTGTCGCTTTATCAACGCATAGAGCCAGCAGATTACAGTCTCAACGACCGAGCAGGATGAAGTTGGACGCAACTGATTTGCGTTACATCACGGCCGATGAATTTCGTGTCTTGACAGCGGTGAGTGGTCGGTCCATGAAGACGAAGTACTCATTTGCGTCCAGGTTGAGATCGGCTCCAAGAACCATGAAGTCGTACCTTCCTCTTTGATCACCGAGATCTCCTGCATCAGAGGTGGTGGAGTGAACAAGCTCATGGGTCAGCTTGCCAAACGAGGGCTGATTGCGAAGGTACAGAATACCAAATGTGAGATATCTTGCTGCGATGGGCTTAAGCTAATAGCAAAGACGACGGCTATCGCCTGACCTACGGAGGTCTGGACTACCTTGCTCTGCGAACATTTGCCAAGCGCTCGCCTAGTTCAGTGTACTCTGTCGGGAATCAAGTCGGTGTTGGCAAGGAGTCGGATATTCTGGTCGTGGCAGATGAGCAGGGAGAGCAACGGATCTTGAAGATCCACAGGTGAGTCTGCCTGAGGGTAGCGATGGGAGATGCTGATGAGCCAGACTGGGTCGTATTTCGTTCCGAGCAATCAAGTCAAAGAGAGACTATCTCGGCAAGCGCAAGTCGGCGTCATGGATGTACATGTCACGGTTGTCTGCGCAGAAAGAATGGGCTTTCATGAAGGTGAGTGCTCTATCTTCTGTCTTGCTGATTCAGATCCTTTACCAACACGGCTTTCCCGTACCGGTCCCAATCGATCAAGCTCGTCACTGTATCGTCATGTCTTTCATCGACTCTTACCCTCTGTGAGCCCCCCTTTCCATCGACTCCAATGCTGATCCTCAGTCGCCAGGTCTCGCACGTTGCCTCACCGGGCACCCTTTACTCCAAGCTCATGGAGCTCATTGTTCGTCTTGCTCGTTCAGGACTCATTCATGGCGACTTTAACGAGTTCAACATCTTGATTCGCGTCGAGGATGATGAGCCGGTAGTCATCGACTTTCCTCAAATGGTCAGTATCCGGCATGAGAACGCAGAGTAGTAAGTTCACCTGTCTTTGATATCCTTTGCCAACGTATGATAGCTTCTTCGACAGAGACGTCAAGTGTATCCGCAAGTTCTTCAAGAAGCGTTTCCGATTCGAGTCTCGCGAGTGGCCGACGTTCCAAGAGGTCATGGAGGAGGAAGCTGGCTTTGCGGCAGAGGAGAAAGAGTGGCTTGCGGAGCAAAAGGCGGCCGAAGAACTCGCAGCTGAGCGGGCTGAAGCTGTTGCTGAGGAGCGAGAGGTATCGGAGGAGGACGAGGTCGTGAGACCTACACGCGAACGTCCCGTGCGGCCTCTGAGGTTGGACAAGGAAGTCGAAGCTAGTGGGTTTGGGCGGCATATGCAAAAGGAGCTCGAGGATGTGAGTTCTCAGTGGCATTTTGCATTTCTCCGACTGACAAGCAGTATATGGCCGAGATTCAAGAGTACGAAGGTGATGACACCGACGATGAGGATGATATTGCGGAAGAGGACGAGAACGAAGTTGAGGAGCAAGAAGGGGCTGTTGTCGAACCATCAAGAACGGAGGTTTCGCAACGAGACGATGCCGACATTGAGAAGGAGGTCTCTGAGCGTCTAGCCAAGCTCGAGCTTGAGAAAGACCATCAGCGCAAACTCGGCAACGACATTGAGGAGGACGAGCCAGAGTCGTCGACCCGTCGTGTGCTCTTCGCTTCAGAGTCCGAGTCAGACTCCTTGTCTGAAGATAACTCTGATGAGTCTGAAGACGACGCTGGCTCCGCCTACCCTCAATCAGACTTTACGTCGTACGTTCCTCGGAATCGTGCGGCTCGCCGACAGCAAGCTGGTCCGCCTGCTCGGGCACCTGTCAAGGACTCTGATGCTCTGCGAAGCATTGTCTCGGCGGATATGACGCGCAAGAAGGAGCAGACTGAGCGGAAACATCACGCCCGTAAAGCACCGGGCAAGGTTGGCAATGAGAAGGGCAAGAAATGGAAGAAGAGCTCAAAGGTTTTGGTCAACAAGAGCGCGGGTGGTGATGGATGGTAGAGCTAGGAGTACATGGATGCATGAGGTGTAACTCTCAGACGGGCTACGCATGGCAGGACATGACGAGCGGCGTCCTGCGTGGGAAGGCTCAAGATCCTTAGTCCTCTCAGACATTGAACCGCACTCCCGCCGATGACCGACTACTTCCCGATACTCCTCCCGTGTGGGCATTGAACTTTGCATTGGCAGCGGCGACACTGTTTTTCAAAATGCCCCTCTGTCGTTGTTAGTATGTTATGCCTTTGCAGACTGTGAAACGTACAGCGGGTTCAAAACCGCGAGGGGGAGGAGTGCGGAGACCGCTACCTCTAGAGCTGAAGCTCTGTGGCTGTGACTGCACTGTCAGTTGTCTGTGCGGATCATACCTTACATTTTGCGAGTAATAGATGGGCTGAGGCTGAGACGGCGAGCTGCTGAGACCTGGCCATCGCTGCTGAGTGCCGTAGCTGGAGATCGGTACAGAGGGTTGCTGCATAGAGGCCTGCTGCCACATCTGAGGTTGTGGCGGGGCTTGAGGCAGACTCGGTTGAGAAGCAAAGCTGTTTGGATAAGATTGATCCGCGGGGACGGCGCCATGGGTCCAATAGTGCTGGAGCGGGACGGAGCTACCACTCCCGACGCTCACCGTCGACCCGAACACGTCGTTCACGCGATCGTCGAGACTTCCAGTGGCGTTGAGTCCATGCGTCGAGCACGTCAGGATCTTTGCAATCTCCTCTGTGACAGGGACGTATAGCTCTGTGTCTGGATCCCAAAGGGCAAGCGTAGGTGCGCTTTCCTTGTACACGTGGCGATACTGCTGGATCGAGGTGTCCCACTCGAGGTCATGGTGTGGACCGGCATCAACGAGGTCGAGACGGATGACCCCCTCGGGCGGTTGCTGGTAGTCCGAGTCTTTCGTTTTGGCCATCGATGGCACCATGGATACGAACCTTTTGAGGTTGGGATCCCAACGCTCCTTGCCACTTGCGAGACGCTCCACGAAGGATTGACCACCTTGAGAAGCGTTAGTCGTATCGGCCGGGAAGTATAGTGATTGCCCAGGCTGCGCAGCCGACTGTGCGCTCTGGGATGTCGCTGCTCCAGAATTCAGGCCAGGTGCTGCAGCTGCAGCAGCATCGCGAGCCACGTCAGTGGCCAAAGATTCGAGGACTTTCTTCTTCTGATTCTCAGCATAAGTGCTGTTGGCGCCCTTGACGTAGTCTGACCAAGCATCGAAGACGCCAGATACAGCGCTGAGACTGCTGCCTCCGACTTCACGAAAAGACTTCCCGACGGTCTGAAGGAAAGACGGCCTTCCTTTGGGTTCTGCTGTCGACGTTGCGCCACTTGGAGGTGCGGGTGGCCGTTGAGCTTGGCTGGATGGTTGTGGAGTTTGGCTCTGCTGCGTTTGATCGACAACAACATAGGCAGGAGGTTCTCCCCAGAGTACAGAGTTCAGGTCCGATGGTGCTGTTGACGCATGAGACAGTCCAGAGTAGTCCGGGATGTGCGGTCGCTGTGGTAATTGTGCACCATAATGCAAAGTATTCTGCGTCTGCGACGCTGTGTTTGGTTGTTTGAAGTAGATGTGGCTGCTGACACTCATGCTTATGTCAGCTTTGATACCTTCTTGGTGTATTGAGAGGGAGTGAGGGTGGACTGGCGATGCGGAACGTTTCCACGTCTGTTGCTTTGAGGCTGAAGCAGGCTGAGACTGAACAGTCAAAGGAAGCAGTCTTGTGCCTAAAAGGAGGGTAACAAGGCAATGATCGTGGCATTCTGTGCGATTATATGCCTTGTTTTGATTTCTGAAGCTGACTGACCATGTCCCCTCAGGTCGACTATGGATGTAGACTTGACAGACACAAGTGCTGATTCCAAACCTGCAATGGCGTCGGGATTCCGAATCGGAAGCCCGACGTGCATGACGCCTGCAGGCAAGTCTTTCGCACCTTCCGTTGTCTTCAAGTCCACCAACATGTCAGTCGCAGGCCCATCAACCCAGCCCATCACTCCTCTCTACTGCAAAGTATGCTCTTTGCCAGTCGAGTACTGCGAGTTTGGCTCGTCAATCTCGAAATGCAAAGCGTGGCTCGAGGAGGAGAACCCTACAGAGTTCAACAAGCTTTACAGTGCTGGTATGTCCTTTCTGTATGTTTGCGAGAACACCGCTGACAGATTCAAGAGGCTCTACCGGAGAAAATTGGTACCTTGAGTTTGGAGAAGCAGGAGAAGCTTGAGCACGACGCCGCTAAAGCTGAGCGCAAGGCGGAAAAGAAGGCAGAAGCCGAGAAGAAGAAGAAGGAAGCAGCAAAGGTCATTATTCTCGACTAACTGATCCCCAGCTGACAATACAGATTACCATCAAGAGATCAGAGCGCAACAAGCGGAAATACGTCACGTCCGTTCACGGGCTAGACTACTTTGGTTGTGACCTCAAAAAAATCGCAAAGCTCTTCGCGACCAAGTTTGCGACTGGCTCGAGCGTCTCAAAGCGTGCAGATGGGCAGGAGGAGATTCAGGTGCAGGGCGATGTGACCGAGGAAATTGTGAGTTTCCTTCACATCGTTGTGATCTGACCTTCAGGTTGACATGATCGTTGAACAAGCCGGGCCATTGAAGGGCGCTCCCGAGGATCAGATTGTTAAGATTGAGGAAAAGAAGAAGAAGGCACCTCCTCCAGAGTAGAAGATTGCTAGTTCCATGCATACAAGTCTCGGCATACTATTTTGCAGCACTGTCCATCTCTCGTACTGCTCCTGGGTGCCGCAGCCCAAGATCTCCGCTGACTCGACCCCGAGTTGGCAACTAGAACTCGTGTTCCCAGTTGGGCTCTGCGTTTCTCTTGGGAGCAGCCGCCTCACGACCAGCAGTCGAGCCGTTCGGTCTCCGCTCGTAATCCTCTGGTCCGTCATCGTACGCCGAAGAGTGAGCTGTACTCTGCGTGTGACTTCTTTGTCGTCCGCTACCACTCTTCTTCGATTTCTTGCCTGCGCCAAAGTCTTTGCCCCATTCGGGGACGTCGGCGTCGTTGCTTGCGTCGTTGAAGGCATTAGGGTCGGTGCCAGCCAGGTACTTGTTGGCCTTTTTGGACGAAGCCTTTTTGCTTGCTTTGCGTGGAGCTGTCGACTCGTGTGCGGCGCGCTGCTTGTCAGAAATCCAAGGAACCAAATGCAGACTCACAGTCCGCTCCCAGCGATCGCCTTCAATGTCGTCCCGACCACCACGGTCATTCTTGGCGACGGCACCTTCAAAGTTGGCGGGGTAGTGCCAATGCTTCTGGTTGGGCGCCGCGTCTGCAAAGTCAGCCCTCTCCCTTATCGGATAGACGAGTGAAGTAGAGCGACGGTCGCATGAGATTGATCTGCCGTAGGCTCGGCTGGATCGATCTCGCATCACAGCCATGGATCTGGCTCTTCGACAAAGTTATGCCGGGCTGGCAGGCCACGCAACGCGTAAACGAGTCAAAGTAGGCCGAGGCAATCAGATGAGAAGGCGGGCGAAGAAGAATTGCAGCCTTCTAGAGCTTCACTTTTTACTTCGCCTGCCTGCAACTGTCTGCGCCCGCCGAGCGAGTGACCGAACGGAACGCTGTGGCGATTCGACGAGGAAGACTGACCTTCGTTGTAGTATTCCTCCTCATCATTCGTCCAAAGGCCCTCGTTTCTCCTCCGCTCAAGGTCCTCCTGCCTAGTAGGCACATAGTTGTCACCCTCTTCACCCTCTTCAAGAGGCGCATCGATATGCGTCGAATCAGATGTTCGCTCGTTGTAGCGACCTGACCACTGCGACTTGGCCTTTCTGCGCTCGGCTTCTGCTGGGTCTACGAGCCCGTACTGCCATGTCAGTGGGGATTGGATGCGGGGTCGGACGTACTCTTGTTGCCCATTTTGGAGTACGAGTTTTGTTATTGCTGGGATGTTAGTGATGCCTTGTTAGTGTTGAAGAGACATACTTGTTCCTAATGTTCTGCATCGCGTCAGTACGGTCTCAAGGAAGCGATGAGATTACTCACCTGGATGTAGAAGCTAATGAGCATCTGTGTCAGTCGCCGAATCTCAAGTTCAAAACCCAACATACTTGTGGAAATGGCTGGACGACGTTAGCTCCGCCACTGTTGCGCATGCCGCTGGACCCGACGACTCACCTCGGAATGTAGCCACAGATTGTCAAGACGACATTGATAAAAAAGTCTGTCCCGATACCAAAACGGAATGCCACCGCTTAAGCTAGGTCAGTATACCTCGGCAATCAACATGCGAGGCATCCAACGAACCAATCGGTGGTAGCAGCATTCCCGCAATAAACAAGACGACATTGAAGCCATGGTGTCTCTTGGGTGTGAGATCAATTTTCTTGGGCAAGTGGTGGTTGTACGCCATTGTTCTGGATGATATCAGGATCTGTGACATACGCACGTAGTTTCGGCCAAACTGACCGTTTTATTC
This sequence comes from Holtermanniella nyarrowii, assembly GCA_001600035.1. Taxonomy (NCBI): domain Eukaryota; kingdom Fungi; phylum Basidiomycota; class Tremellomycetes; order Holtermanniales; genus Holtermanniella; species Holtermanniella nyarrowii. Next base: position 367,555 of record BCIT01000015.1, read on the forward strand.
CGGGATTTCGCAAGCTTCCAAGTAGTAATCAGTAGGGTTAGTCTTGGTATGAGTCCAGCGAGGTTGCGAGCTGTGTTGGATGAGTTTCGAACAAGAAAGGAGCTTGTTTGATAGAGGACGCGGGCTCACGGACTTGGTGGCGAGAGTGACCGAATTCCCCCTAGAGGCAATCTGATCCCAAGCGTGGCGCCAGGAGTGATAGGGACCACAGGGGTAGCGAGCAAGGGAGAGTGGTTTGAACAGTCACGAGAGCAGTGCGGCTCGTCCATCTCAAGCGTAAGCTGTCAAAGACTGTCCCCTTGTGTGTCAAGGCGAGAAATGTCGATCAAAGTCGTACCGGAGGCGTTGGCTAGAGATACTTTCCGCGATCGTCCAGGTTTACACAGCCTGAACTTGGTGACAAGTGTTCATAATATTGTAGCCTGACGCTAGAGATATACGACAGTGCCCACTGGTCATGTCAGAAGGCCAAGCCAATGGCTGTGCATCCACAATACAACGAACACAGCTGGTTGCCACCTTGACCCGCCACCCGGATCAGACCAAAGTCCAAAGCAGACCGATGCATCGTGACATTAAATAAACTCCTCATGACCATCCAAACTCTATCATCTCCCTCATCCTCATCCTCATCCTCACTTCTCCACCTCAACAGTCGCAGCAGGCGCAGTCTCCTTCTTATGCCCGTGCGCATGACCCCAGCCCCAGCCCGATCCGCCCTCCTTCTTGTCTTTCTCAACTTTGGCTTTCTTCTTGTTACCTGCGCCGAGGACCAGTCTTTTCGCACGTCAGCAAAGATATTATAGAGAGGCAAGAAGAAGGACTCACCGCTCGAGTTCTCTGCGCTCGTCATCAGACTCATCAGCTTGTACGTTCTTGAAGATTGCGGCAATGCTAAGAATGGCTTTTGCTCGGTTGATGGCTTGTTCCTTTGTTTGTCCGGGTTCATGCAGGACTTGCTCGACAACATCGCCGACAATCTGCTCATTAGCATCTTGTTCAAAAAGGGCAATCAGACACTAACGTTGATGACCTCCCAGCGAGTGGCTTTCCATGTAGTCAGAAGCATCTGCAAGTCAGCAAATGTTGCTACTCCATCTCGGCAGAAAACTCACCTTGGTAGACAGATCTTGAGCCATAGCCTCGAGCTCCTCAGGTGTAGCAGTCTCACTAATTTCAAGCCTCTGCATCTGCTCCATAGCCTGCTGAACGCCGATTCTGCTCCATCAGCCCATTGCCCTCCCCTTCACCATCAATCACACTCACGCGCTACCAAGCAATCCCCAACCTTCTTTGACCATCGATCCCTTTTCCTTCATCCGCCCAAGGAAAGCCCCACCAAAGAATTTCTTCGACTTGAGGAAATTGGTCGCTTTTGTGCTGTAAACATGCGCGATTGTATGCAGAAGCTCGACACCGAAGGACTCGAGCTTGAGGTCTTCGCCCTCGATTTTGATCTTTGCTTCAAAGGCGGCCGTTTCGGGGTCTTTGGGATCCCCCTCGGATGTTTAGATTCTTCAGTAAAGAGGATGGACTTACCGGGTGCTTGGCATCGACGAATGGTCGGATTCTCAAGATGAGCTTCTTGGCGAGGGTGTCGACGCTATTCGTCAGTCGTTGCTCAAAACAGATGAATTTGACTAACCGCTTTGCTCGATCCTTGTCTTTGGCCTCCTCGAGCTCAGCAAGCTTGGCCTTTTGATCGGGCGAGAGCTTGGACCTGGCCTTCTTGGCAGCCGCAGCCTCCTTGCTAGCGCCAGCTGCACCAACAGTAGAACCAGATGCCTTCTCCGATGATCCTTCGGGCGTAGTCGCACCGGATGGAAGCGAGTTGAAGCTCGTGTGGTGAGCGAGATCAGTGCCAGGAGCAGGGGTAGCCCCGCCCGCAGCTGCAGCTGATGGTGTTGTTGTCGTAGTCTTTCCATCAGCGGTGGTAGGCGCAGCACCGGGCGCAGTGGTATTAGAACCAGTCGCCTTGGTTCCGGCTGCGTTTGATGCAGGGGTGCTGTCTTCAGTCGCAGCAGCCTCCATCTCGGCCTTTTCCTCCTCAGTCATGACAACATCCATAGTCGAAGTGAAGTCTGAACATCAGCCTCAATTCATCACGCATCGTTCCTCACCCTTGACGAGCGCAATCTCTCCAATCTGATAGTGTCAACTTTCTTCTGATCATCTTGCGCAGAACTTACATAGTCTTCAAACGCTTCTCCACCAAAGATCTTGCCAAAGATCTCCTTGGGATCCATCTCTTGCGCTCCTTCGCCAGACTTGTCCATGCCTGCTTTGCCGACCTTGTCATAGAATGACCGGGTGTCGGGGTTGGAAAGGATCTGGTAGGCTTCGCTGAAAGTTTTAGAGGTTGGATACGATTGTTCGCTGCTTACCCAACATCCTTGAACATGGCCTCGGCGCCTTCATCCTTGTTCTTGTCGGGATGGAACTACTAGTCAGCTAACGCCCTTGAAGCACACGAAGATACACACTTGAATCGCTTTCTTCCTGTAAGCTTTCTTGAGCCTGCACCGCGTCAGCTCCTTTCAATTGTTCCATTCGACTTGCTCAATATCTGTGGCCTCGGGTGCTACGCCGAGGATATCGTACAAAGCGGTATCCTTGACCATGACGCTCGTTAGAGAGGAGAAGAATGTCTTTTCGAGATCTCCCAACTGCGCACCTAACTTTCTGAAGAGGGTGGCAAGGTGCGTCACGTCTTATTTCATCCCCGGACATAACAAGTGCCAGCGGGATGCTTAAGCCTGGCTTCCAGTCAGTCCTACTCGGACAAGAGTACGGCCAATACCTAAGAAAGCAATTACCTTTGACTCAGACTCAAGCACGTGGATTGACCGAGACAGTATCGAAGCATAAAAGGCCATGACGTGCATAAACTACATGCTGCAGGCTAGCAAAGTACTCATTGTCCACTGAAGAAGCCCGAAAAAGAAACAAACATGGGCCAAGCCAAGTGATCACGCTTAAAGGGTGATGGTGGGGTTCTCGACCTTGGAGGTGAAGGGGTTGGACTGCAGTGTCAGCGCATGCTCAAGTATCCAAAGAAAAGACTTACGCGGACGAAAGGACCAGCAATGACGTTGTCGTCGGTGACCTGGGTAGGGTCGGCGACCGACGAGACGACGGCGTAAGCATAGCCCTGAGTGGTGGGGAGGCCCTGAGCGACACCGTTGACGATGGGGTAAGAACCGGTTTGGAGACCCGAGTAGAGGATCAAGTGACCCGAAGAGACATCGGCGGTCGAAGTGACGGCACCGTCGTCAGCGAGGGTAAGGGTAGGGAAAGCCTTGACGGGGAGGGTAGGGTTGGTCGAAGGGCACGAGGTGATGAAGCCAGCGGCGACAGAGTAGACCTCGGAGAAGAGGAGAGGGGTGTCGTAGGCACCTGACCAGCCAGCGTTGTGCTTGACCGATGACTCGATCCAGCCCTGGTGACGAGCCTCGGTGGTGAGGATGGAACCGGCAACGGTAACGTATTCCTTCTCGGTGATGAAAGCAGCGGCACCAAGGTAGGCAGAGACACCGAGGTTCTCAACGACCGAAGCGAGGGCGGCAAAGGCCTCGGGTGTGGTCAAACCAAAGTTGTACTCGCAAGGCTTGGTTGCAGCGTCACCGAGAGCACCAGCGAGGAGGGAGACGTGGTCACCCTCGTGGCTGGAAATCTGCTGGATGCGGTTGCGGACCCAGTCGGGGAAGCCAGCACCCATAAAGTCCTCCTGAGAGAACTTTGCAAGGGCCTCCTTGTAGAAGGCGTTCTCGAGGTGCTCCAGGGTCACTGATAGTCAGTGAGGCTCATGACGGTAGTGTCAACTCACAAGCATACTGGAGAATGTCAGTGTCGGTGACGGCGCGCTTGGTGGGAGCGGCGTAAGCGGCAGTGGCAGCAAGAGCAGCGGTGGCAGCGGCGGCGGTGGTGAACTTCATTGTAGTAGTAGTAGTTGGGGTTGGGTTGTTGGTTGCTGGGTTGAGCGAAGGTGAGTTGTAGTGGTGATTATAATAAAACAAGTGGATGAAGAGAAGACAAACAGATCAAAATCCCATGCTAGTTATACCTATCCGTTCTACCCCATGCGTTTGTTTACTTTGTCTACTACTTTGGGATCTCGTACGACCCATCCAATAGGGCTTCATGACACTCTTCACAACATTACGATCTAAAGTGGGCAGCGGAATCGAATTAAGCGTCGTACACTGGTATAGACGTTTGTAGTAATATTAGACACCATTCACCGGATGATCGAGACATATCGGAAGCGGGGAGCCGATATCTCCACATTGTTGTGGCTTGATGAACCGCGTTGGATGGTCTCAGTTCGCGATGTGTGGGCGCTCAGGGCAGGAGTGTGGCTTGTCACCCTACCTTGAAACGGGAACGTGAGGAACGAGAGGCGTTGAATTCCCCCGAAGAGCCGGTGATCATCGCGGAATGCGTTGGGGAAGAGGACGAAAACAAACAACACTGGATCACGACACCATCAACAATGCCGTTATCAAAGCTCAGTGATCGAGATCCGAGTCGTCATCGCGCCCACGCTTCCTTGATCCAATCTTAATGCAATGAGCTACTAGAGCACTGACCTCCCTCCTTTCAGGGGCTTGAATAGATCTCTCATCTAGCTGCATCGTACGAGGCCATCAAACCAAGGCAGTGTAGGGCCAATGCATGCAAAAACAACTAGAGGCTACAGGATACACACTCGTGTCTGATAAACCATTACAAGATAGAAGCATGCTACATGATCACACAATCTTTACTCTCTGTTCTGCGGTGAGAACTAGCAGACCGCTGTGCTGGAATCATAGGTCGTAAGTTTGTTGTTGTTGTTGTCGTCGTCGTCGGGGAATTCATCCCCGATTGTTCGATCACTTGTCCAAAAGCTTCCGCTGAAATACCCCTTGCTCGACCTGCGCTACCCGTATCGCTACTCGCGATCGAGAGTCGACTGGCCAAGCTTCGCCGACCACTGCCGAGCGACGAACGTGATCGAGGAACCTCTGGACGACTCGGTGCGTCTTCGAGGCTCGTCCGAGCGCTAGCAGTTGGACCAGTAACCTTGGGCTTTCGGAACCCTTGCAAAAGCTTTTGTTGCAATTGCACAGGCGAAGTGGACAGTAGCTCAGAAGTCACAGGTAGACTCTGAGCTCCAACCTCTGCTGCATTGCTCGCAAGCGTTCTCGAGAGTGCGAGCTCGCCAAGGTCGTATTGACCCGTCTGCTGAGCGTAGGCAAGAAGTTGAGCGAGCTGGTCGCACTTGGACGGGTACTCGTTGGCGCAAGAAGCATGGCAGATGAGACCGCAGTCTTGGCAGAGCACACAAGAGCGCTTTGCAGGCTGAGAGCACAAGCGACAGATGATAGCTACCATCAGCTCCACCGCGCTCGCCATTCCGCAACGCACCTTTACTGAAAGTAGTCTTTAGCAAGCGATGCGATTTATGTGCGGCAGGTGTTAAAGCAAAGCGCTGCATGGCCGCAGTTTCCAATGTTGCTGTTGGCAAGTTTGCAGCAAAACTTGTTGCGCTGCTGCAAAGGTCTCGGACCGAAGCGCCGCGACGCAGACCGTCGTACGGCGAGCGATCTTCTCCAGAGAAGAGCCGAGTGCTGTCGACGCGCTGCAAGTCTTGACTGACACGCCGAAGGAAAGGAATGCTGTCCTGAGGTCTCAGACCTTGCTGTAAAGTCAGCATGACCGACTCTTGCCACTTACAATCTCCTTGCCCCAGCCACCCTTGAGCCAGCGATGTTCAAACAGCATGGCAGCACTGGGTCGATGCTTGGGATCTTTGACAAAGCATTGTTGCAAAAAATCGCTGACATCGTCGGAGAGCCCGGGTGGTAGAGGTGGCATGTCATCCTCCACGATGCGAAACAATACTGGCTGTCAACGACGTGCGTTTCGGCGTTGACGTACCGGTCATGCTGTTGGAAATGTCTGCATACGGTGGTTTGCCAGTGAGGAGCTCAATAATAGTACAGCCTAGGGACCTGCTCGTTAGATAGCCAACAGTGCAAGTACGCACCAAATGTCAGAGACCGGCAGCGCGCCAGCGAGCTGAATCACTTCAGGAGCCACTGAAAGTCAGATCGGTGCCTCTCACCAAGCACTCACTCCAGTGGGGTGTCCCCGCAACGTCTTTGACAGGTATAGGTTTGCCCGTCCTTGAAAACGTCTCGGCATCATTCTTGATATTCTCGACAGCTTTCATATTGAGCGAGACACCAAAGTCGGAGAGCTTGACGTTGCCGTTCTTGGTGGAGAGAATGTTGGCTGCCTTGAGATCACAGTGAACGACCTGCTATCAGACTCGCTCAACGAATGCCACATACCTGCTGCGAGTGCAAATAGTGCAGACCTTCGAGGATCTTTGTGGCATAGCTCGCCGCAAGCTGCTCGTTGAACTTGCCGAACGCTTTAAGAGTCTGGCCCAGAGACCCATTCTCGACGTATCTGCCCATCAGCAAAGCAAAGAAAGCACCGCTACTCACTCCATGACAATATTCAAGTAGTTGGCATCTCGAGACATGCCTTCATACTTGACGATACTCGGATGAGACAAGCTTTGAAGCAGATCATTTTCGCGCATGACGTCGGTGACCTCGTGTTCCTTCAAGCCTTCAAGCTGTATCCGCTTGATAGCTGCCATTTGCCCATTGGAAAGATTGAGCGCACGATAGACCGAACCAAACTGTCCTCGACCGATACAATTGCCCAGTTGCTACTCGTCAGTTCTATTATCACGAGTACACTCACGTAGCTGACAGAAGGCTTCCCGCTCTCCTCAAAGATCAGAATCTGACGCGTAGAGCTGCCAACGATCGCAGTCGAAGACACCGATCCCCTTGTGGAGGACAAACGCGGTCGATCATCGGGTGACAGGCTCTCGTGGCGTTTACCAGGCGTCGAAGACGTCTGGCGAGGATCTGTAACGTCGCGCACGTTAATCTCAGAGACTGCTCGAGCAATCCGAGTGGGACGCTCAGCTGGCAATAAAGGTTTGGCAGGGCGGACAAGTGAAGCTCGAGGGGAAGGGCCATCTGTCGAGAGAGGAAAGGGTATAGCTGAATTGTCGGTTGTTGGGGATGGTGATGCGCTACGTTTGGGCATGTAGACTTTGCCATTGGTACTCCTCCTCCTCACCATCCCGCGCTTCTCATCTCCAAGAGGTGAGATCGGCGTCCGAGGTCGACTCTCAGCAGAGTCCTCGACGACATTCGGCAAAGATACTTCATCCCTGCCAATCTCGACACTCTGTGCTCGCCGAGGCGAAGGTCGACCACCCTCAGTCATGCGCGGGGTTCTCGCTGGCGCCGAGGTACCTTCGAGCGCAGCGAGTGATCTCGAAATCGCAGCGGACCGAGTCTCAGCAATAGACTCTGCGGTCTGCTCGAGATCTTCAGTACTGCGGAGCATGGTCGTAAAGATCTTTTGCCTCGCCATCTGCAGAGTGCGTTCACTCATCCTACGTTCTCGAGTGATGGAAAAACGTGAATCATCAAGCGCATCTTCATCATCGACTGCCGTCTCAACAAGGGGTGTATACAGCGACGGCGACGTATCGGACGTTGTCGCGCTGGAGAGATTGAATGTGGTAGCCGTCGAAGTCGATCGAGAAGCACTGCTGACCAGGCTAGGTGTATATGCTCTCGCCGAAGCGGTACTGGAAGGTGAGATAGTGGGACGAGGACGAATCGAGACATCATCCGATTCAGTCCCATGCAGAAACGACGACTCGGCAGTCTCGGACGAATACCTGCTTGAAGCGGCAGATTGACGTGGACGAAAAGTGATACGAGGAGGAGGCGAGCGTGCCCCTGTACGGATCCCAGCAAGTTGCTGCACAGGCGTGGTACTGCGACTACTGGCTGCCGAGGGAGAGATACGATGTTGTAGCGCAGATGGACTGGCCGGTGGAGAAGCCACAGGCGTATTCAAGCCCGAACCAGGCCTCGATAAAGACTTTGTCACTCTCGCAGCCATTGGTCCGGCCAGTCGAGCGAGCGCAATCACCGTCAGACCCACACGACCCAAGCTAGCTTCGCTAGCTTCTTGTAAGTCTGAAAGCGAGCAGATGTCCGTATCTTGTAGGCCGACTTGTTTGCATGCGACGAGGAAACGCACTGCGTTGGTAGAGCGTGTCACGCCGTCTTCAGACAAGTTGATGCGCGGTACTGGCGGTGGATTCCGTGAGTAAAGATGATTGATCAAGCTACCGTCAGTCATCTAACATGGCTAGAACTTACATGCAAAGCAAGATACCGTCCCGCATAGCTTCAATCCAAGCTCTCCTCTCCCGATCCTTGGCCCTCTCTCCAACATGTATACTCCTCGCTTTAGCTTCAAGAGGTCCAGCAACCATTCCCTCAGCCTTGAAAGGTTTCTCCGAACTCGCCAGTAAACCCGCCGCCCTAACCCAATCGCTTCCCCAATTCTTCTCCATCCTTGCCAACGCACGCAGTCTCTCATCCGCCACTTTGCGTTCACGCTCTTTGAGACTCGTGCTGGGCACGTGTCGCATCAGAGGGAGAAGAGTCTTGACGATATAAGAGGTGGAGAGACGGAGGTGGTAGTGTTCTTTGCTGAGAGTGCTTTCGGGAGGTGATTGGGGTACGCCATGGCTTGGGCTTTTGAGAGAGGGAGTCGAGTCGAGGGAATGGCGTGATGGAAGTGGGATTGAGGCTTTGAAAGGGCTCGAGATGGGGGAAGTGACACTTCTCGAGGCGACCAAAGGTCGTGAGAGAGCGACAGACGGGGATATCACTTCTCGTGACCGTTTGGAGACCAACGTTTGCGTTGTCTGAAACACTTTGCTCGCCCTCGGACTCGCGAGCGGAACCAGCCCCGCTTTGGGCGTCGCATTCGGATCCTGTCCGTGTCCCTGCCCTCTCAATCCACTCTTTGCAGCCTGAAACAACAACGACAATGAATGCTTGTGTCCTCCTTTCCTCCTATGCGTTCGTTCAACGTCATCCACCGTCCTTTGCGTCGTCTCCTCTTCATCCTGCAGCAACGCCAACGTCGGTGTGGAGATTGAACCTTTCGATAGCGACGGAGGTTGCCATTTACCGTCTTGGTCTGAACGACGTGCGAGTGGGAGGTCAGGAGAGACGAATCTGATATCTCGTTCGGCTTCTTTCTTTGCTTTTGTCTTTGTCTTGACATTTGTTCCTGATGTTGATGCTGTTGGTGTATGGAGAGTGCCAGCTGATGCGCGAGCGAAACGACTGGGGTCGGGTAAAGTAACAGTCCTTTTCGAGAATAGACTTCGTAAGCCAAGACCCTTTTGTGTATTCTGCCCTTGGATTCTGGTTGCTGTAGCGTCGGTACCTGTACCTAGCGGCATTCTAAAAGTGTGGATGACGGGATGAAGCTCTGGTGTGAGAGGGGTGGCGAGCATTGCTTGCTCGCTCGCTCGTACCTGTTGGTGATCAGCTGATGCAAGGAAGAGATCGACATGACATACCGATAGGTCTTCTTCTTCTTATAAGCTGGTGGTAGTAGCAGTGGATGGAACAAGACCACTTGGTTGGCGGTCTTGACCCTGAGTCTGTACACACACGCCGGGTTGTAGACCCTGAGCTAAGAGAGATTGCAAGTCGGACGTGTGTGCACTGACGTCGTTCAAAGGGGTCAAGCAGGTCGCTCAAGACGGCAGTGGCCACCGTCAACAAGCAGAACCTCGGGGTACCTCTCTCCGTTCCAGCCAGAGACGGAGTTATCAATGACGAGTGAGTTTCTCCTGTTCTACTTCCGAGTTCAGATGCCGAAGACTGTATAGGGAATAAAGAGGGGCGAAAGGGGCGAAAGGGGTTGGTCGGGCGATCCGATCCTAGAACGAATAAGAGGATCGGGTGATAAAAGGAGTGAAGTACCTGGTGCCCTTGCTCTTGCCCTTGCCTTCTTTTACCGATTACCTTTCTCTCCTCGTAGTCATCAAGCAAGCTACCTCGCCAAGCCAAACCACCCACTGTCCTCGTGCTCTGTAAAAGTTCCTAGCCCCTCAATGATCCCATGTGGCGTTTAACTGTCGACATCAACTTTTCTTCTCCCCACCTAGCCAGCTTTTGTCCAGCCAGATTGAACCACTGGACGGAGATAATGACTCATTTAGATTTCAACAAGCTTTTCATTTTCAATAGTCTTTAGCTTATTTGCACAAAAAGGTGAACGCCCAGGAACAGGTCATACGTGCCTTATAAGATGGTCGACTCCTTGTCTGCTGTGGAATGTAGAAACGTAATCAACATGAAAATCACACTTGTATTGTAGCAGCTAGCTGGATCATTCAGACAGCCCATGTAAAGTCAGTGAGAGCCAGTCAAATACCCAAAAGCACATTTCATCAAGAAACAAGCAAAGCAAGCACAGCAAGGACATGCACCCTCCCCCTTGCCTCCTTCCCCCCTCTCCCAGCTCAATAAGCTTCATCACCAAACCTCGTATCCCTACTGCGTTCCGTCCCAAAAAGCGTCGACATGGCAGGCGGCGTTGGCGGCACTCCCTTGCCCGTCCCCGTCCCTGCCCCAATCCCCATCCCCGACTTTCTCCCCGAAAACCCAACGCCCACAGGGAACGGCGAAAGCCTCGACAGTTCCGGACCCAACAAATCAGGAATCACTGGACTCGCCATCAACTCGTCAGTGTCGGTAACAACGCGATCGATAGCTGTAGGTGTTGATGATGGATCATTGAACGGTGCGTGCATTGATTCGAGTGGGATGACGTTTCTTTCACACGAGGTGTCTGGACCAAAGAGCGCATCGATCCGCGTCGACATGGATGGCATCCTCGAATGCTTCTGACCCTGCCGCGGCACAGGGCTCCGATCCCTCTCTGCACGAGGTGAAGGTGGCGGCGCAAGACTAGCACTGACCAGCCTTGCACTCGCACTCACTCCATGCCCAACACCCAGACCCAAGCCCGACAACGCTCGCTTCTTCTGCGCCGGAGAAGGTGAAGGCAAATCACGAGGAAGAGTGTGAATACCCGGTGGAGGTGTTTTCGGATCGACTGCTTTCGTGGGTGGTGGTGTGTGGATCTCTTCATCTTGATCTTGGTCGGAGAGAAGACCATCAATGATGCCTGTATCGTACACACTAGCTGTACTGACTATGCGCGATTTCGGGGCAGTGAAGGAGGGATAGGGAAGATCGTCCTCCCTTTGGCGTTTACCGAGTGACGTCGCGCTCGGCGCTGGCGCAAACGTCAAGCGTGTCGCAGAGGATGAACGAGGTGTGGCGGGTACAGGAACGGATGAATGTCTTTGTTGTCTTGATGACTCTTCGTTGATACCGGGTAAGGATCTATTCATCAGCTTTGCTCTTTCGCGATATGAAAAGGAAACATACAAAAATGAACCTGTACCTGCACCAACTCTTGCGAGTTTATCAAGTTGATCTTGAACGCTACTCATGCTTTCAGCCCATTTCATCTACCCATCAGCACGATCATCCCCTCCCACCACACAGCGCAACGCACCTCGACAGCATTCAACCTCGCAGCCCATTCCTTATCCCTAGCTTCCAAGACCTCGACTCGTCCCTTCAACGCAGAATCCGTCTCCGCATGCACCATCTTGAGATTTGTAATTTCTTGAGCGAGTAGACTGATTTGAGATTGCAGTTCTGTGATCATCTTTTGTTGCTCGCTTGTGGTGGTTATCAAAGAGCGGGACTTGGTAGCTGCGCTGGCGGTGGCGCTGGCGCTGGTGGTGCGTTTGACGCTTGGAGGGATGGGGCCTACATTCTCTTTACCGCGCATGTCTAACGCTCCGACACTGTTTCCGAAATGCGAAAGTAGCACATCAATCAAAATTTCTGATTTCTGATTCGCGCCTTTCAGCCCTTCCGTCTAAGACGCATCAGCATGGGCACGGCAAGGAGGAAGGATGACGAACGAACCTTGAAGACTTTTTGGAGATCTGTACGTTTGAGATCTTCGAGCTGTTGTTTATTGTATTTTGCGGTGCTTTGAGAGAGGGAGGAAGAGGTTGCTGATGCCATCTTTTCTTTGAGATTGAGATGGTGATTGGTGGTGGTATTGTGAGAGGGTGGCGAAGACGAGCTGAGCTGAGTATTGTTGTTGTTATTCTCTTTTGTTTAATGACGTGGCCAAACCGGAAACGAAGATCGACGACCTCCGTGCTGCAGCAGTTGTAGACGAAACTGCAAGTTTATACACTTGAGGTGAAGTACTCTCTGGAATCAACTGTTTGGTAGCCGCATACTAGATATTGAAAATCAGAACGATGCACGCTTGCTTTGCTATGAACGCGCATGATGGGTGGATAATGCGACATTTCCGGAGATGACGTCGGATCGACTGTGTGGCACCATGTAGTATAAAGGATTGTCTGAAGCTTTTCTTGTCCAGCCTGCTCTCTGCAACAGCCACAACTGTAATCGTCTCCTCCCCTCTCTGTACTTTTCTCCCCAAAGCTACGAGTAGAGCGCGCAGCTGTCAAAGTACGTGCATCCGTGTTGTGATAAGATCTACCGAAAGGGGTAAGCGCCTTGTCCACCCAAACTACTACCAATCCTCCCCAAAGCAAATCTATCAATCTTTTGATTCAAAGCATCCATCAATCAACCAACACACAATGTCAGCACAACATAAAGCAACATTCACATGGCCAGGTAACAGTGCCAACACCGTCTTTGTAACAGGCGCATGGGACAATTGGTCAGGTAACAAGAACCCTTTGCAAAAGCAAAGTGACGGTGGTTTTGTAGGTCACGTTGATCTGCCTTTTGGACAAACGTATTCGTACAAATATGTAGTGGATGGAGGTGATTTCTTGCTTGGTGGTTTAGGATACGTGCTGATAATGATACAGAGTGGAAGACTAGAGAAGACGAGGCCAAGGAATGGGGTACGTTCAACTCTGCGAACGGAGCGTTCTGACAAGCAGATGCCGCTGGAAACATGAACAACGTCAGCTCTTCCCTTTTTCAAACCAAGGAAAAACTGACATTTCAGGTCTACACTGCACCTTCCGAGTCGACCGAAGCCGTCAAGCCCGCAGCGGCAACTGCAGCAGTAACCGAGCCCACCTCCCTCCCATCCACAACAGCACCAGACAGCACCGTCCTCCCCTCGGAGAAATACACGGAACCTCAATCACTGCTTGCGTCGTCTACCCCCGGCCCAGCCGCTGCAACCAGCACTAGCACCGGTACCAGTGCCAGTGACAACTTTGTCTCGGGATCAGGATTGACAAAGCCCGCCGGGACATCACTCGATGCATTCGGTCTCGGTGCACCGATCGGTGGTGGGGGTGTCTCTTCAGACAGGTCGACGAACGCTTATACTTCTCCTACGACGACTCTTGCCTCTACCACTACTTCTCACCCTGTCCCTGTCCGCAGCGCCGACATGACTTCCTCTACGACTGCTGCGACTTCCACCTTCACCACCACCACCACGGCGGATGAAAAGACGGCTACAACGGGTGAATCCCCACTTTCGCAGTATACAGCTCAGGCAGCTGCGATTGGGGGTGGAGCTCTTGCTGCTCTCGGAGCGGGTGCGCTCGCTGTGGGGGATGCAGTTGAGAAAGTTACGGGTATCGATGTGATTCATCACCCTGTTAGTAGCTTCTTGCACTGGCTGATGGAGAGGCTGACAAATAGATCTCGGTCGACGCAGCAAAGAGAGCAGGTATCGATATCAAGTCGCTCGACAAGGTCGATGCACCTACGCATACCGCTACTGGCACTTCTCCCGTCCCTTCATCAGCTGTTGATGCTCTCGAGGAGAAAATCCAGGCTTTGAAGGTCGATGCCGACAAGTCGTTGCCTACTACCTCCACCTCTGGCGTTGGCGCATCATCGCAGAAAGCAGTTCCCCTCCCCAACAAACCTCAGTCCAAGACTTCCCTCCCTCCCTCCGGTGCCCTCCCCCCTCCCGCCAAAGAAGAGCGGGCACCCAAGCCTGATCTCCATACCCAAGCCGACAACGCAGCAGACCACAAAACCGTTCCCGCACCCGTCATCAAGAACTTGTCCGCTCGTGATCCCGCCAAAGACAGGACGTTGCCTGTCAACGACGATGCCAAAGCTGCCAATCAGCCCATCTCGACTGACCCTTCCGTCTCGGCTAAAGAAGTCAAGAAAGACGCCCAGGCTCCCGCGCCTCCTGCGAAGAGTCAGACGCCAGCACCTTTGGTATCTGCTGCTGTAGCTGCTAAAACTCCTATTGCGGCTCCTAGTGCAGATGCACCGCCTACGGCTCCTGCTGCGCCTGTACAAAACCCGACGGCTGTGGCACAGGCTCAGGGCGTGCCTGCTGCAAAGGCTTTGCCGCCTGCGACGCCGACAAAGACGGCGGCTGCTGCGCCTTCACTTGCCAGTCCGGGGTCAGCAATGTCTACACCGGCTGGTACGCCTCAGAAGCCGCAGCCGGCAATCGGTCACGGTCGTGAAGTCACGACGGATTCAGACAAGGTCCGCAAGCGCAAGTCGAGCTTTTTCTCCAAGGTCCGTCTTCGTTTGTTCACGACTCATGCTGACGGACAGATCAAGGAGCGTTTCTCGTCTCCCAGCAAGGAAAAGTAGTCTTGTCACGTCATTTTGTTACCTAGTCTAGAAGAATCCTCTTTAATTTACCCGAATCACGATCTCGTCTTGTCTCATCTTGGGCCATCCATGCATCCCTAGCCTACTCTGCCCTACTTGGAGTAACCGTCAAACTCGTAATCGATACCCTGAGCCTTGATCTTTTCGTTGCGCTTGGTCTGCTTTGCGAGAATACGCTCGTCCGCTCGCTTGAGCTCGGATTCGGAACGCTCCTTGCCGCGACGAGCCTTTTCAAGACGGTCGGCAGGGACGGCACGCCATTTCTTGTTGGCGCCGACCCAGAGGTTTGGGTAAACGTCGTCGGGCGCAATGACCTTTCTTGTCAGAACATTCAAGGGGGAAGAGAAACGTACACTGCATTTGAGAATGTGACCGTTGAGGAGATAGTTGTTCATTGTCTCGGCAACGATCTCAGCGACGGAATTGGACGACATTTCAATGTAAGCATAGTGTTTGGATGCGCCCGTCTAGTTCAAATCAGCTTGACTGTATGTGTGTGGGTGGGGAAAAGACAAACCTTGCGGTTCCTGGCAAGACGAAGACGACCGACATCGCCAAACTGTGAAAAGTAGGCTCGCATCTCTTCCTCGTAGAAACCGTGAGGAATCCGGCTGAGGTAGAGGGTACCTTTCTGGTTGTCCTGATATGTCAGCATTGTCAATTGTTGATTTGCAACACACCTTCTTCTTCCTTGCCTTGGCAAGCTTGTCTTGGATCGACTTGTCGTCCTTGGCTGGTGGCAGCTGGGACGTGACGGTCGGACCTTGAGCATTGGCGATCGCAGCGTCTTCGTCGTCGCTCTCGTCGTCGGAAGAGTCGGCACCGCCGCCGTCAGACGATGAAAAGCCGTGAATGAACCCAGCGTCCTCCTCCGACTCCTCTGCTTCAGCCTCAGCCTCGGCAGCCTTGCCCTTGCCCTTGGGTGTAGGCTTGGACCGCTTAGAAGCAGGCACGACAACCTCGACGGTATCCCGAACAGCAGTCTCGACGCCCTCCATAGCGTCAGACGCAGTTTTGCGCTTCTTGGGGTTGGCAACAGCCTCGGTAACAGCAGCAACAGCCTTCTTGCCCTTCTTGGCAGTCTCCTTGACAGCGGGCTCGGCGTCTTCAGCAGCCTGGCTGGCTTTTTCGGCAGCAGCCGCCTTTTTCTCAGCAGCTGTCATTCTGGCCTTCTTGACAACAGGCTCTGCATCCTCTGCAGCTTTCTTGCCCTTCTTGATGACCTCATCCGTAGTCTCGACAGCTGCTTTCTTGCCCTTCTTGACCGTGTCCTTGATGAGGGGCTCTGCCTCCTCGACAGCCTTCTTGCCCTTCTTCACAGCATCCTTGACAACCGGCTCTGCCTTCTCGGCAACCTTTTTGCCCTTCTTGACGACCTCGTCCGTAGTCTCGGCTGCAACCTTTTTGCCCTTCTTGACAGTGTCCTTGACGATAGGCTCTGCGTTAGCCGCAGCCTTCTTGCCTTTCTTGACGACGTCTTTGACGACAGGCTCGGCATCAGCAGCAGCTTGCTTGCCCTTCTTGACGGCCTCTTTTGCAGTCGAGTCGACAACAGCAGCAGCCTTTTTGCCCTTCTTCACAGCCTCCTTTGCGACAGGCTCAGCCTCTTCGACAGCCTTCTTGCCCTTCTTGACGGCCTCCTTGACGACAGGCTCTGCCTCCTCTACGACCTGCTTCCCCTTCTTGACAGCTGCGTCAACAACCGGAGTCTCGGCTACAGCCTTCTTGCCTTTCTTGATTGCCTGCTTGCCCTTTTGCACCAGCGGCTCAACAGCGTCAACCACAGCCTCTTCAGCTCCAGTCAGAATCGGCGCAACAGCATCCGAGACCATGGCAACGTATGGCGCAGCTGCATCACCCGCATCCCTCACAAGCTGAGCAGCAGCATCCACAACACCTGTCACATTCTCCTTTGTAATCTCATCCACAGGCGCCGCACCCTTCTTTCCCTTCCTGCCTTTAGCAGTCTTTGCACTCGCCTTGGAAGCAGGCGCCGAAGCAGGCTGATCAAGCATCAAATCACCTGCAGCTTCAACGGCCGCTCCAACATCGCTGAGCTTGGCAGTAACCGTCTCGATGGCGCTTTGAGCGGTTGCGAGCAGGCCGGTTTCAGGCTTCTCCTTTGATGCTGATGACTTTGCGCGCTTTGCGTTTGTCTTTGGTTCAGAAGAAGGTGCAGCACGCTTGGGCATGATTGCTGTTGAAATGGTTTGTTGACAAGAAGAATGTCACCTTTGACGCCGAAGGTTTCTCGGAGTAAGGTCACGTGACAGATGTATGGTGTCATGATGATGGTGGGTGCGCGTTATGGTGGGCTGAAACAGGGTGTAGAGCAGCGCAGGTAGTCTCTGCAGTATATTGCGAGGAGAATTGTCCAAGTAGCTAGATGAATATGACAAGTTTGCATGCAGGATAGCTGATTTCGTGTCTCGTCCAAATAGCAGAACCTGCTTGCGGCCGCATCAGTGTCAAATGAGACCAATGGACAGAAGTGCGTATTTCAATCTACTTTGTTACGGTAAGCTTCTGTAGCTACTAGCTGAAGAGAGGTCCAGGCTGACTTTGCACGCATACGTCGTCTACACATACGCCAGTTTTGCTTCCGTTTTGCCACTCGTCCGTGCCGAAGTGCCTACGTCAGCGTTCAAGGACGTTTCTCGAACTATCATCATTTCGCTCAAAGGTAGCCGACCAGCGCGATCTCAGGCGTCAAGTTACAACCATCAATACCATGTTCGCAACAACACTACGACCTTCATCGTTACGATCAGTCATCAACGCTCTACCCAAAGCAGGTGGGCCATCATCGGTCGCATCGCGCTTCGTCTCTTCCAGCGCCCGAAGATCTCTACCTCGCGCAACAGCGCCACACGCTGCCGAGCCCGCAGTACTACTCCATGGTCCTGAAGCTCGATTCAGGCAGGAAGAGTTTGCAAAGAAGGGAGGATGGATGAGGTTTGGCATTATTGCGGGTGGGACCGTCGCCACCGTGGTGGTGACGAACGCGTTCTTGAATCGCGAGACTAGAGAGTCTCTGACGGGCGTCGAGAGGTCGTTGCTCAACTCGACGTTCATATATAGTGGTGTTGGGCTGTCAATGACGGGTCTTGCGGCCTTTGCATTGCATAAGAATGGAATGAGCTATAGGCTCATGCGTGCGAATCCACTTCTCGTTGCCGGTGTAGGGTGGGTATTTCTTGGCCAGTGAGCATAAGCTGACATTTCAGGATTGGCGCCTCCCTCCTGACAATGTTCGCAACATTCAACACCGCCCCCAACTCTGCCGCCAAACACCTGTCCTGGGCCTCATTCAACCTAGTCCAAGGTCTCCTCCTCGCGCCTCTCTGCTTCGTCAACCCCGCCATCCTCCTCCGTGCAGGCCTCTACACAACCGGTATCATCGGCTCCATCTCCTACGTCGGTGCCACAGCCAAGGAAGAAAAGTTTTTGTATATCGGTGGACCGTTGATTGCGGGTCTGAGTGTTGTGGCGCTAAGTAGTCTTGCGCCTTTGGTGCTGCCTGTGACTGCGCTGAGGACACTTGCGATCAGTGAGAGCTTGAGTCTGGTGAGTTTGGGAGGGGAGAAGGTATGGCTGGGCTAACATGGTAGTATGGTGGTCTTGCCATCTTTCCTTTCTGTACATTGAACCACGTCCAGACGATTCTGTTGCATGCAAGGCAGGGCAAGCATGATCCCGCTGCAGAGTCAATCGGAATCGAACTCGATTTCATCAACATCTTTATCCGTCTTGTGAGTCCTTGTCAATGCCGTTTCGATTACAAGCTGATGGGGAGGTCGCAATCCTCGGAGGCAACAATAACAGACGACACTAATTCCGTGCACGCTATTCTTTGCAGAAACTCTGTACGGTGTTTTAAATGTATCCTTAATCCTCCTGTGCTTTCACATGCCATTCAACAGCGTGGTCTCGTCGGGCAGCCTGTGACAGGATGCAAGGTCAGCTCGTACACGTAGTGGAAGGCCTGCTCCTTTCATATCCGCGCCGACGACATTCACGCGGCGACGCTGGAACCATTGTGCGCCAAACAGCATCCTTCCTTGGTCACTCGAGGTCCACATCCGACCATCATCGCCCTCGTCCTTTGTCAATTGCAGCTGCATTTTGACGTCAGCGTCGCCTCCAATTTGTACAAGAGCCCGCAAGCGCTCGTCGACACTCGCACTCTTCTCAATGTCTCAAGAATCAGCTACCAGTCTCTGTACATACCGAACATCCAAGCACTGTCGCGACTTGCCAGGCGTGACCGTCATGCGATTTAACAATCCCAACGGCGATCGTGTCGTCCGATACGGTGGCTTGTCCATGACCGCCTTGCAAGGTGGCGACACCTTGCACTTTCAAACGGGTCTGGGTTCCTCTCAATTACTTGAAGTGGAGAGTGTCGAAGATACTGGAGTGCGCGGTTGGGGTATCTGTGGACAAATCAGTCCATGCACAATTTCAAGCCATGCGGGGGCCGGTACGGTGTCAGTGGATTCGGTCAAGAAACTAGGTATTTAGAAGGTCAGGTAGAATTCAAGCATACATGTCTACAGTCGTGTGCAGAGACTAGGTGATATAGGTGGTCTCGGTAACACTGACGTCACGAGATACGACAAGCTTCAAGAGAGTAAACCCCATCGTGGCAGTAGCGGTACGCATGGAGCTGATGTCGGTATTTGATCCTTGTACACGTTCGTACTGCAAGGCATGCGTGGCTTGCAGTTGTTCTAGGATTTCGGCACTGTTTCTATATCCTGCCCGCCCGTACCTGATGAGATTCATCATCGTTCGGTCAATTTCAGTGGCCGACTCCGGTGTGCCTGTGCTCAAATCAGGTCCGGAAGAATGACGCTCCACTTTCAGACCTCCACTTTGCATCGGCTTATATTAGCTCCAGCTTCTTCTTCTTCGCCCGTTCTTTTCTCAATCTCTACTATCTACAAACAACAATGCAAGCAGCTTCCAACTTTATTCAAGACCACATCCTCGGCGGTCCGGTTGAGACGACCGTTACACCTTCGTACAAGCACCGCGAAGGTGGCGTGACCATGAAGGCTTTGACTTGGCAGGCAGCCAACCATGTTCAAGTCAAGGATATGCCGATCCCTGATATTACTCAGGATGAGGATGTCATTCTCAAAGTCTCCATGACTACCATCTGTACGTTATCCTCAGTGAGCTGACTGACGAAAAGGTGGCAGTGATCTCCACTTGCTCCACGGTGAGATTCTCGCACTCCAGAAGGACGATATCCTCGGCCACGAATTCGGAGGTATTGTTGACCGTGTTGGTCCGGGAGTCAAGAACCTCAAAGTCGGTGACCGCGTCGTCACTTCTTTCCAAGTTGCATGCGGTGAATGCCGCTACTGCAAGGACAAGCTCTCGTCTTTCTGCGAAAACACCAACAACTCCTCGCTCATGGTTCGTTGCCCTTAACTGCAGGTCGGTGGCCTAGCCTAACTGATGATGTAGCCAGCCATGTACGGCTCAGCGAAAGGAAACTCGAAAGGAGATGCAGGCTTCTTTGGCTATTCGCACTTTGCAGGCGGTTTCCCCGGTGGGCAGGCCGAATACGTCAAGGTGCCCAAGGGCGATGTCAACTGCCAGAAAATTCCCGAGGAGATTGCTGGTGCGTTCTCTAGGAGGTCTGTTTGGGTTTGTGCTGAGGAGTAGATGAGAACGCGCTTTGGTTGTCGGACGTTTACCCGACTTCCTACCACGCTGTCTACGGTACCAAGGTCGGCAAGGGCGATGTCGTCGGTGTCTGGGGGTGAGTTTCTTGTGACTCCGAAGTGACGCAAGCTGACATCGTCAGTGCCGGTCCTATTGGTGTATGTTGCAGGTCACAGACTCCCATCTGACATTTAGCAATGCGTGATTCGCTGGGCCTTCCTCAAAGGCGCAAAGCAAGTCATTGTCATTGATTCCGTCCATTCGCGCCTCCAACTCGCATCCGAAGCACCAGGAGACGTCAAGACGATCAACTTCAAAGAATCCCCTCAAGTTGTCGAAGAGATTTACAAGCTCGTTCCGGGCGGCTTGGACATTGCCATTGACTGTGGAACTTTCCATGAACCCAAGACGTTGCTGCACAAGATTGAGAAAACTTTGATGCTTGAGACAGATGTTCCGGAGACGATCAATGAGTGTGTTGAGAGTGTTAGGAAGGCTGGGGCTATTGTGCGTTGCTAAGAGCGGAAGTGAGGACGGGCTGATGAGACAGGGTACCATCGCTGCGTACGCTGCTTACGCTAATCACGTCAATGTCGGCGCCATCATGGAAAAGGTAAGCCAACCCACAACCAATAACACTAACATCCAAGGGCGTAACATGGTATGGACTCGGCCAAGCACCCGTCCATCTCCACCGCGACGTCATCCTCGAACACCTCGTCAAAGGTGAATTCGACGCCAAATTCATGGTCTCGCACCGAGTCGATATCGAAGAGTTTGCAGAACTTTACGAAGCCTTCGATCATCGTTGGGCGGGTGTTAACAAGGTCTTTGTTCAGACCAAGCATTCCAAGGCTCCTTCGCCTGGTTATCCCCAACTTTCGAGCGTCAAGGATTGGCCTAGGCATCAGTTTTAGGGTGTGAACGGGAGGGGGAAATGTAGTGAGAAGCTGTGATGTGAATTGTGTTTGTGTTTTGCTGGACTCTGCGTGGTACTGCTGAGCGAGTTTCCGTCGACGTGTGATTGATCTGGTAGTCTGTGAGCGTGAGAAGTGCGAGCAAAGACGAACAGACGAAGCATTCCGCCACTCGCCACCCGCCTTTGAGAGAGGATAACGTTATGCATTCTAGCGATCTTCTGTTGTCAACCAACATTATACCATTCCACCACCTTTCACCTTTCACCTTTCACCTTCCATTCTCTCCATGGCAACGGATCAATAAAACACCAGCATGCTAGCGCACCCACAAGCACGTGCCAAACGACAACGCTCACCATCACCCAACAGCTCACCCAGCAATGCCTCACCTCTAGATGAGCTGATCAAGCGTCGAAGAAGTGGCTATGAACCAAGACCTACTCTCGGACGTGCTGCAAGTGGGAATGGGGAGGAGGAATGGGCGGGTGTGGAGAGGCGGAGGCATAGAATGTGGGAGAGGGCACAGGAACCTGTGGCTGGGCCGAGTCGATTACCTGCTACTGCTACTGCTGCGCCTTTAGAGTCGCCAGTTGATCAGCACCAGCAGGCGAATAATTGGGCGACACCAGCTCCTACAAGAGCATATCACTCTCATTCCCACCATCAACGAGGACATCAAGTCTCGTCATCACCTATCAAACAAACTGAAGACCCTCCGACATATTCTCCTTTCGGTAACGCCCAGACGGGTGCCAATCATACTGCTGGGCGAGGGGCGGTAGCGTATCGTGAGCCAAGCGGGTACTTTGATCTACGAACACCTGGGTCCCCTCTCGCGAGTCCGACGCCTGTATCCGGTCCTTGGGATAGTCCGTACGCAGGTTCCAATGCTCTGCTACATCAACTTGTGCGTTTCTTCCCTTACATTGCATTGGCACCCACTGACATCGATAGCATCTAGCGCGTTTAGTAGGTCCCCAAGCAGCTTCAATCTCCCTCTCACCACTCGTCCTATCGCCCCAACCACAACATAATGATATGGATATGGATATGGATCATGAGGAGGACGAGGGGATGGGTGATGCAGGGTACGAGAGCACGAACCGGATGTTGGGAGAATTGGATCGGATCAGGCAGCAGAGATGGGCTGGTGGACATTAGCATTGGCATTGCATGGCGTTGTATGATATGAGCATGGATGAAAATCACCCTTAGTTGAAGCGAGCATGTCTCTTTGTCAAGAAGATTTGTATTGCGTTACGTTTGCAAGGTTTCGCCTGGTCTGGTAGCGTTGCTGTGCACGCAACTCGATCAAAGACATACTACTCGCAGAACGGAGACTCGTCCCAGCGCGGTATCTTCATCTATTGTTCAAGGATCGACGCTAGAATTGCCTCTACAAGCGTTCAACAATAGGCACAGACGCCTGCAAGCTGCGTGAGGCAGGCAGGGGTGGCCAGCAATGTTATCCGTGACACCTCACGAGAAGGCTGGTCGGAACATACAGATACAATCGCATCGCCACACACTACTTGGTATGACAGATTCTCAGCTTGCCAGGGATGTGAACATAATTGTTGGCTGTCGAGACGTCAGCCATTGTCCTCCCGTTCTTTGCTTGTCAAAGCGTCGACTGACCATAGTTCTTGGGTGGGATCCTGGGTGTTTTGGGCGTCGTGACGGTGTAATCCCATCCCTGCTTCTCGGCCTTATCATCAGCAACAGTAGAGATGGTAGTAAGAGAAGCGGCGTACAAAGTGGATTGCATCTTCCTTAGTCTTGAACTTCATTGTGGTGCCTTGCATGTAGTCTGCTCTGTTGATGATCAGCAATGTTCCAGACCCGCGGCTCGCGGCTCGCCTTGACATACGTGCTAGCCCAACCCATCAACGGGTTCTCCCATCGTCCCGATCCCTGCAGTACATCCCAATCAATCCGCCAGTGATTGGTCCCTGCTTTACCGCTCTGCATTGTTGATTTCGTGGGCTTGAAGATCCTCACGGGACGGTAGTGCAGCTCGGCTGTTTCATCAGCTCCGTCTTCGACAACTACAGCTGCAGCTATGAGGACTTACTGGGTGCATCACTCAATACGTCAGCCTCGATGATCTCCGGCGAAGGGTGCGAAGTCGTCAGACCCGATGCTTCGTGCTGCCTCTGTGCCTCGATGGCCGTTGAAGAAGGACCTGAATGATTGGAGGAAGAGTTGAGACGAGTTGAAGCGAGTGCTGAAACTCGGAGCTTTGCAGGTGCTGTGCGTGTTAAGGTTGTTAGGAAGGACATTGTAGTGATGGTGCTTGCTATGGTGCTACGAGTATAGGCTGACTTGTCGCAGGAGGACCATTGGCTCACGGCGTTTACACTAACCCCTGGCGGTGAAAGTGAATGACAATGCTAGCAGCTCTAGCAGCGAGGCCGATAATACCGCGTTCAGAACGCGTCCATAGATCAGCATCAGCAGCCATGAGCAGCCCTGCGCAAGACCCATTAGCAACAGCAGCAGCAGAACAACACCTCCTCTTCATACTCCTAGATTCCAACCTCCCAACAGGAGGATTCATCTCTTCATCAGGGCTAGAATCATACGCTAAACACGGTCATTTAGGTCCAGCATCTACCATCGCTCCTCAACTCGTCGCGTTTGCCAAAGCAGAAGTCGGGAACTATGCAAGGGCGTCGTTTGACTTCGTTAGAATGGGTTGGCAAGCTGGAGAATTGGAAAAGGTGAAAGGGGCGGATGCGATGCAGGAGGCTTTGATGTTAAATCATGTTGCGCGACGGAGCTCGAAGGCTCAGGGCATTGCTATGCTGACGCTGTTTACGAAAGGCTTTTCGAAGCCTGCGTACTTGAAGACACAAGCTGGAGGTGAAAAGACAGCGGCGGAGCAATTGATGGATGACTACAAGAAGGCGATTCGTAGAGGCGAAGCTCAAGGTCATTTGAACGTCTGCTGGGGCGTCATCACCGCGGCTCTGGGCGTCTCAATCGGTGAGTAAAACGTGCACTGGACGTAACTGACGACTAGAGCGCGCTCTGCATCTCCATCTATTCCTACACGCCCGTTCCCTCCTCTCCTCAGCAGTCCGACTGAACCTCATCGGACCTTACCTGTCTTCGCAAATCCTCTTGCACCCCATGCGCGAGATTATCGAAGCTGAGCTCGCCCCGCCTTACGCGCCCCTCGCCCCTCATACTTCGACACAAGAAGAAGATCCATGGTCATGGACGATCTCACCTTCCAAAGGACCCGCTACAACTTGGCCATTAGGCGAACTTCTCACAGGCCGTCACGATCTGCAACATACGCGCATCTTCAACTCCTAAAGCTTGCGCGTTTGTGCAGCCCACCAAATCCTCGGCGCAAGCTTCCAGTCGGCTTTACGAAGCTCGGGGCTGAAGACGTCGAAATCGACAGCTTCGAGACGTTGGAGATAGGATTCTGCTGGAACCTGTGGAGTCAGTGGTGTCCTGAGGAGAGAAGAAGAGACGTACGGCTGAGAGAAAGAGTGGCATGACGCCTCGAGGCTCAATGCGGCCATTAGAGTCTTTGAGATGACTTCGCGCAGTAATTAACTCATCCATTCCCCGCGTCCCAATCTCAAAACAAGCATCGCGGAGACCATGTGCACTTGATCCCTCCCTGAACACCGTTTCTTCAACGACGCCGTGCTTTTCACGAAGATCATGTGGGAGCGCGAGCTGGCGTTTGGCGGCTTGCAGAGGGAGGGAACGGAGGAGGGAGACGGTTGTGAGGAGGCTTGCGATGTGCGAGAGGGAATGATCGACTTCGGAGGTTTTCGGGTGCGTTGGAGGGAGGAGGAGCGGAAGGGGACCCGAGAGGAGAGCGGAGGAGAGTGGGCCGTGAAGTTCGAGGTGTGCTGCTAGAGTTGGTGATGCTAGTGGTGCTGCGAGTGCTTTGGCCTGGCTGTCAGGCATGCATTCGGTGGCTCAAGGAACGTACCCGTGTCTCGATCAGTTGCTTGAGGTAGTATCGTTGGATCGGAGCTGATTTGCGCGCAACGTTGAGCTGGAGCGCCACGGGATGTTGAGGTGGTTTATCCTGCATCTGTTTAGTCCACAAAACCCTTGATGAAGAACGAACCTCCCAAATAGACTTCAAAGCGTCTCGCCAGAATTGGAATCGGATCGCAGCGATAGCAGGCTGCGAGACAGTCGTCGAAACGAGATGCAATTCAAGCTATCACGTCAACGTTCTTCTTTTGAGCTCGCTGCGCTCGGCTCACATTGAAAGCCCTCCATCCAAGCCAGGAATCCCTAACTTCTCTAGGCCAGAAATACGAACATAACCAAGCTTCAGGATCGAGTTTCTTGACCAGGGCGGAACAGTAGTCTGCGGGTGCTTCTGGACCGCCTTTCGGAAGGGATTGGTTAAGGTTTGGGTGAGAGCGGAGGGCGGAGGTTGAGAGGTTTTTGGTTTGAAGTTGAAGAGCAAGGGGAAGAGATCGAGCTGTGCGTTGCATTTTGAGAGATCGAACGCTGGAGAGTTGTGGAAGGATCAACAAGGCTTTGTTGGTGCAGCTTTGAGGCTCAAGGACGCGTTGAATAGACTGCGCGATGCTGCTTTGGTGAACAAGGGTAGAGGAGCATAGAATCGTCAGAAATCTCGAGCGACTCTTGTTCCGTCATCCGAGATCTTCAAAAGAGTGGCGGAGCCGCGGAAGTGTGGCTCTTCTTTGACCTCTGTCGGCTCCTCGTGAGCTCAAGGAATGACACAGTGCATGCGGATCACGACCTCAGAAGCTACGCATTTGCCACATCACTGACTTTGATTGAAACAAAGTTAACGATCCTACTATGGATGTCGTGCATCAGATCTTGACACTGATCGATTCCATCCTGGGTTCTGCGGTCCATCTCTTGATTCCATACGGCGTCTCGAAGTCCAAGAGCGAAATGATGCACCTCTGCTCTGTGTCCCGAGCGTCTCATCACAGTCTTCAAAACCCGTCCGAATGTTGGTGATGCGCGCCTGCCACGTCTGTGATTGTGGCATCCTGTTCTGTACTGTGGACAGGAGAAGAAGAGCATCGCAAACATGATTTTATAGCCTAAGTGGGAGATCAAAGAGCCGCCTAAAGCAAGCCGGCCCCAAGGGAGAGATCGTACGATAAGAAAGGTGGTCATCACAAAGAAAAGTTGTCTACTCAGTCTTCATGTTGTCCGGGAATCTGCAACATGGCTCTTCTTGCAGTGACAGTGGCAATTCTGGTAGACGCTGAAGAAAACAAGTCAAGATCTCAAGCATACATGGCGGATCATGACGGGGTACTCCCTCCCAAGTCGCTGATGGTGGGAAAGCGAGTCCAACGAGCAATTATTGACCTGCTCAGCGCCATACACTCCGCAACTTCGTCGGGTGTTCTATCAGCTCTCAACCTATGGTCCGACACGTCGGTTTGAAAATCCACAAGAACAAGCAGCTTCCTTCGATCCGAGTTCGCCAGAGTGCTTGAACAACTGTTAAAGGTTGTCCAAGCTTCTGAGATACGCGTCTGCCAAGTCACCGCGTCTGATTGATCTGTCATCTTCGTTCTGAAGAATCGAACGCTTTTGGAATCTTTTGCCTATCAGTGCGTCTAGTTGGGTCGGAGGTGGAATGGTACGACAAAGCAAGCCGATGACAAGGGAGAGTGAAATTGTAAAAGGTTGCTGACCAAGAAAGGTGACTGACTCCACGCGTCGACTTCGGCGCACTTTGAGCTCAGCTGCTTTCTCGACAGCTCTGGCGTGAGGTATGCATTGGCTGCAAGTGCCATGCCCCCCATGGGGCAGACATCTCCTTCACGAACTCATACGGATGCACCCTGCGCATTTCGATGACACGCTGTACTAGCAGCTACTTAGACTTTACTGCTTAGCTTATGGCCGCGGCCATTAGTAAGCTAGCGTGATAGCTGCAGGTGCAGCAGTGCCCATAAATACGCGGAAGCCGAAGAACAAGCAAATACTTCAAGTTATCACAGCTTCTTGTCAGAGGCGGCAGAACGAGATGCTATTCAGAAAAGGACAAAGGTGGGTCAATCGGATTACTGGTACGTCAGCGAGCTCGTCTGTGAAGTGATTGACCACCAAGCAGCTTACAAGTCAACGAACACAAAGCAGCTGCAAGGTCCCGATGGGTCCAGTACAACTTTCACTTCCAGGTCTACAATTGCATCTCCTCACCCAAACCGTCTTATCAGTCGCTTCGGCTCCATCACCAGGCGCATGTCTGTACGCTGAGGCGGTCAGCTAAGCCCTGTCTTCTCGTCGAGCGAGACGGGTGGTCTAAGAAGAGTGGTACATCAAGGCTTGTTGTTCCTGTTATTGCCATGTGGAGGCTGGATGGATTGGGCTGAAGGCCAATGCTGCTCATGGCTAGTCGTGCTGCCGGCTATCCTCTCCTGGGCTGTTGTCGCGTGACGATGCGCTATGCGACGACTCCGGTACAGGCCGAAGCGCATGCCATTGCCTTGATATTCATCTCAATGACCCGTTGCGCTGCAAGATCTGGCGCAATCGGCTGCAAATTTGACATTGAGTATGGCTTTGAGTTCGCATCAGCGGCGGGTAGGAACTCATGTAAAGAACTCGCCAGACCATTTTCATAGACCGGTGTATCATCTACCATCTTGCATTTCGGGATGCAGACTTGCTGGGTGAGAGTCAGCAGGCCTTATTCAAGCGACAGATCCTACATGTCATATATGAGCTATATTCACTTGCAGGGAGAGTGCTGGGGATCTTCGAAGCTTTGGCCGCGCTGCTCCTCAGTAGGACACCTTGAAATGCAGTTTGGGCCAATGTGACAAATCACGCAAGGCAGCCCGCCTTGCTTCATCGGGATCGACAAGCTTGTCAGCACGAGGAGGGTCCGGGGTGCTTCAAAGACCGTGGCATGATTATCACTGCTGACCATGATGTTGAACACCGCTTCGTAGTCCTGTATGGGCGCATACAATACATGCCACACTTAAGCGGAGAATCTTCGGAACTTGAATGAAGCTCGCCAACTTCAATGCTGTGCAGTCCTTTGTCGCAAGAGATCAGTAAAAGCGCAGCTGTCAGCGTCAACGGCGGCATGCAAGCTGATGAGTCAAAGCGAGTCACTGCCCGGCCAATGAGTCCTCATCAGATTTTGGTCTCGCGAGTTGCGTCTCTACTGCGCAACCTGCTCCTGAATCGCAAGTACTACTGGCACTTTACCGCCTTGCTGCTTCTCGGGCAGCTGTGTTTCGGGCTGCTCGCTATTCGCTATGTGCGATGTGAGTCATTTGATTGGAAGAGAGTGGCTGACGAGAAGATACAGAAATCGATTGGATGGCGTACATGGAGCAAGTAGAAATGCTCAAAGGAGGAGAGAGGGATTACTCCAAGATCCGCGGAGGTACGGGACCTCTTGTGTGTGTTTGTACGCTTTCAAAGCAATTGCTGACGTGCAGGTACCCAGCTCTGCATCTGTATATCTACGCATTCCTGCATGACAACCTCCCAGTCGACCCAACCAATGCAATACGAGTCGCACAATATTTCTTCCTCGGCGTCTGGCTACTCAACTTTCTCCAAAGCAGTATCGTATTGAACATGGCTGGCTCAAGAACAGCACGCAGACTCCCGCAGGCATTACTCGTCATGCTGGTGCTTTCCAAGAGGAATCTGTCGATCCATCTGCTGCGTTTATTCAATGACCCTCTTGCGATGGCCTTGTTGTATGCGGCTGTGATTGCTTTCATGGGTGCTCATCAGAGTGGGAGAGCGAGTCATTGGCGGATTGGATCGCTGCTTTTCAGGTACGTATCGTGAGTGCGTCGATGGCTCATGGTTTCAGCTTGGCGCTGGGTGTCAAAATGAACATCTTGCTCTTCATGCCTGGACTCTTGGTGGTGCTGGTACAGCTGCGAGGTGTGGTCGGGACTATCGAGTCCGTGGCTATCGTGGCACTCACGCAGGTCGGTCGCAATACACTCAGGACATGTTCTGACGATTTAGGTTATCCTACCTGCGCCCTACTTCTACAACTCGCGCGTACAGGCTTTGGCCTACTTTACTTCAGCATTCGACTTCTCCCGGCAGTTCCTGTATGTCTGGACGGTCAACTGGAGATTCGTACCTGAGAAGGTCTTCTTGTCAAAAGGGTTCGGCAGTACGCTACTGGCGGCTCATGTAGGTTGTGCGGACGTGGAAAGAGGTGCTGATCTCTGTAGCTTACGTTGCTGCTGGCTTTTGCTCTTGTCAAGTGGTCTCCATCACGATTTGGCGGGAGTTTTGGGGTTCTGAAGAAGGCTGTTTTGGGTACTCAGGGTTTGGCGAAGGCCCCGCTTGTTGGACAAGACCTTCCTTCACATCGTCAGTGGCTCCATTCAAGTCGGAGATCACGCTCATTGTCTAGACATCCCTCTTGTGCTCTTCACCTCGAATCTTATTGGCATCGCGTGCGCTAGGTCTCTGCACTACCAATTCTACTCGTGGTACTTTCACCAGCTACCTCTCATCATGGGCATAGCTTTCACAAGCAAGAACGAGTGGTGAGTGCTCACGGTAACGCGAAGACTGAGCTGATACTGCAGGGCCACGCTGTTCGTGTCTGGAGTGCAGTTCGCTTCGATCGAGTTTGCGTGGAATCAGTATCCTTCGACGGGTTTCAGCTCCCTCGGGTTGGCTGTATCGCACTTGAACCTTTTGAGAGGCCTTTGGATGTGTACGGAGGAATCGCGAGCAGTACAAGATAGACATGTAGAATAGAGACGCGTTGCCTTGCCACTCATTTCCTAGTGACGTCACGGACCTCAAGAATCAACCTCTTACATCTCTTACAGCTTCAGCTTGATTCAAGATTGCAACAAGCATGCCATCCTTCATCCTTTCTATCAACTGTGGATCATCTTCCGTCAAGGGAAAGCTCTTTGAGATTGCCGAGGACCAGCAGAGCTTGACGCCTGTTGCAAGCTTGGCCGTGAGCGGTGTAGGTGCTCCAGGCAAGAAGATTCAAATCAAGGTCGAGTGGATTGGGGACATCAAGGGAAAGAATGTCAAGGTGGAGGGCGAAGAAGGAGATGCTGTGGAATGTGAGATTCTCCGACAGGTCACAGAGAGGAAGCTGATGAAGGAGACAAGACGTTGGTTCCGTTGCTGCTCGAGAAACTTGTACAAAGCGGAGGTGTTGAGAAGGAGGATGTCAAATACATCACGCATCGTGTGTAAGTGACACACAGCCTCTACCAGATGTCTTGTCATATTACTGACAGACAAGTGTACACGGCGGAACACACAAGGAGCCGCTCCGGATCACGAAGGAGCACATGGAGCGTCTCGAGGAGATGGATCTGCTCAGCCAGTTTGCGCCTCTACATGTACGCTGCTTGCTTTATGCGTCCGAGCCACTCGCTGACTTGTAGAATCACCACTCGGTACTAGCCGTACGGTCGTGCTTCGATACCCTTCCAAACCACGAGAGTCTTCTGGTCTTCGATACGCTATTCCATGTGAGCTCGCAGCTAGATAGATCGGCGTCGCTGACAACCACTCAGCAATCTTTGCCAGAAGAAGTCTACACCTACGCGTTCCCATCAGCGGAACACGAGCAGACCATGCCCATCCGAAAGGTGAGTTCCGAAGCTCAGGCTACGGGCTGACCATCAGTACGGCTTTCATGGTCTATCTTACGGTTCCATCTTGGGCTCGATCGCGAAAAAGCTCAACAAGAAAGAAAAGGACGTCAGCATCGTCGTGGCTCATCTTGGAAGTGGCGGCTCGGCATGCTGCATCAAGAACGGCAAGAGCATTGATACGAGTTAGTACTGTGCACTCGAGAACTGTGGCTGATGTTCAGGCATGGGCTTGACGCCTTTAGAGGGTCTCGTTGGTGGCACACGGTCCGGTTCAGTCGACCCAACGGCTGTCTTCCACTTGATTTCCGATGCATCTGGTCCAGACCCAAAGCTGAAGGAGGACGGGATGGAGGTCTCAAAAGCAGAGATCTTGCTGAACAAGTGAGTATCAGGGCGCGAAGCTTCAAATGCTGACCTCAGGCAATCGGGGCTTAAAGCTCTCGCCGGGACATCAGACTTTGGTACCATCCTGTCTCGCCTGGAAGCTCCAAAGGACGGTGGAGACTATTCAGAAGAAGACAACAAGAAGGCCGTCTTAGCATACAAAGTCTACCTGGACCGCGTACTGCACTTCATCTCCGCCTACCTCTTCAAGCTACTTTCCACAGCATCACCACCATCGCCAGGCAAATCCATCGACGGCATCGTCTTCTCCGGTGGGATCGGCGAGAAGTCATCCAAGCTTCGTGCGGATGTGCTGAACCACTTTCGTTTCCTTGGGGCTGTGGTGGATGAAAAGGCGAATGACAAGCCCGAGGGTCAGGTTGTAGAGATTACGACCAAGGAGAGTGAGATTAGGGGATGGGTAGTTGAGACGGATGAGGAGGGTTATGCGGCGCATGTTGGGTTGCGTACGTGGTCGGAGAAATAGAGGTTGATGAGCGACGAAGCTTGGTAGCATAGATGTATTGGATAGTCACGATTCCGATGGCCTGCAATGTACCCCTTTGCAAACATCAGATGGTCAGGCGTCTCACAGCATTCATAACTCTCAGTGTGCGCCGAGGCAGCTTGTAGCTCTTGTCATTAGATTCATGCCGACGGATAGTAATAACTTGGCAGTACAACCGTATCCGTCCCATTCCCCATCTCTCGCCGAGCAGGAGCGCGCCTCGAAGTAGTCGCAGAAGTCGGACTAGCCTCTGATCCAGTCACCGACCCTCTATCCGTCTCTCCCGGCTTTGACCAAGCGCTCCTCACAGACGGCGCAAGCGAAGGCAACGGCGGAATCTTAGGACTCCCACTATACCCCGCCGCCTTCCACATGTCCTCCTTCAACCTCTTTCCCTCCTCATAAGTAAAGACAGTGATCTCTTCACCGGGCATCTCTTCAAGTTCCATCGTTCGAGATTCTTCAGCTGCGAGTTTGGCGAAAGCGGACGAGGGAGTATTGGGTGTTGTTGAACGGTTTCTGGAGTATCTGGCGTTTGCAGGGGAATGGGACGAGGGGCGGGAATGGGTCGTGGAGGGGGTCGCTAGTCGGGAAGGAGCTCGCTCGGAGGAGGAAGAGGGGTTGGAATGGTTGTAAACGTGTTGGATACCTTTGCCGTATCGCGCTGCAAAGTCTTTTTCTCTTCGTCGTCTTCTCATGCGTGCGATGAGAAAATACATTGCCAGCGCCACGGCAATAAGCAGCGCTGCACCGCCAACAGAGATGGCAATAATCTCTACTGCAATCCATCAGCGTTGCACATCACCCAACAGTCAAACTCACACAGTCCCAGCTTCTTGGCCCCAGACCCACTGGCCACCGCACTCGCAAAACTCGTGGGCAACGTTTCTCCTCCCGACACATCCGTCGGCTCTGCCACGATAAGGTACGATCCAGAGGTATACGTCTCGAGATCAGCATCAATCGTCGTGACTACGACGCCGTCGGATGAGGAGGGTGAGGAAGTTGGGTTTGACATGCCCCCGGACCCGCCGTAGGTGCTGCTTGCTGAAAGGTGAGTAACAGGGCGTGATGATGCTCTCGAGAGTGAAGAGAAAGGATCAGTCAATGTCAGTGCATCAAAGGAGGTTATTTACGCGCAAAGTTCAATCCGGTCTAAGCCCGAGGACAAAGGAAGACCCACGCTCCGTGTCGCATTGGATCTCGAAAGCAGCGTGTGCATTACAGTCTGAAATCTAGAATGTCCATGAAGCGTGACTTGTCTGGGCTAAGCGAGGACCAAACCGGCACCACCGATCAAAGCGACCATGGCGGACCCAGCAGCAACAAAGCCAAAGGCGGAGCTTGTCGTCAAGCTCGCTGCTGCGCCGGAAGGAGAGGCTGAAGCACCTGAAGCGGACGCCGAGGCTGCCGAGTTGTCTTCAGAGATTGTTTGCGAGGTATCGACGGTCGAAGGGATGGATTCTGTTATCAGCTCAAGCGATCGCATGAATGGAACGTACGACCGAAAGTGGCACCGCATCTGGACGAGATGGCCTGACCGACGGTGGATTGAGATACAGTCTCGTTGGCTTGTTTAGCTTCATAGTAGATGCTGGGATGTAAGTTTGCGATTTGGAGGCGGTGCACTTACGCAGCGTTGCAGTCTGTACAGAGACCACCGCTCTCTGCGAGCGATCCGAGCTCCGTGACTGCGTCACCCGAGCTAGTGAGGAGACCCAGGAGTGACGAAGTAGTTGCGTTCTGACCAGTAGCGGTGCTGAACTGATCAAGAGTGTTGATCAAGCAGTACGTGTTGTTCCTAACCGATCAGCATCTTCGTCGTACGCAAACAACCGCCCAACGCACCCCGAAGTCCTAACACAACCAGCGTTCTTGACCTCTGTATAACTATCCAAGATTGTCAAAAGCGCCTTGGCCGTCGTGGCCGCCGATCCACCACCTTGCAAATCAGATGAACACGCCGAATTGACGGTATCTTTTGCTGATTCCAATGTTGCATTTGAGCATGTTGGCGTTGAAGAGCCGCAGAGGGTGTTGAGGTAAGAGGAGAGAGAGGTGGTTAAGGGTTGAGAGCCTGTGAAGACTGAGAGGGCACTGGAGAGGGCGAGACAGTTGCCGAGATCGCCACCTAGTGCTAGAAGGCCGATTTGGGTCGTGCATTGGCTGTGTTTGTTAGGTGGAATTGATGGAGCTGGATACGTACGCAGAGAGGCTGTAGGACGTTAGTAGAACTTCATAGGGTTCAGAACTACTCACGCCGAGACAGAGGACAGGGCCATCGCGCCAGCTAGCACCGCCACACCGAGGTTTTTCACTTGGAAGAACATTGTTGTTTTAGGTCTTGATACAAATGTAGATGTAGGAAACAGATGACTTTGTAAATACAAGGTCGAAGGTTGAAGCTAATGTGTGGTGTTGGAAGACTACAAGGAGTTACTCTTTCTCGCTAATTTTGCAGTTGGACACACTTCAAACCGGCGGCGGCGTGCGCAGTTGCAGTCGGCCGAATGACGTACCGCCGATCAAATACCTCTATCCATTCCATCTATAAGCTGTGAAACAAAGGCCATGCATTATTATATTCACAAAAGAAGACTATTGCTACATTGATCAAACGGGATGCAAGTGTTGTAACACCGAGTGATTGAAAGCCTATCACTTGTCTGAAGCAGCCTTGCTAGTTCGCAGAGGCTTTTCATCTTTATTGGCTTCAGATGGCTTCGAGTACGCCGAGTTGGGTGAGGCTTGATTGGTAAAGTCTTTGCCTGACTAAAAAAGTATCAGCTTGTAGTATGTTGAATGTGAAGAAGAGACTGACCTCTTGCTCGACGTCATTAGCTGCTTTGTTTGGGTTGGCTGTGGAGCCGTCGAATGCGGCATCTGTGTGTGCGACGTCGTCAATCTGATTATCAGCACCATTTCAAGGGATATTTAAAACAATGGGCTCAGCTCGGGAATACAGTCACTCATCAGCCAGAATCGGCCATGATAGCCTCCCGGCTGATTGCGGAGTGGTTTGCTGCAGAAGCGCTCTAGGAACGCTCTTCCAGAGGCGCCAGCTCCGTATTGCAAGATGAGACAGAGAGGAGTCCGAGTAGGTGAATGAGAGTCTTGCCGCCAGAAAGTAGGCCTTACGCAATGGGATTTTTGTTCAACACCTGCCATTGATGACTGACAGTCTATCTCCGTCTAGACATCACCGACTCGTGGAAAAAGCCTTCCGTTTCGATTCACGAGCCAAGATAATAAAGTGAAAGAAAAAGACACTCACACCAGCCCCCACAGAACCCGCCTCATCACTGTAAAGCTCCTTCTTGCCCTTGCCACTCGCATACCCTCTCACGCTCATGGATGAAAAAGTGCGAGAAGCCGCTCGTGGTCGTGTCATTGTGACTAGCTCGACGGCTGGTGCACCTGTAGGTGGTGGTACGAGGGGTGTCTTGAGAAGAAAGGTGAGTGTGTTGGTAATGCTACGGCCGAACATGTTGATGAGGGTAGATGGTTGATGGTTGATGTCAGCTGTCAGCTGCTTACTTTGTTGCGGTTTTGTCCGATTGACGGGCGGAGATCCGATGACGTCGCTAAGGAGTTAGCGGAGGAGATAAACATTCTTTAGTTTTAATCCGCGAAGATTGAAGCTTGTTTGAGCACCCCGCTTGGATGGATGGTAAGCGTGCTTTGCAGTGAGCTATCGTTGACAACATCATCATCATCAAGAATGGCAGCATCAGGCAACGCAGCAAAGCAAGCAGAAGTAAGCACTCGCCCTCTTCTTATCACTAGCTAAAAAAATACACAGGTAGAGAGAGTCATCAGCTCGTTCAAACTCAAGTAAGTTTACCCCGCAATCACACGATCAATAGCAGACTAACATCACAAGTCCATATGATATCCTCGACCTTCCATCAACAGCAACAGACGCAGACGTCAAGAAACAGTATCGAAAGAAATCACTTATGATTCATCCTGACAAGTTTCAGCATGAACAGGGCATGGAGGTATGTTTGGTTGTGGTGGTGTGGGTGGGACAAGTCTGACGACTTGAGGCTTATTGATTGATGGCTGTTGTCATGTGGGTGTCAGTGGATGTGGTGCTGGAGTGCCCTGAAGGAATCAACGAGTCGTGAGCATTGTTGAAGATCAGCGTGAGCTCGGACATGTCTGCTGAAATGATCGAGATCATGACAATGGCTGCTCTGCATCACTCGCTCTAGGCTTTGCTTTACTCGCAATCGATAGTGGAGCCAATGAGTGATGATTTCATTTCTTGCAGGCAGCTTGCAAACGAGCTCATTCGCAATATACGAAATCATGTGAATAGCTGCGTATCAATCGTGACTGCTAGGTACTGCCTAAGCTTGCACCTGTGATCGCAGTCAGCGCGTAGATCTAATGCCCTCCCTGTATACAAACCTGATAGCGCGCGCTAAGAGAAGATAAGATCATGCAGACAGCTACTCATACTGACGGCCACTAGGCTCTGCCTACTTGTTCTTCATTTATGAGCAGCCGGTGCACATGACAGTATCGCCCACGATGTCAACATGGCAGAGTTGGCTCGTGCTATCTCTGAAGACTTTGTAGAGCTCTGCTCACAAAGGTAGAATCAGACTTGACACGTCGGTGCCGTGTGCAACTGCACTTTGTTTCGCAACAGAGGCAAGAACCGGTCCGCTGCCATGCTCCTTGATTCAGAGATGGCAATGGCAAATGGCTGAACCCACAGAGCTGCTTCATGGGCTTTGCCGATGATGATTGTTCTTGATAAAGCACTCGGCAGGCTCGTCTTTTGCTTATCACTTTTGAGAATCATGGATAAGGCGGTTCAAAAATGGGGCTCTCTGGAGTGACAGACTGGCTGCTCGGCTTCGGACGCAACGGGCTTTGCCTGAGTCGTTCTCGTTTTTGGCAGCCAGTCATTCGCTCTCTACGTCCTCATCGTCTTGGCAGACCGGACAGGCTTTTGTCCCTGCTGAGGTGGAGATGCTGCAGATGGCTGCTTGGCAAGGGTATTGCGCAGGCTTCACCTAACACACTACTCATACTGGCAGCCAGTATACGGGGTCGCATTTTCTTCAGACTTACCTGCAGTTGAGGCTAGTAGCATGACACGAGATCATACGGATGGCGGCTACTCAATGGTCGCTTTCAGGCAGTATCTGCAGTGGTGTCTTTGGATGCTTGGATGCAGCCAGTGCGTAGACTTCTAGACACTATGGTGTTCAGGAATGACAGCGCGTGCAAAAAGAGTTCCGATTCTGTATATGGCTGCTGAGCGCCTGCGCGACTAAGCTTTGTTACGGGGTGCTCTTGCCGGCGGCCAGTGTCTTCTGCGTACATCTGTAGGTTCTCTGCTTATGGAAGTGAGCAAGCGCCCGCGCCATGCGAATTTTGAAAAACCGCTCGTGGCCACTTCTCCAAGGGGCTATCAAGCGTGCTGCTGTGCATCAACGTACCAGCAGCGTCATTCATATGAACCACTACCCTTTGCATGACAAAACGCTGACTTCCCAGGCATTCGATTTCCTCAAGAAAGCCGAGGCAACCCTGTCAGACAAGGCCAAGCGAGCTGAAATTGATGCAGTCGTTACTCATGCGCGGATCACAGTATTGCATCGGTGAGTCCATTGATTGGCCAGTTGCGTGAAACGCTGACTTTGCAGCGTTCTGCCAAACGTGACGCCTTCCACAGTCAAAGACGATGACCCCAGGCTTCAGGCTCTGAATCCACCGTTTGAGAGGCAAGTTCGCAACGAGGCGAAAAAGGTGTTTATCGAGGAGGAAGTCACGAAGCGAAGGTACGTCACTTTTGTTTTTCGAAGCGCACAGACTGACATGGTCAGAGCGCAGAAACTGTCGTATGCGAATGAGGGCGCGGAAGCCGCTAAGAAAGAGGCAGAGATCCAAGCACGAAAACGGAAAGCGGCTGACGCTGTACTATGGGAAGGTGAGTCTTTCTTCTTCGTCCCCTGTTGCCTTTCGGCGATGTCATGTTCTCGCCTTACCATGCAGGTCAACCGTCACGGCAACTATCCTCCCTCATGCTCGTCTCCGAAAGAATAAGAAAGCTGACACTCTGCAGAGCGACGAGATGATCGCGTCAATAGTTGGCGAGATTTCGCGCAGGCACCCAAGAAGAAAAAGTCGAAGAAGAATACGCATGTGCTCGGCTGAGCGCGCGTTATTGCGTTGTTTGTGCAAGCTGACGTTGACGTTGTGTATATGTACCATTTTAGAAATCATCTTAGAAAGAGCTTGTCCGTGTAGTGGGCTGTTTCTTCTGCGTCCTTACAGTCGCGCGTGTGACTAGCTAACGGCGCACCCCACACACACGTGATGTCAAGATTTCTTGGTGGCAACAGTTTCAAGCTGGTCTCTGGAAAGCTAACCTCAACATCATATACATCATGGGTCGCGTACGAAGCGGACACAGGTAAGTTTCTTTTCCTCCAAACCCGTATCTGACGCCGTGCAGAGCACACCACGCCCGTCGCGACGTCCATCGAGCGGCGCGCACGCGAGTTCGCACCAAGGACTTGGATCTTATCCAAGATGATATGCGGCCCGAGAACAGGCCCAACTTTGAGAAGCAGCCCATCAATGAGGAGCTACCAGGTCTTGGTCAGCATGTGATTTGCTTTGATAAAGGGGAATGTTTGCTGACGAGCAGTACTGTGTTGAATGCGCAAAGTGAGATCTCTCAAGCTGTTCGAGCGCTATGCTAACGATGCAAGGTACTATGAGAGCGATGCGGCTTTAAAGACGCATACCAAAAGCAAAATTCACCGGTGAGTATTCTACCGCATTTGCAGCCTGTGCTGACCATCAAGCCGTCGCATGAAGGAACTCAAAGATCCGGCGTACACTGTCGAGGAGGCATACAGATCTGGGGGTGTTGGAGTCGACAACCGGCAACGGGGGGTCGAGGAGATTGTGTCAAAGATGGAGGATGGAGGGATCTGAGTGGATTTGGCGGCTATTGTATGTATGAGCATCGACTTTCCATTCGGTCAACTCCGCGACTCGTCTCTCGTCGAAGACTGATACAGGTACGAGAAGGGTCTGCGCAGCAGCAATGATCTTAGAAAACATTCCATTTAATTCTAGAAAACATTTCATTCGTCTATATCGTCACAATCTCCCTCAACAAGGTCCATTTAAATCACACCCACAACTCCATCTCGAATTCTCACTTCCTCCACCGCATCTACGCCTGTCGCGATCCCCAGATCGATACCACCGAAGATAAGCTTGCAGGCACAGTACAAACCCGCACGTCAGCAAAGGCACAAAGACGAGGAAGACAAAGTTGACGAGGGCGAGAGTTGCGATGCCAGAGCTTTGCGCTCCTGCGAGCTCGGGCGACATGTCAGCGAGGTTGGCAACCATAAAGTCAGTGTACAGCAGGCAGGCCGCGAAGGCGGCGAGCGAGAGGAGCACGAGGATGATCTGTACCGCGACACCCCATCCCTTGCAGCGCGCCCCTGAGAAGACTTTCTTCATCGTGGACCAGACGAGCTGTGGCGCTGCCTTGACGCGCTGCCATCCCGTCTTTGCGCCCTCCGCTTCATCATCGGTCGACTCTTCGGCTTTGGCTTGCACCACCATCACGAGTACTATCAAGACGAGGAGCGACACTGCGTGCCAGACGTTGATGAGCGCAAAGAGGCTCGTTCCGGTGAGCCATTGAGTGTAGCTGTCGACCCAGCTGCCATCGGGTGCTGCTGGCGCGGACATCTCCGATTCAGCGTTCTGGCGTCTAGCTACTGCGCTGCCAGATCCGGCTGGACTGATGCGCTGGGTGAGAGTCATAAGCTGCCAAGCTCCAAGGAGGTAGCAGGTGGCAATGAGAACAGTCGACGTCGACCAAAAGGGCGAAATCTTTACCGACTGCCAGAGGTTGACATGTCCTTTGACTTTCTGCGCAGTTGCGCTCGGATTACCTCGTGTTCGTTGTGATGTTGGAGGGTATGTATCTTGATTGATGTACGTCGGACCACTCCCAGTGTACGTCGGACCATTCTCAGTGTACGTTGGACCATTCCCAGTGTGATGAGTTCGCTGTGTTTGCTGTGCGGACCGTGCCTGCCGACTCGGTGCTGTCGGCAATGGCTGCTGTGGCAGTGCTGTCCCTCCCCGGTTGGAAGATACTGACCTCGTACGATGCGAAAGAGGCGCGATACCAGGTGACGATTCCGGCGAAACATCTGTCGGCGTCGGCCCTACTTGCGGCGCCGACGTTGAAATGGGAGAGTCGAGGGGAGAGACAGGACTGTGTTCGGATGGCACCCACCCGTTGCCATTCGTAGCGGCAGCGGTTCTTGTGGCTTCGGCGACCGAATCGAGAGTCGGAGGCTTGCCGCCCTTGTATTTAGTACTTCTTCGCCGTGGTTCTCGTGCGCGGGAACCGAAGCTGCGACCCTCGGCCCCATTCTTCTTCGACTTTTCGGTGCGACTCAATTGATTGTTCCCCGCTTCAAGCCCGACATTGATACTCTGTCCTTCGTGCGGCGTTGCTGCAGCTTCTGGCGGGTTCCCATCTGCTACATCAATATCTTGTTCTGCCGCCTGCTTTGCCGCCTCCCGCGCGGCCTGCCGGCGTTCGGCTGCTTGTTTATTGGTGGACTTGGCAGGCTTTGTCGTTTCGACCGGCTTTATAGGGCTTGCAGGAACCTGAGTGTTGCTTGCGTCGGAACGATCAGCAGCCAGCGTGGGCGACGCCGGTCGAAGAGCATCAGCCTTGCCGCTGCGTGCTTGTCGCGCGGCCTCGCGACTCTCCGCTGCTTGTCGGTTGAGAGACTTGGGCCCGGCCTGAGTCGCTTCAACCTTGGATATTGCAAGGCTGATAGCTGCTTGTGAGTTGCTTGCGTCGGCAGATGATCCAGGCGGTATAGATGGTCCTGGCTTGCTTCGTGGCTCGACAAAATTCTGATTTCGAAGTCTGGAGCTGGCATCCCCCTCCCGAGGTTCCGTCAGATCGACTTGTTCCACTGCGCTGCCTCCGGACTCGGTGCGACTGTTCTTCGTCGGCGAGGTGAACGCGCTGAAACTCCAGGAGGGAGGAGTAGAAGGATCGCCCGGGATGCCTTTGGCGGAAACAGTTTCTTTCAGGTCGATATTTGAAGGTACACCGTCATCAGAGGTTGCTGATCGCCCCGACTTTGTCCCCTGAAGTGCGATGGCACGCTTGTGTGCTGCCTCGCGCATGATATTGCTTGATCCGGTGACAAGTGGAGACTCTAAGATGGCGACTGGCGTGGAAGCAGACTGACATTGGTCTTCAGTATCTTTTGTCGGCCTGCGATGTCCAAATTCGCTGCCAGTGGATTTGCTCAAGACTGTTGCTTGCGCTGCAGATGAGTCGGTGGTGTCGACATTGTTCACCATTACTGATTGCTGGATGTCAAAGCGCTCTCGTGCCGCTTGCCGCGCTGCTTCCGCCGCCGTCAGCGACTCAACAGTCGGGCCTCCATAGCCGGGAATTGGTTTCGAACCGCTGGATTCAGAAGGAGCGGTCGTCGGTGATGATGGTACGTTTTTGCGCTTCTCGTTGCGGTTGCGGTCATTGATGCGTCTGTCAGTTTCGGCGAGGCGTTTCTTCTCATCCGGATACTTCTTCCACAAGGGCGTCTCCGGGGGAGATACCGGAAGATCAGCCTTTGGGTCAGACAGCACGCGTGTCTGTATCGGCACAGGGACGAGCGCTTCTGCTTTTGCATCAGCGACATGAGTATGATCTGGGACACGTACCTCTCGCAGGCCCAGAATTGGCAACGCGAGGGTTGTTCTCGAGAGCTGCCACATCAGCACGATCAGCCATTCAACGTACGAAGGTCATCACGCCCGTCACCCTCAGCTTGTCGCAAAATATTGACCACGTCTTCGACATCTTGCCCTCCGCTCTGGCTATAGCCTGGCGGAGCTTGACTCTCGGAGAATCCCGAATCTAGGTCACCGTCACGATTCTTAGAATCGACGAGACGTTGAACTTCCCGAATCCTGCGCTGCTCTCGCATCGCTTGCTCGCGAAATGAAGGACTTCGCGGCTCTGGCTCTTGGTCTAAACCCCAGACGCCATTGATATCCCTCTTGTCAAGGCGACCTTCCATCCTTTGCCACTGAGGAGGAGCTTCCGCGGGGACTGTGACTGCAACTAAATCAGTGCAAATTAAAAATAGGGACGTGACTCACCAGTCTCGCTCTCGCTTCGGGTAACAACTTGCTCGTCCGTTCGAAGTGTGATCGGCACGGATGACTCGGAGCGACTCTCCTGCCTTTTCGGAGACGAGTTTTCTGGTGCGCTCGTAGCGGCATCCAGGTGCTCACTCTCTGCTCCGTCTCCCCTTTTCTGCTCCTTCCGTTTCAGGCGTCGCCTTTCCCTCTTGCTGAGCTCCGGGTTCTCCACTGAGGCTGAGATCTGACCGTTAGACCGGTCAGCAGAGCCGTCTTTCGAGCGGGAAGCAAATTCGGGGGCTTCCGTGACCAAAGCGACTAAAAAGGTCAGATTGACAGTAAGTTCAACTCACCAGCAGCGGACGTCGCCTCCTCTTGCCGAGGGCTCGTAGCTGAATGATTTGCAGTCACAATGCCCCTGTCTTCCTCACTTGGAAGCGCCTTGGTGGGGGAGTCAGGAGGCATCAGCTGCGTCTCGGCCTCAGCTGCGTCCTTGGCATGTCGTTCTTTCGCTGCCTGAGCTCTCTGATTTGCCGCTTCCGGGGAAGAGGCAGAATGTATTTGGGGTGAAGCGCCTCCTGAAGTTTCTTCCGGTGCAGACGGCTGTAACTGGCCTTGCGAGCTACCCAGATCAAGCTCGCTTTGCGAATTGGCTTCGACTTTTTGATCCCTCTGTCGTGCGAGCGCCGCTTCTCTCGCCGCTTCGCGAGGAGGACGAGGAAGAATCACCTCGTCAGTCACAGCTTTGCTCGCATCTGCTTCTGGCTTTTGCGGCTTCTCTGTTTTGTCCTTGGCACGACTCGCAACGGCCTGAGCGTCGTTTGTCTCGCTTTCCTGTCTTTGGCGAGCCCAGCGCTCCTCGGCGGCTTGCCTTCTCAGCGCTGCGTCTTCTTTTGGCAGTCTTTCCCGCCGTCCCTCAGCCTCTCTGGTTTCGGGCTCGTTTTCAACGCCGTCGCCATCGCCATCAACGGCCTTTGTTCTTTTCTTCCCTGCTTTGCTCGATTCCGTGATCACTTCATCTCCGTCAGCAGCGTTGCCCTCCGCTGCCTCCTTCTGAGCCTTCTTCTTCTTGTCTCTCGCCGTCTTGGCCTTCGT
Organism: Holtermanniella nyarrowii; assembly: GCA_001600035.1. Taxonomy (NCBI): domain Eukaryota; kingdom Fungi; phylum Basidiomycota; class Tremellomycetes; order Holtermanniales; genus Holtermanniella; species Holtermanniella nyarrowii. The sequence continues at coordinate 410,510 of BCIT01000015.1, forward strand.
TCTCTCCTCGTTGCTTTTCCCGACCGTGTCGTCATCAGGCTCGTCAAGAGTCTCTGTCTTCTCTGTCTTCTTTTCTTTATCACCTTTCACCACCGATCCGTCTACATTGTCAGCTTTCCACATCTCGATCATTAGTCTCACCATCTTCGACAGCGTTCTTCTTGTCTTTCTTGCCCTTGACCTTCTCTGTAGTCTCAGCAGTTGACCCCGCAGCCGTCTCGGTTCCAGCTGCCTCTGCCTTGTCCTTGGCTGTGTCTGCCTCGTCTTTCTTCTCGGCTTGAGTTTTTGCTCCCTTGGACTTCCCGGCCTTGCTCTTCACGACCTCCTTGGCATCAGCTGTCGTCACCGCCTCCTCTGCCTCTTTCTCCTTCGGTGCCTCTTGCTGGTCGATTTTTGCTTCCTTAACATCCGCCACTTTGGCTGTCTCCTTCGCCTTCTTCTCCTTCTCCTTCTCCTTTTCCGTTTCCTTTTCCTTCTCCTTCTCCTTCTCCCCCTTCTCCTCCTTCTCCCCGGCCTTTTCTGCTTTCGTCTCGGGCTTCACCTTCACCTTCTCCGTCTCGTCTTTCTTCTGCCCTTGCCTTTGCTTCTCTTCTTTGTTTTTCTCTTTCTCTTTGCCTTTCTCTTTCTCTTCCTCTCTCTCCTTCTCTTTCTGCCGAGCTCCGACGGCCGATTCCTGATCAGCAAAAGCGACTGTCCTTTCTTTCTTGGATTCCTTGATCGGCTCTCTCACAGCTGTCTCGACACCTTTCTTCACTGTCTCAGGCCTATCCGCCATCACCAGTCCAGCTGATACTGGCGTCTGAGGCTGTAGAATCTGCACGTTAGCTCTGGCTTGATATCAGCTGGGACTCACCTCGACTGGCTGCACGCGTACACGCTGAAGCTCCACTGGTGCAGCAGAAATAGGATACTGCTGGTCGATGATGGAACCGCCGCCTTGAGGTAGGATGAGTGGTGTTGGGGCATTGCGGGCTCTGCGAGTCGAACTCGTCCCGCCCGCGTCCTCTAGTACCGCCACGCCACGTTGATTAACAGCCTCTCGCACACGACTTGCTATTGTCTCCGCTTGGCCATTTTCAAACTCGGGTACTTTGAACAGTGACAGCAACGCCAAGAGCAAGAGGCAGAGAAAGAAGAGGATTGCACAAGCCTCGAGAAACGCATTCCCGAGGCTTGTAGGTTGGTACATGACCACTGTCGTTCTTCACTGAGTATTTCGCCGTTGATTCACCGGCGATAGGGCATGACCTCGATGGAAGAATGGCTGCTACTGCGACTTGAGACAGCTGATACGATCTTCCTTTGGCGAGGTCATCAAAGGTGGGTTTACGAAACATACCGTGGTGGACTCTGTGCTCGACCGACCTCACTTAGACCACTTCTCGACTTGATGCATATGATCTTCATGTTGCCATGCGCTGCGTGCATTCAGCTTCTGCTAAGCTCGCTGCAGCCCTTATGGCTGTAGCCTGCAGGTGCAGCCTGTCAAGTTAAGTACAGCTGACGCAAGGATGCCTAGCATGCATGCTATCGAGGCATTAGGCCCGCTAGTATCTTGAGCACATGAAAATAAGTCGGCCAATTTGCGCTAATGGATCTCGCTTTGTGTGCGCAACTCTAAATCTTAACGAGGGGACTTTTTAAGCGGACGGTCAAGTTGATACCCGTCTTCGCTCCGCGGCTATCGATTTGACTGGTTCTTCCCATCACTACTCTGAATTAAAACAACCATGTCCACCATGGACAAACTATCAGACTTGGCAGAGATGAGCTATTGGAATGATGGGCCAGTCCCGTCATTGGTCCCACCAGCATGTCCTCGCCCTGAACAGGTCGTCGCACCCCAAATCACATCCGCGCCGGTGGCCACAGTAGCGGACACGAGCGAGGGCATGGACTGGGAGGGTCCTATCGCTCCTGAGCTTGCTCCACCAACTGCTGGCAATGGTGATGCTCTCGATGACTTGCTCGGCCTTGGAAGTTTGGCAGGGTTGGCTGCGGTGGCGAGACCGATCCGTCCCATGCCGAGACGGCGAAAGAAGAAGGCTGCGGCGGCTGCGGCAGCAGCGGCAGCCATTGCTGCGGGTCTTCCAGTACCTGCGCCTGTAGAGAGACCCCCTATTCAGAAGAAGTCGGAGGAGGAGAAGCACAAGAAGAAGAAGAAGAAGGTAAGTAGCATCGCTGATTGCATCATCACTCACTCTTTAGCGTACCAAGTACAAGGGTCCCCTTCCTCAACCTCTCACGCGCGGTCAAACGAACATCCAAGCGTTTGTCAACAATTTTGAGATTATGACCGAGGTCGTCAGCTACTGCGGCAACAAGACCAAGGCCATCTTGATGCGCGTCAACAAGACTTTGAGCCTTCACGTCGGCGACCAACTCTACAAAGAGCTCAAGTTTGACAAGAAACTCAAACCTTGCTTCACCTACGGTCTCAACAAAGATACTATTATGCCCAACATGAAACGCAGCTTTGAGCGCTACACCAAAGTCTATCGGCTTGTCAAGATCACCGAGGTCTTGTACATTCAAGATCACTCGCGCAAGACCTGCCAGGCACTCCGCAGCATGCACAAGCTCCGTCTGCACTCGTTGCGACCCTCGCAGCTTCGTCAGCTCCGTGCCGTCCGCATCATGGACATCAACGGCGCTTGTGGGGGTCACTACACCAAAGACTCGGCAGGCAAGCAGCCACGCGTCACGGGCTCGTGTCACTTTTGGCACGTTGTTAAACGCCAGGTCGAGATCATGCGCTGGCACAACACCAAAGACCTCGCGCACGTCCAGATGGCACGGCATGCTCCAGTCTTTGAGCTTATGACTCAAAAGTACCTCTTTACCCCTCCCCGCGTATTCGACATCATCATGGACAGACGCGCAGTCAACGTCCCCTTCTACCCCATCGACGCCAAAGACGGTCCCCGGCTGAACCTCCGTCTCCACATTACCGGTCGCGTTAAGTTTAGGTACGGCATGACCCGTCCCTACGACATCTTGCACAAGTTCAACAAGACCGACGAGGCCATGATCCCCACCTTTGTCAACACCCTCCACGAAGTCATCAAGTGCTACCACGAGCGCAATGTCAAGATTCAGGTCATTGGTCTTGGTCGGCTCAAGGGGCCCGAGCGAGACATGCTCGAGCACGACGAGTTGGAGGAGCAGACGGCGCTGCTAGAGGAGTTGCAGAAGCTCTCCCCTGACGTTCAGTCGCACGTCAAGTTTTTGACTCGTCAGGAAGCTCATCGCAACAAGATCAGGACCAGAGAGGCGAATGATTGGTATTGGGAGACGGGCAAGTAAGAAGCTGAGGTGCTGGAGGATAGACGGTGAGGCTGGAAAAGATTGTTGTACGATGGGTTTCCTTTTCATGATTATGACATTCCACTATGCGTTGCTAGTCGTCCTCGAGCAGGAAATCTGCTATCTGAGACTTCATTTCGGCCGGACACACGCGCTCATGCACCCGATGATGAACCCAGGAAGGCAATTCGACCCCCTTGTCTGGCTGCTGTCGACTTTGGGCAGATGAGAGTGGAGCTGTGAGTGCCGTCAAGCAGCCATAGCATAATAGCGGTGCCAGCTGTACCGACTCTGACGCTGATGGCAAAGACTCCACGACGCCATCTATGGACAGTGCAGGCTGCTTGTGCGGAAAGGACGTCAAAGCAGTCCGAGACTTCCAGTCCAGACTGGAGGGTTCAGCCGGACTATCAATGTCAGCTTGTTTCTCTTCATGGAGTCTCAACTTACAGCTGACACAACGGACACAGCCCTCGACTCGCTTGATCCGGGTCTTTTGACCCCCTGAACATGAGCTTCTCGCCTGTGCGCGATATCGTCGAGACTGTTGATGGGTGGGAGCTTCCGAGACCGGCGATGAAGCCTGCATCATTAGCGTCGACCTGCGGGAGACTGATGACTTACGTTCAGTCAAGCCTTCTAAAGTTGCACTGGCACTCTTGCCTCGTGCATCACCACCCGCAGCAATCACAGACCCATCCGCCGCTTTGACAGCGTGCCAATTCCTCGCACTGAACGTCGGTATGCCCTTGAGATGGCACCAGTACGCAGCTTCGTTCAGCAGAATTTGTTTCATCGGCTTGATGCGGACAATGTCGGCTGCGACGGGAACGGGCGACCATAGAGATAAGTTGAGAGGTAGCGTCCAGCCCGAGCCGCTAGCGGTCGAGGTGATGATGTTTTGCGCTTGCCTGGAGGATGTCTCGCCGAGGAGGATGTGACTGATAGACGGCAGTGTCTGCGCTACCGTCGTCAAGAGAGAGTCAAGGATGTTATTGAGAAAAGCAGGTCGAGAAGTTGGAGGTAGAGAGGCGAGGAGGTGTGATAAAGACTCGAGAGGCGTCTTGGATGAGGAAGGTGAGGGAGCAACATCGAGGCCTTGAAGTCAGTGAGACTCTGCATTCAGTCACTTACTCTCAGACTTGAGGTTCACTCGTAGACCGGGAATTGCCTCATTTGACGCCGGAGACTCGAGATTGAGACGCTTTGCCAAACGACTTGGCAGACCAGGGTCAAACGCGTCTTGTGCTTTGACACCGACAAAGTCCAACCCATAGGCTTGTGACAGTGTTCTGAGATCCTCGGTTTGGTTGACAGTCTGATGAAGTCAGACACGATCATGCTGACAGGCGAAGCACTCACCCCGGCGACGACGTCTGAAAAATCGACGTGGCACACCCACGTCTTGTTCCAAACCCCTCTGAGCTGTCCTCTCGCATCACCCTTGGCCTTCTCTGAAGCTGAATTCAGGCCGAAGTACGAGTTCTTGTCCAGGACATCAAGCATGGTCGAGCCACCAGGTCCGCCACTGAGACCAACGAGAGCGTTGCCGTCCTGCAAGTCGGGCCTTTTGACAGGAATTTGAGAGACGTGTGACCCATTGCCATTCTTTGCTTTCGAGGGTCTCGCAATCGAGGAGGATCCAGTCGTAGAAGCCTCGGTGGACGCTGCGATTGCTGCGTTGATCGATCTATAGACCTTGTTCGGGAGATGAGTAATGAAACACGTCCTGTACATCAGCTGTGCGTCTAGTCAAATCAACACACTCGCAGAAGGATGATGTTCCGATAACGATCGAGCTTTTCGTGTCTCTGCAACGCACGCAATGGCCTTTCTGAAGCTTTGGTTTGCCTGGCACGTCAGCGAGCATGGCAGCTGCAGGCAGACGTACGAGGCATAAGATCCTGCGCTTTTGGCTCGCCGTTCATATCCTCGCGCACTCCATCTTGTTCATTACCACAAGACATGGCTGCAAATTTGAAAAACGTCGATTATACAGCTGAGCTGCAGGCAGCTCGAGCTCGCGAAGTCCTCGAAAATCATTCATGTGCTCTAGATCATGAGCTCGGAATGACGTGTTAGGCGCCGAGGCCGGGTATCAGCGAGAGCGAGCTTCCGGGTACAGCTTTCCCGAACAACATACGATCATGTCGGCCGCAATCGTGTCTTCACTGTCGAAGACATGCTGGAAGATCACCTTGAACGCAGCGCCTGATAACAGGCTCACTCCTGCCTTTCTCAAGTCACTCGCTATGGCTCTGGATGACGTAGAACACCAATGGCGATCTGGTCCCCTCAAAGACGGTCAGGGAGGCAGTGTTGTGCTCGGCAGCGGCATCCCAAAGTTCTTTAGTAACGGTTTGGACTATCAAAGTGCCATTTCTGATCCCAACTTCTTCCCTGGTCTGTTGCCCGCTGCTGCACAGTACAAAATACTGACTTGCGCAGAGATCTTTGACCCAGTCATTCTTCGACTCTTGACGTTTCCTCTGGTGACGGTGGCTTCTATCAGTGGACATGGTGAGCTTTGCGAGGTGTTTCGGTAGGGTAGTGACATCTTCAGCTTTTGCAGGCGGTTTCATCATGGCTCTCGCATGTGATTTCCGTGTCATGGCAGCCCAGAGAGCCTGGTGCTGCATGAACGAGGTCAGTACCTGCTCAGTCTACGGAAAGTTGCTCATCCTCAGATTGCGTTCGGAGCTCCACTGCCAGCAATGTTTGCATCACTTCTGACCCACAAACATCCTTCGCCGCAGGTGCTGCGCAAAACGCTGCTCGGCCACCGTTGGACAGCTCAAGAGCTGCTCGAGAACGGCATCGTCGACGCTTTGGTCGGTGGAGGACTCGTTCAGGATCCAGGAAAGGGAGATCCTTTCAAGGGTATCTCGCAGACTGCAATGGAGATTGCGGAGAGGGAGGGAGCAAAGGTGGGAGGTAATGGCGGTGCTTGGGGTGGGATCAAGGTGCGCTGATCACGTCAAGGACCACGGGTACTGATGTGTAGTCTGAGATATATCGCCCGGTCATTGAAGCTTCGATGTCTCGTCGGGCACCGAGTATGCCGCAGCAGGAGGCCAAGGCGTTTGCAAAGAGGATGCAGGCAAAGGCGAAGCTCTGAGTATCTAGCATGCATGATGTTGTTAGAAAGTGACTGCTGAGCCGTACAGAGATCCCGATTTGACGAGTGCCACGACAACGACGAGCACCGTCCGCCCCATCGCGACCTGCTACGTTCGCTGAGGCATCGTCGGATTAGGCTGAGAAGTCTGCAAAGTCAGGGTCGTGTCGCATTTCGGCAGCACTCACGCCTCGCTTGTTCGGGGGGCCAGCACTACCCTCCCTTCGGCCATCAGGGGCAGGCGAAGGACCACGCGAAATACTTAAGCCACGACTCTGCGAGCGAGCTCTCTTAACGCCAGGTTGTGTCTGCGGCTGCGGCTGCGAACCAACGCCTGGCGTACCAGGAGTCTTCAAGTTGATGCGCAACAGGCCCTCTCGATCCCGAGACCCGGGATGGTTGTTGACTAGGCCTGCAGACTGAGGGAATGGCGAGAAGGGCGAGCCTGGGATAGGGGACGAGCCTGTAACGAGTGTCGTGGGCTGCGCAGATGCCGACTTCTTCAGCTTCTTGTTCTGCATTTGTTAGAGTGATCATCTCTTGTAACTTAGTACCAACCTTGCGCTTCGCTTCCGCAGCTTCCACCCCGTCCTTCTCGCCACCGTGATACTGCCCACTCAGCCATTGCATCCTCAAGCGCCTGGAAACTTACTCCTCTTACACGTCCAACATCAAGCCTGCACGCAGCTCTCCACGCCTCGCCTTGAAATGGCCGGACTTGAATGTTCTGGATCTCAAGAGCGGGCGGGCCGTACAGTAGAGATCTCAAGGAATCCGACGCAGGCAGTGGAGTTGGGTCTGCACGTAAGCGCACATGTGACGCTTCCACCACCCACCTATACACTCCTCTATCAACCCCTCGTATCCCTTCTCCAGCCTACGCTGGTTCTTCTTCTTCTTCTTCTTGCCCTTGCCTTCGACGTCCTGCTGCTCCGCCTCTACATCTTCCTTTGAGGGTGCTGCATGTACGTCCGGCTGGAGGATATGAGGTAGCAGATACGGGCGCACGAAGCGGTCGAATTGCGGTCGGAGGTTGACGAGACTCAAGATGTCCATGGAGGGATGTAATGACAAGGCAGGGTAAACTGCCAGTTCAGGCATGCCCTGCACGATCGTATGACTCACAATTCCAGTCATGAGGTATGACAGTACTCTGAGAGCCACCGGCAGTTTGCTGCGATGTGTGTCCCAGTCCATGCTGAGACGTGTCCGACTTGACATGGACATCCCGCGCCTGCGATGGCGGCTGTACGAGCGCCGAAGAGCTGCTCTCCCCTTTTTTTACCAGTCCGTCCATTCTGTGTGGTCTCTTGGCCAGCTCACGACTGCAACGTCCCTCTGCACCTCTCAATGTCGACGTTGCTCAGGGCTAGCTATTAGAGCATGCAGTGAAGGCTAGACAAACTCGGATATCCGAGGAACTCCTCCGTTTTGTCACGGAGTATTTGCGACTTTACTTTCCCGACGATCTCGAGATCAAGACGCGTCCTCGAACGATCATGTCGGTGTGGACACAGTGTGAGCAGGAAATCGATCCCTGAGGTATTGCTAACCCTTGCAGACCTTCCCAACGAACCCCCTGGGGGCGGATATCTCCCGTATGGTTTGGCATTTGTCTCCTCGCTTGCCATTTTCAACAGCGTCCAGAACTTCCTGACGGTTGCATTGAGCAAAAAGGTTTACAATGGCCGGAGCGAGCAGGGTGGGTCGCTCTCTCCGTGCTGACTATGAGCTGACCAAGTAAGTGTCGCCTCTCGCTGCGCGCCTCTTCGCAGCCTGGACTTTGATGTCAGCAGCCGTGCGCGCAGCTACAGCCTATGATATCACCAATCCCACGTAAGTTGATTATCTCTGTATTCCCCACTGAAGCTAACTCGCGAGACTGTACAATCTGTCAATTGTCTCGTACATCATCGTCTGTGCCCACTTCATATCAGAGGTCGCCATCTTCCGCACCGCCAAGCTCGGCAAAGGCGTTAACGCGCCTCTGATCGTAGGAAGTGAGTCCGTCGCCATTCTAACAGGTTCACTGACGATTTCGAGCTACGAGCCTTTTCTGGATGCTTGCACAGAAGAAGTATTACCTGGGCTTGTAATGATTACTCGGATGTCACGGCTTGGAACCAAATCGCTTAACTCGCAGTTCTCTCTGTCTATGATCCAGTTCTGATACAACTTCCGTCTCTCAAGACTTGTAAGTCTCGGCGGTATTCTTGCCGTTTGCAGATGCCGTTGCAAGAGTAGTCTCTTCGATACCAGCAGATTCGTCGTCGAACTTCTCTTCGATGTCGGAGATGCGCTCGTCTTGACTCGATGTATCGCTCTCGTATCGAAGTTCCCGCTTCTTCCGACGCTCACGGCGAATGAACACAAGAATGACCCCAATCCAAAGCACTTGATGCGTAAGCTTCGAGAGCGTCGTGTTGTTTGACTTACCTTGGCAGATCAGGAAGACGATTGTGAAGATTGTGCCCGGGATTGCCCGTGGCATGAGGGACGTCCGCCAAATGGCCAGATTCTCCCAAATCTGCATAAGGTACGCGACTGAACGTCAGCTTCGTCGGATGGAGTCACCAACAGTCATTCGCAGCTCCAACAGTCAGGGCACGCTCTTCTTGGTCGTTGGAGCAAAGCTCGTTGATCCAAGTCAGGATCATTCCCGACTGTCCGCCCAAGCAGCCAAAGCTATAATTGAGGTAGAAATGCAGCTTTGGCGAACTCCACAGGGGGATAGCTAGCAGAACGATAGCAGAGGTAAGCGCCCAGCCGGAGCTGACGATCTGCATGGGCCAACGCGAGCCTAAACAGTTTAGCACAGGCTGTGAAAAGAACTGACCTTTCAAGGCACCGTCGCTGATCCAAGCCATCGCTAAAGCTGTGACAACGGTGATGGCAGCTGGCATCATCAGTCTGGAATCCGGCAAGACCTGCAACGTACTAGTTGGAAGGGGATAGTGATTCTTGGGTGTAAGTGATGACCTGGCGTTGCACTCACAATCTGCGGAATGGTGTAATAGTTCTTGCCACTTTCCGTCTTGCGTGCTTTGAGCCAGAATGGGAAGCTACGGCAAAGTCAGAGATGTTTGTTGAGCTCCACAACATGCTTACATGTCCAAGCTGTTGGTCAGTCACGGTATCGCGCAGACGCTGACACTCACATTCCCGAGACAGCATTGCTGAAGACACGTTAGCAGGCGGACAAAGCGGTGAGATCGACTCACTTCCAGAACATGTACAAAGGCGGCAAAACCCTGAAGCAAGTGAGCATCATCCGCGATGTTTCAGCCCATACTGACCAAATCTTCCAACCGCCAAAGATCCTCTTTGCTTTAGCTCTGGACCATGGCTCGGCTGGCTTGCGGCCTTGAGTCTCCATGCGCAGCTGGCAAATGGCAATGTCGCGCTCCGACCACATCCAGTTCTTCGACATGTTGTGCGCTACGGCTGGTCAGGAATGTACGCTTTGAGCTGTTGCTACACACGGAGATTGGGCAGCTAGAATGTCAGCTGAAGCCAGACGGGTTAGATTTAAGGCTCACGAAGACGAATCCGGCCAAGGCTATAGGTAGACTACAATGTCAGCGTGGTCACCATTACTTGCTTGTTCAGATGTTATTCACCTGATGATGAAGTTGGTGATGAAAAGCCATCGCCAACCTGCTAAACCTCCCTTGCCGTCTGGTCGATTAGTAGCCACGCTCCAGTGAGATGCTGAACTCACTCAGGTTGGTATAGACCGCTGCCTGAAGAATGCCACTGAAGAACCGACCAATACTTCCAGACGTGTGGAAAATGATGGCGCGCTTAGCGAGTTCGTCAGCTGCTTTGTGAGCGTACTGCGGAGACGATTCCGCCAAACTTACATCTGTAGAAGCTGCCAACCATGAACTGTACGTCAGTATAGTGGAGTACCAGTTGTGCGCACCTGCATGCCAGGGTAAAAAGTAGACTCGAACAAGCCGATCAGGAAGCGGATGGCCTATATATGTCAGCAAACACTTGCCACCGGACTTTGTGGCTAACGTAGATGCTTTGCTTGTCGTTAACTCCGTACATCCCCAGAGTCAGCAACGTCCAGCTGAGCTCTGCGAATGGAATCCAGCGAGCTGGCGAAATGCGAGTGAGGAGGATGTTAGATGGGATTTGACCAATCACCTGGACGTTCAGTCACGATCATGGTGAGATCTGAGCCAACTCACATATCCAGCAGTGTAGAGTGCTTTGGCGTTCGAGAGCTCATCGCCAAACAGGGCTGTCGGTCAGTAGTAATCTTGATTCAGGTCAAACACTACTCACATAGGTCCTCCTTCATGCCGCTTACGACTGGGTGATGTCAGCAAGTGGCATGGACTGCATCGTCTGCTCACAAGCGTTATTGATGTCTACACAAGTCAGCTCAAATAACATCACACTTGCATTACTCACTCTGCTCATCCAGCTGCTTGATAAAGTACCCAAGCGATGCCAGAGAGAGGAGAATGACGTCCAGCTTGAAGATGAAACGACGCTCCAGCGGCTTCTTGTCCAGACTGTCCCAGATCGTCCCTTCAGTCAGCCTAGAACGCAAAACGAGCTGACCTTTCCACGTTTTGTTCAAGCTGAGATCTTTCTCGATGAGCCCTTCCGTGCGTAGCTCTTCTTTTATAGCATCAATCCGAGCTTGCTGCTCTTCATCGACGCTGCCGCCCTTGAAGAAGTTGTAGATGAAGCTCATGTTGCCACACTTTGCCACTTTTCTACTGCTGGTGAGAAATATGCCTGCACTACTTGATGGGTATTCATACGCAGCAGTTACATATTGCCAAACCCTGCAAGGCGCAGCACGACAGCAAGAGTGACCGTGAGCCGCCCCGAAGCCGCCACTTTACCGATGGTGAGCTTGATGCCAATGCCGTTTAAGCACTGGCGTTGCGCTCTTTTGATTTGTATCTCGGTCCGATACTTTCTTGGCGAGTGATCACGTCACACAGTGGGTGCTATACAGGCTGCGAAGCACCTTATCGTGGCGAAAGTCATGACTCACCATCGTCGGCCAAAGTGAGCAGTAAGCACGTCTTGCAATTGCTGGTGCCTGGTGAGTGGCGATAGGAACAAGCCACGTGCGCGTTTGTAGAATGTACTTTGACTACAGAATAGTGCATCTGTGCTTTTGCTACATCTACGCTGTGGAAGAATATATACCATGCTCTCACATATCATGACCTTATCCCCTCTTGCTCTCGTCAAGAGCAACCGCACCGCCGCTCCCGCCCTGTTCGCGCTCAAAATCAAGCTGCTCCTGCCTGTTCTCGACGTGATCGTTCCACCACTGCTCGTCTTCTTCACCATTAGTCGGCATCGGGATGAAGAGGGGAGCGGCGACCGTATTGAAACTGCGATGTATGGGTCACCAGACGCAAGGGAAGGATGAGAATGCGACGTACTCTTTGAGCGCTTGGACCAAAGGGTTCGTTGGCAGATCCTCCTCGGGTCGATCGGTCAACTTAGCAATGTTGCCTACTGGACTGATGTCCAACGTCAAGACGGTGGAAAAGTCCTGATGAGTCAGACGCATCCCTCTTGTTGCGTGTGTCGACTCACCACAACTTTGCCAACGAGAAGCTTGGTAAAGTGGCTGCGCGTTTGAGCCCAGCTTTGCAGCTTCACCAATGACTTACAAGCGATGCTCCATGCGAATCCGGAGACGAACGCCACCATCTGCGGCTTGGTCTTTGGAAATAACTTGATGAGCTTTGGTGACAACTGATTGTGTCACAATTGGGACGCCAAACAGTTGACCACCAATCTGTTTACGGCCTATTGCTGATGCGAATCTGTATATTCAGCTGACGCAGTCAGCATTTCAATCGAACGTACGCATCTTGGTACTGTCCATCGTCCTGTACTATTAGTTCCTTGTATGGTTGCTTAGTGCCCACCTCGAATTGCTCGAGTCTCCAGAGGGTGCATCTGCCCTGGAACATGTCAAGCGCGATGCCCGCGAGCTCTCGCTCTCTCTGTGTGAGAGTCTATTGTTAGGTCTGTAAGAGAGAGACAAGCTCACGAGTCCATTTGCGACATGGATGTCGGTGTTGTAGACCTTTCTGCAAGGATGGGTCATAGCGGTGACTGCTTGAAGGGTGAGTCGATCGCGCTCTGGAAGCTGGACTAAGGTGGACGTGTCAAAGTGGAGGTTCGTGTGACGTCAGTTTCAAATTTTTTGACCCAAGAAGTTCTTGAGTCAGCGGACAGAGTGGGCACACAGAGGTGCAACACTGCATATAGATCATGAAACGAACGAGTGACACCCGTTATTACCTCGTGAACAGAGCAGAGCGTTGCCACCGAGTGCACCTCCTAAATCAAAATGACTTCACTAACCCCCTCAAGCTCACCTGCGTCGGATTTGAGCGGTAATTGATCACAACTCGAAATTCGCATCAACCCCCTCGGATTGTGGCAGGATCCTGCACCAACACTGAATTCTCAGTAGCAGTCCTCCTCAAGATCATTCAAAATGCCTGGTGTTCGCGACGTCAGGTTAGTTTCACTGCGGCCCTGTGGAGGAAAGGGAGCACAAAGAAGGACAGGGGACAGAAAGAATTCAGGACGCGAAATGGGTGCTGGAGGTCCAGAGCAATGGTTGCGAGAGTCACTCTTGAGAGTCGAAGTGCCAGGAGCAGAGGGGACGCCAAGATTTTCGTCGACAGCAATGTGTCTGTTGGACTCGTCTACAGCTGCAACTGTGTCGAAGACTCTAACGTCCTGTGCGAATACTCAATAAAGGCGCCGCCAGGTACCCGCGAAGTGCCCCGTTTCTCCTTCCCGCTAAGGTCCTTCTGTCCCTCCCTTTCCTACTGCATCCACAAGAGTCAAGCTGACGTCTTAGCGCTGAGGAATTCATCACCGCCTATTCTTCCCACCTCAAGAGGTCGGGTAAGCTCGAGCTTCCTTCATGGGTCGACATTGTCAAGACCGGTAGCTTCAAGGAGCTTGCTCCTTATGACCCAGACTGGTTCTACGTCCGCGCCGGTGAGTTACTGGACTGGTACGGCAAGTCGCTGTCAGCACGAATGACGCGCAGAGTGTGCTTGACTTAGGTCAGCGCACTTGTGGATTCAGCGCCGTGACTTGCCGTCCCTTCACAAAACTCACTACTAACCATCTCAGCCGCCGTAGCCCGTCACATCTACCTCCGCAAGCACGTCGGTGTCGGAGCCCTTGCCAAGCTCCACGGTGGCAAGCACCGTCGCGGTGTCCGCCCCGGTCACCACGGTGACGCTTCTACCGGTGTCCAGCGTTCGGTTGTCCAGGCCCTCGAGGCTATCGGTGTTCTTGAGAAGCACGCCAACGGTGGCCGCACCATCTCCCAGGACGGCATGTGAGTCTTTCAGCTCCGCACTCTGGCGGGGGAGCGAGTTGTATGGAAGGACGCTGACCATCAGGCGTGATCTTGACCGCATTGCCACCGCCGTTGTTCAGGCTGCCAACGACGAGGTTAGCGAGAGCGAGGAGGAGGACGAGGAGGAGGAGGATGACGAGTAATCATTTTCATCGGTACAACGCTTGTAACTCGTGGCAGATGGGATCACTCTAGCTTTACCGCATTTGCACTGTTGTTCTTTGTTCCTTGACTGGTGTAGTCTGCTTGGCAGGTGGAGTAATGTCATTCATACGAGCATACGCATACAACTTGAGAATAGCGCGATTGATCAAACAGGCCATCGCACTGTTAGGACATGCACCCCAGCTAACCCCTTAGCGGTACGGCCGAACGCGATTTTGATCCCGTCGGCCAGTATCCCGGCCACCTCCGTGCTTTCTTTGCATTCGTAGATTTCAATCCCTTCATCTCTTTTCACAAAATGTTTGCTCGTCAATCTATTCGTGCCAGCTCCGTCATTGCCCGTGGCTTTGCTACCAGCGCTCGCGCTGAGCGCAAGGTCGCCGTTCTCGGTGCCGCTGGTCAGTTGGCTGCTACGACTGTCAATCCTCGAAACTGATCGATTTAGGCGGTATCGGTCAGCCCATGTCACTCCTCCTCAAGGCCGACCCCCTTGTTACCTCTTTGTCCCTTTACGACATCCGTGGTGCACCCGGTGTTGCTGCTGACATCTCGCACGTCAACACCCACTCCGATGTATGTCGATTTACTTTCGTTTGGGTGCAGATGCTGACGATGTCAGGTTAAAGGCTACGAGCAGGCCGACATTGAGGGTGCTCTCAAGGGCGCCGAGGTCGTCATCATCCCCGCTGGTGTCCCCAGGAAGCCCGGAATGACTCGTGACGACCTTTTCAACGTGAGCTCATCGGCAAAGTGGCTTTCAGCTGACGCTGCCAGACCAACGCCTCGATCGTCAAGGGTCTCGCCGAGTCGTGCGCAAAGTACTGCCCCAAGGCTTTGATTCTCATCATTGCCAACCCTGTCAACTCGACCGTCCCCATCTTCGCCGAGGTTTACAAGAAGGCCGGTGTCTTTGACGAGAAGAAGTTTGTTGTTTCTGTTCACTCATGAGCTGACTTCAGGCTCTTTGGTGTTACCACCCTTGATGTCGTCCGCGCTTCTCGCTTCCTTGGCGAGGTCCAGAAGGCCGACCCCAAGGACATCAATGTCACCGTTGTCGGTGGTCACTCCGGTGTCACCATTGTCCCTATCCTCTCCCAGACTTCTCAGGGCAAGGGCGTCTCTGGCGAAGCTTACAAGGCCCTCGTCAAGCGCATCCAGTTCGGCGGTGACGGTGAGTCGATGATAAAGTAAATCAAGAAACAAACTGACGATCGAAAGAGGTAGTTCAGGCCAAGGCCGGCACCGGTTCCGCTACCCTCTCGATGGGTTACGGTGCGTCACGAAATACCTGGTGATTCAGACTAACGTTTTAGCTGGTGCCCGCTTCGCCAACTCCGTCATCCGTGCTCTCAACGGCGAGTCGGGTGTTGTTGAGCCCACCTTTGTCAAGTCTCCCCTCTACACCAGCGAGGGTGTTGAGTACTTTGCTTCCAACGTTGAGCTTGGCGTACGTCTTTGCTAGCTTGTGAACGTATCAAAGCTGACCCTTCAGCGTGAGGGTGTTTCCAAAATCCACCCCGTCGGTGACCTCTCGGCCGACGAGCAGGAGCTCCTCAAGGCCTGCCTCCCCGAGTGAGTCTTTAGTTACACCGGTGCTTCGATACTGACGTGACAGCCTTGCCAAGAACATCAAGAAGGGTGAGGAGTTTGTCAACTCCAAGTAAAATCGCTGCATCCATCCGCTTCAGCGCTTAACAATGCAATACATTGAACACCTGTTTAGTAGCGCATCTAGATCAATACATTTTGCGCGGCGCATGTTGTCTACGTGCCCTGATACGTCGCACCCCGAACCACACCACGGCCAAAAAAAGCGTTCCGCCGTAAAACCATCCGCTCCAACCGCCCAAGCCTGCTTCTGCCCCTGCCTCTGCGTCCGTCCCATCTTCGACTGATAACCCTGCGATAGGAGCAGAAAGTGCCGTTTGTAAATTGGCGATTCGCGACCTCTGCCGCTGCTGAGAAAGTTAGCTCGACTCTGGTCATGTAACGTACCTCGTGTTCTTTCATTTTACTCTTGAGTGCTGCGACATCGTTGGCGACGTCCAACATGTGGTGATGAAGCAATCCTCGGCTGTCTTCCACCCTCGACACGCTTGATACGACCTCGCTCAGCAATTGCTGATCGGGCCCTTCAGGACTCTCAACACCTCGCTTGGGGATTCGTTGATGCAAGCCATTCATGGCAGAGACCAAGTTCATTTGGTACGACACCAAAGCCTCCGCAACGTGCAGGTTCTGTACAGGTCAGCGTGAACAGCTGATACGAACATACCACTCCTTGATCGTTCGTGCGGTACTTGCCGGGATTTTGTCGGCGATCCTCCTCTTCTCGCTGCGCAATTGCTAGGGGGCTGTCCCTGAACCTACGCGCTGGAGCTGGCACGCCGTTTCGCGTGGGCATGTCGATGCAGATGACTGCATGTGAGCTCAGAGCGTGCCGATCGACACTCACTGAATTGCACTTCGCCATTGATGAAATCATCCTGCAGCTGACTTGACTCAACACTGCCCTTGTTGTACAGGAAGGCTTTAGGCGGAGAGTTTGGTGGATTCGTAGGACAACGCGGCGAGGTCATGCCTGAGAACACGGAATCAGGCTGCACGGCGTTGCCCATGATGGTAAAGTCTTTGCAGCTGGATGCTACAATCCCGTAGCCGAAGTGCGCTCCACTGAGGGTATTGTCCGTGATCTTGCCGCCAAAGATTGCTTCATTCACTTCGTCATCCCACGACGAGCGGCCGACGGCGATCGCTGTTCGCATGAAGCGAGCATGTGCGCTGATGTTATTGTGATGTACGCGCGTGTTTGTGTAGTCTCCGCCCCAAGGAGGTATGTCGACCAGGTTCACGGCTTGGAGAGTCAGATAATGTTGCTCGCGCGCCATCTCACCTCCTTGCACCAGGCGTGACTTGGAATATAATGTATTGTACCGAATCTCCGACCCAGGAGAGTTGAACACCACGACAAGCCCATCTGTACAGTCAAAGATAGTCTTGAGTGTCAGCATGAACCCATCTCAGGGTCGTGACTCACGTTATGTTCCACGATCGAGTCTTTGCACGCGAGACTAACACCGTCGGCGACAGGACTGCCATACCTGACGGACTTGCGCCATCCCTTGTGCTTTCTATCATCATAGTCCTCGTCCCACTCCTCCCCATTGGGACCCTGAAAACGTAAGCGACTACAGAAACCCCTAAGAACGCACGATTACATTGTTTAGGATGTGAGCCGCACTGCATTGCTTGCGGTCACCCTCCCGTAGGTGAATGGCCGTCCAGCCGCTGACGGTCAGTTGTCTGCAGTTCGAAACGCTCATACGTACCGAGGCTCAAATAAACGAGAATCTCGAACCACTTGCCCTACACCATTCCCTAGTTGCACAAGAGCTGCACCGCCTTTGATTCGCAGGAGATTGGGTCGATTGCCATTAATGATTAGTGACCTGACGGTCACATGGGAGCAGTCCGGACAATCGCCCCTGTCGTGAGTCTACGCACTGACGACTCAACTTACTGGATCGCCGTCGCCTGCTCATCGCCAGTCACGACGAGCTCTGCCCTCAGGTGATCGGATGGATAGCCTTCGGTCTCTATTGTCTGATGCTCGGCTGTGAAGACGATGGGCGCTGTGAGGTAGTGCGCAGAGCCCGCACATAGCGACACGGTTGTGCCAGAGCCACCATCCCTCAGAAGTTGATTGATGGGTATTTGATCTCCCGACGGCAGACAAGCTCCATTCCCTTGAGCTGCACAAATTAGAGCTACCCAAACGAGGGAGCTCAGTACCTCCAATTTTGATCGCTCGATCATTAAGGTATGACTTTGTTTGAATAATCTAAAAAGAGTTTTGTGCACTACGAACGCGTCGAGGTGCCTGACATCACGTGTAGCTAAGCTAGATCAGCTAGCTTATAACCATGACTTTCTTCTTGTGCTCAATGCATTAGAAGCGCTTTAGAAACGTGAGGTACATCTGAATTACTGAGCGACTCAAACGAGCAGATCACTCAAGTCAAAGATCTTGGCGCAGTCTTCAGCGTCCACGAGCGCGCAGACATCACTAGTCGCGCTCATGTCGATCACTCTTGAAACAAAACCTTGTTTATGCATTGCTTAGAGCAGCTTGCACTTCGGGAGTGTCTTTGACCTTGTCCCAGACAGGGCGAGGAATCTCCATGAGCCTGTGCCGTTAGTGATCTCTTCATCAAGCGCCGCAGGGCGTACTCTCTTGTTCGGCCGTACCTGCCGCGTCAGCTACGGATATGCTATACTGCGACGTACGAGATGCCACCCAGGCGCGAGATCGGTCGAAGCTTCTCAATCATGATTTTCAACCCAGGGTCGTTTGGGTCCAGTACATCCTCCAACTTGAAAGTTCAGCTGACAACAATTATCGAATGCAACGCCAGGCTTACGATGTGAAATCGTTTGATTCGACCAAGGAAAACTGTCCCGGTACGTTTGCCGTCGTCGTCGGTCATGTCATAGTGGTGCTGCAGGACACATTCCATCGAAAAGGCCGATTCAGCAACGTGAGGAGCTTTAATGATGCTGTTGGTAAGCATCCGCGGTCGACATTAAGCTGTACCTACACTGAGGGTCTCTTGGTCAGGCCAGAAAGGGCCCACTCGTCAACATCACTAGGGGCGTCGATCGAAGTGTAGTTGGCAGCTTCGACAAAGTGCTCCGAGATGATCGAGACGGAAAACTCCTTGGTCTCCTTGATGTTCTCGGCGGTGTCTATAGTTAGAACACCGCATAGAGACGAAAAACTCACCTTTGTAGCCCGAAGGTCTCTGATCTTGACCTGTAGCAGAGATGGAGACCATCAGAGTGGGTGGCTTGTGTCCGCAGATGTTAAAGTAAGACATTGGCGCTAGCTGTAGGTCAGCACAAGTTTCAGTCCGATTTACTCACATTAGCCTGGCCGTCTGCTGACAACGTTGAGACAAATGCGATAGGCCGAGGCGTCTAGATCTTCAGCAAAGACAGTTATACCCAGGACAGACCACTCCAGAGATCATCAACTGAAGCTGTCAGCGACATCGATGTAAGAGGACCAACCTTGTAGATGAGCGTTTTGTCTTCGTACTCGTCAGGATTGACTTCTTTGAAGTCGGCACCATTGCGAAGCTTCTGAGCGGCAGGCTGATGTCATTATTTCTCTGAACAGAACTCACTAGACTATTGGCACCCTGACCGGCATGGAAGTCCGGATTTGGGACTTTGGTATAAACCACGTCAGATTGCACGAAATCGGGGCGAGAGGCTTCGACCTCTAAGATGTTGTCAGCATTGGTAGATTTTTCAGTGATCTCACCTTTGAAAGGAGCGTGCTTAGCGTGAGAAGACATGTGTTTTGTCAATGATGGAAGAAGACGATGATACCGACGCAAGAGAGTCGTCGGACGGAGCATCTACAGTGGAGGTCACGAGCGTTCAGAAATAACCCGCGTTTCTGCAGCTGTATGCTAAATTACTATTTCTTAAAATCGGATGCTTCAATGCAGCGATTAATCCAGAGCTTATAGTCATTACAGGCGCTCAGGCAGGGCCGACGCGGCATGGCTGCATGGATGCTCCGGGCGCAGTTTCGGTCTTATCGGCGTAAGTGGCAAATCAGCTACCCGCGGCAGACAACAATCCTGATGCTGCTCGTACAAGTCAAAGTCTAAAGTCTAACATCTTCCGATGCTTATGCTACCATTACGCTCGAGAATTTCAAAGACTTGTTCATCTGTTATGAACCAGCCCCAGCCCTTTGCAGAGCTCGTGGAATATACAAGCGGCTTGCTGATTCGGTACTTGAACCTTCCTCGAGTGAAGAGCGGCCTAGACAGCGCGTGCAAGTGTAGGTGAGGAACGGAGGAGAAAGGAGGAATGTGGTAGCCTAGATGCTGTTCTTTCAGGGGTATACCCATGTCGGTCAAAAGCGAGTGAGCAAGGCTGGTCATATCTTTCACTGCAAGTCAGCCTGGCCGAAGTGGCACTGACGGATTGGCAAATGTTGCCGTCTCAGTTCTCGACAGTTTGAGGCTGAAGAACGTATGTCAGATCCGAGGCTACATCGATCAGAAGCGCTCACCGACATGATATCGAGGGATGATAAGGAGGTGCGTTTGTGCGCCGGGCGTGCTTGTCTTCAGATGGAGGGCAACCGCGTTTACATACCGATCCCTAAAAGCTAACATGTTCTCGTCCTACTGCAAGTGAGCTAATGGTCAACGACTTGCAGACACTGCCCTGGTGGACAAGAGCGAAACCCCTTTCAACTTGCACGTCACAGAATGTGCATGATGGATGTACCCTGCGCACTTGATATGGATCACAGAGACTTCCGTCTTGCTCTCTATTGAATTCAGAACTCGTGGGCACACAAAGCATGGGTGTGTGGTACCAAAGCCAGGTACTGGTAGTTAGTAGCTAGCTAGCAGCTGCAGCTGCAGCATATATACACGCGCACTGCACTGCACGTGACCGACTGTCAGCTGCAGTGCAGCTGCAGCTGCATTGCAGTTATCTCGAAGCCATCGTCGCGTATCCCTAGCCCCACTTTGACGCGATGTTGATCAAGGTCAAGGTGAGAACACTGCTTGTTTCTGCCACAGCTGACCGTGTTAGACACTCACAGGCAAGGAGGTCAGTCAGGAGGGATCATGGTGGAGCGTGATCTGATCTTTAGATTGAGCTTGACGTGCAAGAGGACAACAAAGTCAGTTTATGCTCAAAACCATCGCTAGTACTACTAACAAACAGATCTCAGAAGTCAAGGTCAAGGTCGAAGAGAAAGAGGGCATTCCGCCTCCTCAGCAGCGACTCATCTTCGGAGGCAAGGCCATGTACGTCGCTCGTATCCTGTGCGCCAGCTAAGCTTATCCTGCAGGAACGATGAAAAGCTTCTCAAAGACTACAACGTCAAAGCTGGCTCCGCTATTCACTTGGTGCTAGCTTTGCGTGGTGGCTGCCAGTAATCATCCCTAGAGTGTACATATGCGAAGCTTTGTCTCCTTGTTATCTACGATTCTGGACGAACACGGAGGCATTTGTAAATCGTGCGTAGAATGTACATTCCGCACCAGATCGCGGGTACGAGCACATTGATTTTCATCATCTTATCAAAGTGACACCAATTCGAGTATGATCGACATTCATCCATTTGACTACCACCTGCACGTTTAAAGCTTGCCACCGTTCTCCTCGTTCACCAGGACGAAGCGGTACTTGGCCTTGCTTGCAACCATGTCGACGACGGCTTTGTTGGTGTCCTTCATGGAGTACTTCTGGATCCATGGCTTGACATCAAGTTTGACAGCGTCATTGAGCATGTTGCGGATGACAGCTGGGCTGCCGATGGCACTGCCAGAGATGTGAACGTTGCTCATGAGCAGTGGCATGTAAGGGAGAGGGAGGTTGGCACCCTCGGGAACACCGACGAGGACGAGGTGGCCACCGGGACGGAGGAGCGACAAGTACTGTTCGATGGGCATCTTGGGGTCGTCTATAGCGTCAGTATGCGGTCAAGCAAAGGGCAGCAACTGACTCGTGGTAGAGATGATCAAGTCAAGCGAACGAGCATGCGCTTTGTAGACCTCTGGGTCGTTGTCGCCTGTCGCGATGAAGTTTGTGGCACCCATCTTCTCGGCGTCAGCCTTTTTGTGGTCCGAATGCGAGATGGCCGTGACATTGGCGCCGAGGGCCTTGGCGAAGAGAAGACCGAAGTGACCCTGCTGGGTTAGGATGCTCTGAGTTTGGGTAGCTCCTACTCACAAGACCACCGATACCGACAATGCCAACGTCCTTGGCTGTCTTGCCTGCGCCGTACTGGGTCAAAGGCGAGTACAAGGTGGTGCCGCCGCACATGAGCGGTGCAGCCATTGCAGGGTCGAGTCCGTCGGGGATCTTGATGGCGAAGTGCGCTGGGCAGCTTTCCTTCGTCAGCAAGGATCTGCGAGAGGATCGAGGTAACTCACCGGTGGTAGTTAGCGTAACCGCCGTACGACTTGTCACCCTTGCCAGCCCCTCGCTTGTAAACGCCAGCGTAGGTTCCAACCTGACCCTCGTCACAGTAAGGCTCCCTGTCTGACGAAATCAGCATACGGATTCGCCACAGCAATACACGTACCGCTCTTGCAAGGCGAGCACTCGCGGCAACTGTCGTTCTGTGCGCCGACACCGACAATGTCGCCGACCTTGTCATTAGTCAATGGATTGCTTGGCCCATGCCGGAAATACCTTGATATCCTTGACCTTGGGACCGACGCGGACGACCTCGCCTACGATCTCGTGACCGACGACTTGAGGGTAGTCGACGGGACCCCAACCGGAGGACATGGTGTGGATGTCAGATCCACAAATACCGCAGTAGTGAATCTTGACAAAGTTGTCAGCCGCGAGATCCGACCATACCACTTACTATCGATATCCTCGTCGTCAAACTTCTTGGGCTCATATTCGAACCACTTGAGGTTGCCCTCTGATGAGTCCTTGCCGAATGCTCCCCAACCTTCAAACTTGTAATCTTTGTTGATTTCAGACATTAGGATGATTATGAAAGTGGGTCATAGAATTCGGGGGGTTCATCCTTTTATCCTTTACAATTGCCATCGCAAGTGGAGGCCTGGCGTGGAGGTCAGTGGAGGCGGCAACTACAACTGCGGAGCGCAGGGTGAAACCTCGGAAGTATATTTACGGCCGGCGGTGACAGCTATCTATCTAGGGCCTGCGTGTTCTCGATCATTGACCGATGGGCGTGCGTGCGTACCTGTCTCATCGTATGCTTCTATGCCGTTTTTTGAAATGACCCAGCTACGTCACTACTTACTCACCGAGATATTTTCGTACATTGACTTAGGCGCGATCAGGAAGCTGAGCCCAAGGATTTCGAGCCTCAGCTCTCTTGATTCCATCATTCTAACTATCACTTTCGACCACCATGGCGCCCAGAAAACCCATTCACCTCAATACTCGGACTCTGACGTCTCACCTGGTCCGTGGCGCACCGCGAGCAATGTTGTCCCACAAACTGACTCTCAGGCTTACGGACCCTATGTATTCCTGCCGATCATCGCAGCTCTTGTTTGGCTTGGAGGTCTATTAGCCTTGCTTGGCCTCTGGGTCTCCCAAGGCAAGCCGCGCTACAAGGGCGACGAAGCGTCCGTGGTGAGTATCGTGGAATGCGCTTCAAACGTGCGCTGATCAAGAAACAGGTCTTCATTAGTGATGTCGGAGCTGCCAACAAAACCTTGTTCATCTGTATCACTACCATCACCAGTGCATTCTACATCAGTACTCTTTTGGCCGAGCGCTGGCTGCGCCACGTCGATCGCTTGCCAACCGATTTGAGGCGTCGCGAGCAGATCTTTGGTGAGTTGCAGAACACGGGCGCTGAGGCTCATTCTCAGACTGGCTTGCCATCTTTTTTTGCATTGTTGGTTCTGCCGGCTTGATTTTGCTTTCCATCGTGAGTGGGAAATGCGCGCAAGAGGAGCGCTGACAGATCAGTTTGATGCCTTCAATCACTCCAGCGTCCAGTGCGTTTGCTCTTACTCCAGCATGATTATTCTAACTTTATCAGCTGGCCTATGACTCTTGTTTTCATTGTCGGGGTTGCGCTCAGTGCCATCTTCCAGAGCGGCGAGATGTGGTCGCTGCACAAGGACCACCCTGACCGCCGTCACTTGTTGCGCAACTCGATCCTCAAGTTGATTGTGGTCGGTGTTGCGGTCGCGACTGCAATTGCGTTTGGTGCCACGTATGCTGTTGTGAGTTGATGGGCATACAGAGACCGAGTTGACAGCCAGTGTGGCGGAGACGCTGTCGCAGCCAAGGGCCATTCGGCCGAGACGTGCAACCGCATCACATCTGCGGCTGCTGGTCTTGAATGGGCCGTTGCTTTTATTCTGTCATTCTACTTTATGACTCTTGTCGCCGACCTTTGGCCTGCTGGTGAGTTCACTTGGTGTCAGATGATTCACAGCTGACCTTGCAGGCAAGACGTCACCGCGCTACATGCGCCGCCTTGCGCGCTGGCAAGAGAAGCATGGCGAGGGTGACGACTTTACTGGCCGCCGTGCGTTTGGCGACAAGCCCGAGCGCTGGATGACGCCGTACGGTACCGAGGCAGGTCCTGGTCAAGGTGTCGTCGACGGCACTGGTTTTGCGCAACCCCGCATGTCGGGCGCCGTTGAAAACTCGCGCCCGAGTGAAGCTGGCAGCGAGCGCTACATGCTGCCCGGCTCTCAGCCTGTGTTGGCTGAGCGCGTCCGGGTATAGATGGAATGCGTCCTTCACAAGCCTTTATGTAGCTTTAGTAGTCTGCCCTTATAGATGTTATGTTCCTTGCTATATTGTCATGTTACATTTCCTCTGCCACTACTGATGTCTGAGCGGAATAGCAACTGTCAAAAAGATCAAGTGAGCTGTTTGTTTTTTTGCTCTGAAACACGAGACGAAACTTTAGCTTTCAGGCAATGATGAACCAGGCATCGAAACTGCCTGGCGTGTCTATCTTAATTGTGTCGCCTCCTTAGACAGTTGGCAACTTGGCACGGCTTGGGTGAACCATGTTCAGTCTGCCCTAGATGACCAAAGGCGGAGGCCCCGATACAGAGGGAAAATGCAATCCGGCATGAATATCCTTGGACGGTGAGCTTTGACATCACAACGGGAGCACTGCGCGTACACCGAGCCGAATGCAGCACAGCCCACGGCCATACTAGTATGCTTCTGCATCTTCGCAAGCCACTCTCGATGACGTCAGTTGTTGGTGATCTGTCTGCCGGGTCGGGCAATTTGTCACCTTCCCGCATTCTGCCCCCGCGTAGTGGTAGAGCGACGACGAGTTTCTCTTTCACGAAACAACAACCATCCATCATCCCAAATGTCCCACTTTGACACATTGTCACGTACAACTTCAAGGGCCGGCTCGACCGTGTCAAGGAACCAATCTTTGGTTCGTAATCTGCCACCGGAGCCACTGCCGCCGATTCAGAGCTGACCCAACCAGATCAAGAAGAACACGGCTCCTCATGAGCTCAAGCCTTCGGACATCCTTATCGAGCGCTTCACAGCCTGGAAGCAGATTGTCAAGATGCTCATCAGCTACTTTGAGGGCGTCGCCGACATCGAGGCTAACACCTCGAAGGAGCTCACCAAGCTCGGGGCTGTCATCCAGGTCCCCTTCCGCCCTGGAAACCAGTTCCTCGGTGAAGGCGGCATGCAGGACGTCTTCTACACTATCCGTGACAAGACTCGGTTGATTGCCGACTCACACTCCAACTTGGCCCGCACCATCGAGAGCTCCATCGTCCAGCACTTGCAAAAGCTGCGCACCGAGATCAAGGCTCACATCAAGAACGTCCAAAACGACACTGGCAAGCTGGCAGCTTCGGTCGCCCGTGAGCGTGAGCTCTCTACCAAGGCCATTTCAGACCTTGCCAAGGCCATTGGCGCCGTCACCCACACCCCCATGACTGTTGGTGCCAAAGAAGACCCCTTCGCGGTCAACATGGCTGTCAACCGTCAGCTCCAGAAGCAGGTCAACGAGGAGAACGCTCTCCAAAAGTCGATTGTCATCATGCAGCAAAACTCAGCCCACTTTGAAGAGGGCATCGTCCGCTCTATTCAGTCGGCGTGGCAAACGTTTGATGAGTGGCAGAGCCGTATGTCGACCTCGGTCCAGGAGACCTGGCGCAACCTCGGCGTTAACATGGCCCAGCTCATGCCTGACCGTGAGTGGATTGCCTTTGCCGCTCGCTCCGACCACTTGCTCGACCCCGAGACCCCGCTCCGCAACCCCGACGCCATCGACTACCCTGGCAAAGACGACCCATCGGTCATCCCTGTCCACACCGGCATGCTCGAGCGCAAGAAGCGTTTCACCAAGACTTACAAGGAGGCCTTTTACGTCCTCACTCCTTCCGGCTACCTTCACGAGTACGCCAGCTCAGACCCCACTACCGCCACCCATCCCGTCTGGTCGCTCTTCCTGCCCGCGTGCACGCTCGGCCCCCCTTCGAGCGCCAATACGTCGTCGTCGCACAAGTTCCACATTGAAGGCCGTAAGGACGGAACCTCGGCCTTTGGCAAGACCCCTGGCCACGGCGCCAAGGGCATCCTTGGCATGGGCAAGAACGAGGTTGCCTACACATTCCGCGCCAGGAGCCACGAGGAGATGATGGAGATTTGGAACGATCTCCGCATGCTTGTTGCTCGCTACCTTGTTGCAAGTGAGCAGATGGGTCGCGAGGGCATCGTCGCCCACGCCGTTCGCAGTGTCGGGTGAGTTCTTGAGATTTCATAATCAACAAGCTGATGTACAGTTACCGCTCAGATGAGGAGGACCTCGAGGATGACGAGGAGGAGGAGGGTGATGGATCTTCCATTGAGGAGGAGGCTGAGGACCACGTCCCTGTTCATCATCACGAGCAGGAACAGGTTAGCGGTCGCCGTGAAGACGATTCGGCCGAGGAAGCCCCTGCCTACTCTGGCGAGGCATCCGGTGCTGAAGTCGGGCCCAACGGCTACGTTGTGAGTGTTTGCAAGTCAAGTCGTTTCTGACGTCAGCTCGAGAAGAAGGCTAAGCCCGAGGGCGAGAACGATGCGGCGAGCGAGACTCGCCAGCTTTCGCGCAAGGAGGGAAAAGCCCCTGTCCGCTCCGAGTCTGATGCTCCTACTGGTGAGGCCACGTCCGATGTGCAGCGAGAGACTTCCGGCAACAACATCGTCCTCGGTGCCGTCGAGGAACCAACCGTGGCCGCAGAGCCCGGACCGGCCCCTCTCGACACCGAGGTCGAGACGAGCGCAGAGGCTCCGATGAGTCCCAACTCGAGGGGCCTCCTTAGCCGCTTTACCGAAAACTTCAACTTTGCTGGTGGCGCCGGGGCTTCCCCGGCCTCGAAAGCAGAGCCGGCTACCGAGAAGAAGTAGAGGTGCATACAAGGTGCCTTATTCTCCTCTCTCTTTGTGCCCTCTTTCTAGCAAAGATACAATGTACTGACTCCTCAGCCGACAACTAAAGTGAACTTGCTTTCCTCGGGTATTCTCGTGAATATTGTTAAACTCCTTAATTAGTCCGATGAATCTTGTCTTGCCACCCACTTCAGTAGTTTAATTCTCAATGCTTTCTGTTGGAGCATTAGCGAGGACTAGGCTTAGTCGGCTCAAGAATGGCAGGTATCTACCTCGACGTGCCGTGTGTACTTTGCAGTCGCTTGGCCTGAAGAAAGGCGATCATGGTGCGCTTGCGTTCACATCGCTGTTGCTTACATGTGCAGTCACAGTCGGTATGTCTGGAGGGGTGGACTCGTCTGTGGCTCTCAAGCTACTGGCGGATCTAGTCAGTGCAAATGTCGCATGCTCACTGATACTGATACTGCAGGACCTCAATCTGAGCGCAGTGTTCATGCGTAACTGGCTTCCTGAGCAGTCGGAAACGCCGCTCACCGTATCTTCGCTGGACAAGCGAACTCCGGAGGCCTGCGAGTGGGAGAAAGATTTCGAAGATGTCAAACGCGTTTGCAAGCACGTCGGTGGAGAGAGCTTCAAGGCCGACATGATCGACCTCAGCAATGAATACTGGATGCGAGTTTTCGAGCCTGCGATTGAGATTTGGGATCACGGAGGGACGCCGAACCCAGACGTCAGCTGCAACAGGTATGTCGTTGAGATATCGGTGCTGATTTTGTAGCGAGATCAAGTTTGGAGCTTTGGTCGATCGTTTGATCTCTCCCGAACATTTTCTTGCCACTGGTGAGTGACAGCTGAGCTTCAGGGCGCTGAGATCAGGCCATTACGCCCAAGTCGAACGTGCGGCTGGGCGTACAAGACTTATGCGCAGCGTAGATCCCACGAAAGACCAAACGTATTTCCTTTCTTCTGTCAGCGAACGTCAATTGTCAAAAGTGAGCTTGCTTCATAGTCGTTAGGTATTGACGTGCAGGCCGTGTTCCCTCTTGCGAACTACACGAAAGCGCAAGTTCGCGCACTTGCAAATGATTATGGTCTGCACACCGCTGAAAGAGCCGAGTCCATGGGCGTCTGCTTTATCGGCGAAAGAGGTCGATTCGGTGACTTCGTGGGTATGTCGCTTACCTCGAGGCATGGTTCTGACGCTTAGGTCAATACGTATCTACAGATTCCAGAGGTTCCATTGTAGACTCTGAGGGGAATGTCTTGAGCAGCCACGAAGGCCTTTGGCACTTCACAATAGGCCAAAGAGCTAGGATCGCTGGTCGACCAGACCGATGGTATGTCGCTCGCAAGGGTGTCGGTCCATCTCGAAAAGACGTTCTCGTTGTGCCCGGCGCGTGAGTTGATATATGAATCGCATTCGCTGACAGGGTAGAGAGCATCCTGCATTGCAGTGCAAGCAAGTGCGTGTCCCTCGCGAAGCCTTCAGCTGGATCTGGCCCGACCACCCGGATCCAGACAGCCAATCGACTCAGGGTCGCAAAGTACTCGTGCAGATACGACACCGAATGGCGGCAGTGCCGGGACAACTGCGCGTAGATGCGTGAGTGGGACGTTAGACTGATAGTTTGCTGATCTTCGCAGGCATGGCGAAACGATTGTAATCTTTGACGACCCTGTGACGGCGGTATCGCCCGGACAAGTTGTGGCAGTCTGGGACGGCACCTGGTGTCTTGGAAGCGGCACTATACGAGACACGGTATGCATAAATGACATGTGATGATGCAACGCAATCGATCAAAGACCGATCCAAGAAGACCGACCGCTAGGGTTATGCAGTGCGGTCTGACCAATTTTGAGGCGACTGCTCTCGCCAGCAGAGAAACCAGGTGTATGGAAGCTGATGGGTGTATTGGGGCTGAATTGGGCGTCGATCATGGGACTTGGTTGCCCCCCAGGAAGGTTCATGGCGTTGACGCCGGAGGTGATTCGAGAGTTGGTTGTGCTAGCCATGCTGGTGGCAGACGGCAGTGTGCCGGGCGGCAAGGGAAGGAAGGCTTCTGCGTGCCACTCGTACCAGACTCTGCGAGATCTGGGATCTGTCAAACGCCAAATGTGTACATCCAGTTCACAACCCGAGGGAAGATAGAGAGGTTCTTTGAAGGGGAAGAAGAGAGGGAACCACGACTGCATCTCCGGAGAGATACGGTGCATTCTCTCCGGGTGGATGGACAGCCCGACGTCGCCGTAAAGATGACACTCGAAGTAGCCAGCGAGCCCGGTCAAAGCGCCGGCGTGAGGGATAGAGAACGTCAAGAGAGCCGATCGAGTGTTGTGCGAGTTCGTGAGAGGCACATCTGCTGTCAGCGAGTGAGGAACGATGACACTTACCATTTGCATCGAGGACCAGATCTCGGCGTGGGTGCTCGAACATCCAGCATTCCTGAACTTTGCCACCGACTGCGCTGCCCGGACGAGAATCCCCGCTAAGCGTGTTGACCTGTTGAAACATGACGACATAAGGTGTCTCGGCGGCAGAAGCGGTACGCGTCGATGCGGTCACCTCGTTGTACAGTTTTGAAGATGAAATTGGGGAGAGGTGCGCTGTATAGGACGCGGGAATGGAGATACCGTCGGCTTCTCGACGTCAGTGTTGATCCTCTAGTTTCTTCAACAGACGTACGCTTCAACACCCTCATCGCACCGTCCAGACACTCTGGACTCAATTCGTTGTCGCCAAACGATCCCAGCAGCTCAGAGACCATTATGTCCGCCGCTTCGGGAACTTGAATATGACGCATGTCCCCAAAGATCAACTCAACCCTGGCCCCCCACTCCAACTCCTTGCGCTCTTGCAAACTGAGATGTTAACTCCTCCTTAAATAGCTCGACTCACGTCACGAAAGCGTTGGCGTTCTTCTCCACAGCATAAACTTTGCCTGTTCTGCCTGAGCGCTCCAGTGCTGCAAGACAGCCTGCGACAAGGGGCCCGCGTCCAGCCCCGACGACGTAGATGACACTGAGATGTCAGCGATCATTACGATATGGATTACGACATACTGGTGATCAGTTTGCGAACGATCTGATAGCGCGAGGAAAACCGCCTGCTCATATTGCCTGTACTTGACGGGATCTCTTTCGAAGACTTCGTAGGTTGCGCTGCCGAGATCGTCCATGAGTGGCTGCAAAGGAGCCTGCAGCCAGTCGCCGTAGCCTTTTATCTGCTCACCTGCTGCCGCCTGCGCAGAGTTCACTGTCGACTCGATGTAGCGGACATATTGGAGGTAGGCTTTGGCACCGCCGGTTCCATGACGTCCCTCTCTTGTCTGTGTGAGGATGATAGTGGGATTGTGCTGCATACCGTTAGTACTCCCGGAAGAAGACGCCTACCTTGGCAATGCCCTTCAGGAATGCCTGGCACGCTTTGCTGAGCACTGGATACCCTTTGGCGTTGGGGATGAATTGAATAGCCGGCAGGAAGACGTGTCGAGTAGGCTCTGCTGTCCACCTTGACAACGCACCGACAGAAGGAGGCAATGGATTCGACAGATCAAGAGCTTATGTATCAGCTTCATGTCTGATGGCGCACTTCAATCATCAACTCACTCAGGCTGAGACGAGGATTGTAGCCGCAAATCTTGCGCACCATGTCCCACATCTCCCACGTCGCACTAGGATCACCTTGACTCTGCCCTCCTTGCTTGTTGCTCGCTAAGCTATGTGGTCTTTGCTGGCTTTGCTGATGGTAGCTCAAGCTAGAGACTCGCCTGTGCTTTTTTTCCTCTGCTGTTCCTACGACCGCAGGACCTTGTGAGATGAGCTGGATTGGGTCTGAAACTGGGATGAGGAGACTGAGCTGCGTGTAGGCCGAAGGACCACCAATCTGCAGCAGTGACGAGATTGCACGAGCATACGAAGCCAGATGAGCTCGATTTGCCGACCTCGGCGAGGGCAATATGAGCACTGGGATGTTGAGATGCAAGGCTTGCGAAAGTTCTGCACGCAGAGCCTACTCATGTTAGCAAACTGGGTTGACGATGTGACTGACCAGCTCCGAGTCGAAGCGAATGCCCTCGTCCGGACTGTCCAGCTCCAGCCAGTCACTCGCAAAGGCAATCGTCCTTTCAGCTTCCCCTAGCCGCGTCACTGCAAGCTCCTCCTTGCGAAATCCTCCTTCACTCCTCCATTTCTCTGCTTCGACCTCTGTCGAGCCTCGTTGCTCGTCGTCCTCTAATTCCTCTGCCAGAGATGGAAAGTCTCCCGCCATGGGACGCAAACATAGCCTCTCCCACCTCGATCTCCAGGCCGATGTTGTTAAAGACACGGCAACGCCATCGTAGTCTAGGCCAAGAGCTTCGTTGGTGAGCTCTTGCAACGGCGTTGCTGCGTTCAAGGGGACCGGTTGACCATCAGTTGTCGCTGGGATAGCTGAGAGGGGCACATGCAGAGCTACCGGTAGCCTGGGCATGGTCTCCTTTGAACGAGTTTTGACTGCTACAGTCGTAATAGCTACACCGAGAACGCGTTGATTTCTCGTTCGTATGCATGCGGCGCGCGTGTAAACAATTGCAATTCATGAGCCAATAAGTAATTTGGTATTTCATGTGCTGCTCAGCTGTGCACTGCATGCAGCTGACGCACGCTCGCGAACAAAGCTAAACAATCACTCAAGTGCAATAGCTTGAGCTTGGCTTGACCGAGCGGAGACTGTCTACAGCGCACAAGATGCACGAAATTGTAAGTTCCTTGGGCGGGCGAGGCGGCTCACTTGAAACAGCCGTGCTTTCCTTCAGTCAAAGACTTGACTGCTACCTTTAGTCAGCACCAGTCGTCCAGCAAGCCCGATCAAGGTCTCTGTCACCCAGTCTACCTCACTCTTCCAGCCGACCTCTTGACACCAGTCGCCGCCTATCTGAAGATCGCTCAGCAAGCTGAATACTCGTTTCTCCTGGAAAGTGTCGTGGCTGCAGAGGGTGTCGCTCGGTATAGTTTCATTGGTGCAGGTGAGTGTCGCAGTAATGGCCAAGGACTGACTTCAAGATCCTATCAAGGTCATCAAAACAGGCAAGGGCTTTGAAGATATCGGTGATCCGTTGAAGCCATTGGAGGCTGAATTGGCCAAATTCCACTACATCCGGGATCCGAGCATCGGGACTTTCACTGGTACGCTCGATTACATGAGTGTCAAGCTGACGCTGCAGGTGGAGCGGTCGGCTTCATCACATATGATGCCATTCACTACTTTGAGCCGCACACAAAGCCACAAGTACCCCTTGCGAACCCCATCCCCGGCCTACCCGAGGCAACCTTCATGATCACCGACTCCTTAATCATCTTCGACCACATCTTCCAGACCGTCAAACTTGTCTCACATGTCTTCCTGCCCTCCTCATCCTCCCTTGACGCCGTTTTCACTCTGTACGCTCGTGCCGCAGAGAAGCTCGTGCGACTGCGAGAAAAGCTCGAGGGTGCGCACGTCCCTTTGCCCCCTCAGCCCGCGGTGACACTTGGCAACACGGCGACATCAAATGTTGGCAAGATAGGCTATGAGACCTTTGTCACAAAGCTCAAAGAGCACATTGTTGCCGGAAACATAATTCAAGCTGTCCCGTCTCAACGCTTGGCTCGGCCTACCAACCTTCACCCTTTCAATGTATACCGAAGACTTCGCATGCTCAACCCCAGTCCTTACATGTTCTACCTTGACTGCGGGGACGTGCAGCTGGTTGGCGCAAGTCCAGAGACCCTCTGTAAAGTCGAGAAACGCAAAGTGTACAATCACGCCATTGCTGGGACTGTCAAGAGAGGCAAAACAGACGAAGGTAAGCCTTGGCTTAGAGCACGAGACCACGATTGACTCGGATAGAGGATGAAGAGCTTGGAGCTGGCCTTCTAGCGTCAGACAAGGATCGCGCGGAGCACATCATGCTCGTCGATTTGGCGCGCAATGATGTCAATCGCGTGTGCAAACCAGAGACTGTCAAGGTTGACAACTTGATGAAGGTTGAGAAATTCTCTCATGTCATTCACTTGACTAGCCAGATCAGTGGCCAGCTGCGCGAGGACAAATCGCGGTGAGTAGTGTGGCAGTCTGTTGCTCGACTGATCCTTAAGTTTCGACGCCTTCCGTTCCATCTTCCCAGCGGGAACAGTTTCTGGCGCACCGAAAGTCAAGGCTATCCAGCTGGTTGGCGAGTTGGAGCAGGAACGCAGAGGCGTTTACGCTGGCGCCGTAGGTCGCTTCGACTTTGATGCCGATGAGCTTGATACCTGTATCGCCATCCGAACCATGACTTTCAAAGACGGCGTCGCCTATCTGCAGGCTGGTGGAGGCATCGTCTTTGACAGCGTTGAGGAGGACGAGTACGTCGAGACCATCAACAAGTTGGGAGCGAACGTGCGTTGCATTGATGAAGCCGAAAGTCAGTTACACTACGTTTCTGAATGAGCTGATGCGTCAGAGTACTACGCTTCTTTATAACAATGATGTAAACCTTCAGCCTTCTCCGTCATCCGTGTCGCATTAGATTGGATTGTTAAGCCCATGAGCATTCACCTGCCATGGGCGCCTGCGTATGACAATCAAGCTGCAGTCATCTCCCTGGGGCCGGCTTTGCATCATTTCAGAACTTGAGCTTGTTGCGGCTGAGGTTCTGCGCTGGCAACCCTTGAACGCGCATCGAGAGACATGATTGTGCAGTGATGATTCTCCACTTGCGCGCTGGCGCCAACAGTCCAGGTGGTCTACCCAATGCATCCGAATTCGCGGATCCAACGAATGCATTCAGCACTTAATGGGGTAAGACCGATCGA
The DNA here is from genome assembly GCA_001600035.1 of Holtermanniella nyarrowii. Lineage (NCBI taxonomy): Eukaryota > Fungi > Basidiomycota > Tremellomycetes > Holtermanniales > Holtermanniella > Holtermanniella nyarrowii. Next base: position 444,208 of record BCIT01000015.1, read on the forward strand.
AGCACGTGAAAACTGACCAGCAACTACTGTAACACTGCGTGACCCTCGCAGTTGCTGATGGCGTTCTGCACCTCTTGATCTGAGAGTAGAGGATGAAAGGTTGGGGTCAACACGCGTAGCGCTGGGTCTAGCTCCTCGGATTGCCATCGCGAGGCCCACAAGGCTGCGCAAGAAGGGTGATAACCCGTGTCGGATGGCAACCCGAAGAAGCGCAGGTACTCACAGATAGAGCCCTGTAAAAGGGAGGTCTCCTCCGGTGTTTCACGATAATATTTCGTGATTGCTTCAGACGTCCAGCGCCCAAGCTGCTGGATCTGCGACTTGGTCATACAACAACGACGGTGGAGATTGGTACCACCTATGCGGAAGCAGTGACCAGTGATGGCTTGGTGACCTGGACTGCCCAGCACTCACAACAGAACGCAAAGTCAAAGTGCTGCGATCAGATAATGGGGGTAAATTCACTTCAAAAGCATTTGAGAATCGTCTTGCACAACTTGGCATTCAGCAACAGACAACGCTGCCTTACACATCGCAACAGAATGGGCGTGCGGAGCGACAGCTCTGCACCATCGTCGCTAACGGCTTGGCGGTGATGCGTGCTGAGCGCATACCCATGCGCTTCTGGGCTGACATCTTTGATGGCGTGGTGTATACGATGAATTGGACTCTCAGCAGTGCGATCCAATGTACGCCGTGGAAGAAGCTCTTCGGAACGAAGCCTGATATCTCCAACCTTCGAGTGCTCGGCTGTGCTGCTTGGAACTTGATTTTCAAGAATAAGCGCACTAGCGGCAAGCTGTCAAAGCGCGCTGAACTCTGTCTCTTTGTCGGCTATCTGCCTACTCAGAAGGGATGGAAGTTGTGGAATCCTGTGACACGTGAGATGAAGATTTCGACTGACGTCGTCTTTGATGCACGGCAGATTAGACCCAGAAATCCGATTTTAGGAAAGCGTAGATTCCACGCGAGATCTTTCGCTTTCGCCCAAAGTAGTGATCCGTTTGGGATCTTGAACGCTGATTGCGGCGGAGAAAGCTCGGAATCTGTGCGATCCAGTGATCAATGCATTCTGCTTAGATCATAGATTTTAAAACACATTGGAGAATGATTCGCTCTTGCAGTCTGATCCTAGTATAGTGACGTCGTGCCTCATCGCTCCACTTGTAAAGCAGAGTGACCGAGCAGCTCTTCAACAACACCAACGACCATCCTTAGAACATCGTTATGTGCGAGCCCGAAATCAACATCATGAGTGCTAATGGAGTACCTGAGAGAACATATGAGAGATACTCAGTGGCGTTTGGCTACATGCAACCGAAGAACATCAGGGACCTCAAGATTGTGAGTCTCTGGCTTACGATTTCACACGAGGCGCAGGGTCTGGCAGAGGATCCTTGCTATGAAGCATGCCCAACTTCCATGCCACTGCCCTGTCCTTTACAGTACACTCCATCCCGATGCAGCGGTAGCAGAGATGCTTGATCCAAGACTAATATGGTCAGTCATCTTCGTTGGGCTGGTCTGCACTGACCTTTGTGGCTGGGCTGACCTCAACAGTCTTCTTCTTCTTCTGGGATGGGCCAGAGTCCTCAGAGGCCTTTCGCTTGGCCAGCTCGTCCTTCAGAAGTGCCAGCTCCACAGCCTGCTCAGCTTGCTCAGCCTGAACCTCCGCTCCCCGGGCTGCAACGTCCGCTTGGTCATCTGCTTGGTGCTTGGCCATGGCTTTCACCACTTTGCGCAATTTCTTGACTGGCGTAGTGGGGCCTAAATCTTCGAGCTCGTCGAGCGCACGTTTGACGACCGGGTCATCTGCCAAGGACGCAGGCAGGGATGGTGAAGAGGGTGGGGTTGAACTCATTCGAAGTGAAGGCGATGACTCCAAGGTAAGTACAACGACTCGAAGATCGAACACGAACTGACCATTAGATGAAACGTTGCCAGATGGACTCTGGGTGGTCCTTGCTTGATCGCTCACGAGATTGATGCGACGAAATGCATTTCAGTACCACGCTTGTGATTGTCCAATGAAATAGGTAGCTGCCGCTAAGCCCACCGCATGACGCTCTGCGGCTGGGATCACGAGGCATCCTGATAGGAAAAAAGCCCTTCTTGAATCCGAAATGCCGAAGAGCCTAGCTTTCTCACGTCACCAAATTCGCGGAGGAAAATGCTCGGATTCAGCGTAATCCGGTCGTTCGGATCCCGGATTTAATCTGCCGTGATGAGTCGCCAGTCAATCCAGACTCCACGCAGCCTCGGGTTTCGGTTGCCGATCTTCATCGCCAGCTTGTCAGCTGGCTTGGGGATGACGAGGTCAACCATAGGGTCACTCCCAAGGTGGACACTGTCACGGCAAATCAGGAGGAAA